>VWZG01009205.1:552281-674813 GCA_013396735.1 Grallaria varia
CCTGGCGGGCTGCGCGCCCCGCGGTGCCGCCGGCCGTGCCACCTGCCCCGGCGGCGCTCCGCCGCCTCGGCACCGCTCCCCGGGATTATGCAACTCCCCGGCTGGAGCGGGGCCAGCGGCTCTGTCGCCGGCTGTGCCGCGGCGGAGCGCCGGGACCCAGGTCGCCCGCGGGGTCTGCCCCGACGCTGGGCACCCCGCGTGGCTCTGACCTCCTCCCATGGCGGGGACGGCCGGCCGCGCCTGTAGACACCTGCGGAGCCGCCGCCTCGCCTGCTCTCATCTCCTCGGATTATCCAGCGCGGGGGTGACAACTCCCGCGTCCTCCTGCGGCATCACCTGCCAGGCAGTGTGCGGACGCCCACTAAGCCGTCCTCGCCACCGTAAGCAGGGACGGCAGAGGTGGCACGCGGCCCGGAGCTGCTGCCCCTGCCCTGGAGTGGCAACGGTGGGGCCCCGGTCCCTCCTCATCCCTCCCGGTTCTGGTACAAGCATCTTCGTGAAAGCTGTGGCCATGGGTGGCTCCATACCTGCTAGTGGGACTGTGTTGTAAGCATGTGTTGTGCCATGGGGCTGTGTTGCCCCTGCTCCCATCTGAGATGTCCTTATGGGAGCTGTCAGAGGTGATGTCCTTGCATGCCTTGGCCCAGCAGAGGTTGGGAGGCCCTGGAGCATCCCTAGGGTAAAGAATCAGCCAGGGGCAGGGGAGAGGATCCTTGGCTGTAGACCAACATGGCTGCCTGCTCGGAAAATCTCAATGAGAGTGACGTTTTCCAGGTTGACTGGCTGTCCCCATGGGGCTGGGACTGGCCACAGCCTTGCCCATACCAGGGGACCTACACAGGAAGGGAGGGTTAGGGTTAGGGCGCCTCCCCCACCAATAGCCCTCTGACTTGGAGACAGGCCCAGGTGCTGCCTCACCACAGGGGTTACCCCAACCCCTCCCATCTTCCCTGCAGGCTGGGCAGGTCCTGATGTCCCCAGGACATAGCTAGGAGTTACTGAGAGTGTGATGCTGGTGGTGGGCAGGAGGCTATATGGGGCATGGCACAGCGTATCCAGGAGAACGCATACAGGTGAGGTGAGCCTACAGTGTCCTCCCTAGTCCTGAAAGGAGTGGTTGTGCAAAGCTGTGCAAAGCCTGGCTTCTCTCCTCTCCCAGGTGTGCCCCCTTCGAGGCTGCTACCCCAGACACCTAGGGACACTGGCTCCCTCCTCTGCCCTTGGCCTGGGAGACATGAGCCTGCTGCTGCTGTCAGCCCATCCTATCATCAGCGCCTCCTCCTTGACCTCCCCAAGACTGTGGCAGCAGGAGATGGCATGTTCCAGCTCTGTGCCTCAATCCAGGCACTGCTCTCTCCCCTTGCGCTCCCATGAGTATTGGCTCTGTCCTGAAGACTGCTGAGCATGGGCCAGGCTTCACAGGGTGCTGGGGTACAGTCCCACAGGTCCCCAGACAGATGTGTGACCTGCTTCCTGGATGCTGCTGGCACTGCCTGCATCAGCCCATGATCCTTGCACTCTTGAGGACTGAGGTGTTCAAGTGCCTTGTCTGGTCTGGAATCAGCCCCACTGGGCTGGGGCCTGCTGTGACATTTGTCCCTGAAGGTGCCACCTTTGCGTGCGGCAGGATGGGGGTGATGCAGTCCACCCAGATGGCAGGACTGAGCATGCCATGGCTGGGTGTGACAAAACACGTGGGAGAGAGCTGTGACGCAGGCGTCGTCAGCTCAGGGGTGATGTGGCTGAAGATACCTCTGAACAAGTCTCCTTGTCTCAGCCAACCTGAACAGCCCTGTGTGCCACAGTCCCAGGCTCTGTGCTTTTCCCCTCCTCAGCCCTACCAAGGCCAGGCTAGGGCATGAGCCATTGCTGGGGCTGGCCCAGCCTGATGGTAGTGGTGGCCCTGCTCTTTAAGTGCAGCAAAGAGAGGAGGGAAGGAAGGAGGGTTTGAACACCTCCAGCATCTTCTTTCTGGAACTTGCAACCACATACCACGAAAGCAGTTCCTACTGTGGTGTCTTACTGGTGCTGGCAGGAACCCACCCTTGTTGCTTAGGAGCTGGGAGGCCTGGCAGACCAGTCACCCACCTGGAAGTAGCATTCCTGTTCCTCCAGGCGATGGGACTGTCTCCAACACGTCCTGTGGCTCCAGGAGCCGAGCAGCATCACCAGGGTTTGCTGCAGGGGTTGCATTCTTCCCACCAGGACTTGGCAGGTGTCAGAGCTGGTCACAGCCTTGGCCCCTGGCTTCCTAAACTGCTTCCTTCCTGGACACTGCTGTGAGAAGGTCACTTGGCCGGACACCTGCCTTTGTCAGGGCCGCACCCATCCCAACTGCTGCTGTGAGCCTTGGCAGGAAGTCACCCTGCTGGCAGGGAGTCCCCGAGAGACCAGGCAGAGCCACAGGCAGCCCATCCCAGGCAGAACAAGCTCTGACATCTGTGTCTTCCAACATGAAATGAACCTGAACAGCAAGCCCCTCTCCCACCCCTAAGATCACCTGCAAGGAGGAGCACAGCCCTCTCCTGTCCCCAGCACCAGGCCAGTGGCCCTGAGCAGCTGCAGCACTTGGCAGCTGGATTACTGTGCTGAAGGAGACAGCAGTGAAACCAGGCTGAGGACAGCCCAAGAAGGGGAATCCCTTTGCCTCCCATAAAAAAGGCCCAAGGCAGCAGAAGAAAGAGGCCAGCCAAGCTTGTTTGATAGCTTTATTGCTTCTGTGATATGACTGAATTGATGTGACATAAGCTGGCTTGGAGGAGCCTGCAAGACTCTTGCCCTCCCTGCCTAGAGGGGAAATTAAAAAAAAAAATGCAGAAACTAAAACTAATTTTAAAAACTCATTGAGTTCTTGCATCTCAGCTTGGTACAGTACCAGCGATGCACTGGCCTTTACAAGTCCCTGTGCAGGCTGTGCGAGGAGCCAGAGCCTGGAGAAACTGGGCAGTGGCCCCAAAGGGGTCTCCTACACTGAGGGACATGTCGCTAATACTGTGAGTGACGCACGCTCAGACCAATGCCATGCGCCGTGCGGTGCTGGTGGAGCTCAGCGTGGTGGCTGCCTCCCTGCCAGGCACTCTGGAAGCCCTTGCCCATGTCCAGTGCTGCCCATACTCAGCCTGACTCTCCCTGTTTGACACATATGGCCCTATCCTGACACCTTCCCCTGCTTCCAGGAGCACCCACACAGAGGGGTAGCACAGCATGGCCAGGCAGGGCCTCCCCACGGCTCCCTCCAAGAAAAGGAGATGCTGGAAGCCCAGAGATGCTGGGTTGGGGAGTGTTGAACTGGATCCCACTGTTGCTTTGTGCTCCCTGGCCACGCTGCTTCCCTTTGGCACATCTGAGCTTCAGCCCACAGCATGGCCAGCCTCAAAGTGGGGAGCTGGTGGCAGGAGCCTGATACCAGGGTGGTGGGCACTGCAGAGGGCTGTATGCCACAAATGCATGAGCAGCCTGTGGTTATTGCAGCAGTAGCAGCTCTCTTGCAGTCCCCTTCCCCAGAGCAGCATGTGCTGGCTGCCCTGCAGCTCCCCAAATCTGCTCTCTGCACTAGTCAGAGTGAAACCTGGTGTGGGCACTGACCCCGACCTCCCTGCATGTCCCTGAGCAGGTTCCCTGCCACCCAAGTGGCCTTTCTGCACTGCAGCACATCACAGGCACCAGGGAACCCCACTCTATATTTAGGCTGTGGAGAATTCCCCTGGGCTCTCCCTTCCGATCTGACAAGGTGAGTCACTGCAAGGGAGAGGCCAAGACTCACATCTGTCCCACTGACCCTGCTCTGACCCGTGTGCACTGCTCAGAGCTGGCAGGACTGCAGCGTTTCAGAGAACAGGAGGTGGCTGCAGGTGCACACAGGGAGGCAGCCAAAGGAATAGCATCCAGGAGTGAGCACCAGTTCTGAGCCCCGGCTGTGGGGCTTCTCTGTGGTGTCAGTGAGCTAAAGAGGAGCCTTGGCCCCCAAACACTCTTTCCTTCTACTTGCAGGTAGTCCTGACCACCACAGTCACTCTGGGCCATGCACTCATCTATTCAGCCTGGGCATTTCTACCTGGAGACCTCCACAAAGGTGGAGGGAAAGGTGTAGAGTCATCTCCCTGGGCTGTTGAGACAAATCCCATTAGGACGTGTCCCTGGCCATGGTGGAGAGCTGGGATGACAGGAAGGCTGAGCAGAGGTCATGCTCTGTCTTTGGACCTGGAGCCAGTGAGCTGGAAGATAAAAGCGCCCTGTAGCTTTGTAGCGTTCAATAAACCAGTCTAAATCAAATTAATGCCATCACAAACTTCCATGGGGTACTTCCCCCAGTGGGTGGGGAGGAGCGCAGCACAGACACGGAAGACACTTTACCCTCCTCCTCCTCCTGGCTGCAGCTGCCCACTCTGCCATCTCAGCTCACTGTAGCATATGGACATGGCCCTTCATCCTTCCGTGCCCCAGGGCTCCCACAGCAGCTGGTTAAAGACCCAGTTTAAGCACCAAGACAGACGGTGGGTGTCAACCCTTCCCCAGCCACAACCTCAGCCAGGTCCAGCCCACGCATCCCCACTGTCAGCATGACTGGGACTCTGCAGATGATGGTCCCAGGTCCAGGCTGACACATAGAAAGGGAGTGCTGCCTGGTGATAGCCATGGAAATCCAGTCCTTTGGGCTCCTTGAGAAGGAAAAAGAAACTGGGGGAGATTTCAAAGGAGTACCTGCCACAGCATATGGTCAAAAACCTGCTGGAAACCTCACAGAGCATCCTGGTAGGAGGCATGTCCCTGCCTGGTTGGCAGGCCAGAGGGATGGGAAGGGACATGGGAGGGGGAAAGAGAAGGGAGAGCCTCCTAGCATCTTCTGTGGTCCAGAAGAGACAGGATTTTTGAGCTGCTCCCAGATGACAAGGCAAGCAGCAGCCACAACCAGAAGCTGTACAGGACTTACCCCTGGCAAGCTCCTTGGCAACACGCACACGATGCAGGAGAGGCTCCTGAGGGAAGCATCCCACACTGGTCTGTAAGCAGCACTCAGCCCCATGTCCTGAAAGCCGCCTCTGCCTGCAGCCCAGTCTCAAACTGTTCTGTACAGTTTGCTCCTCTGTCCCATGCCTGGGTCACTGCCTGCTCCCCCTGCACACCCTGTTGAGGGTCTCAGTTCCAAAGTCACAGCCCTCCACAAGTCAGCAGGTGCAGAGGCAGCCCAGGGGAGCCATTGGAGCCCTGCTCTGAGCATCTCTTGTCCATGCCAGGGCCACACTCTCCCTTCAGCTGAGTAAGGCAGACTACAATCCTTGGGCTACATCAGACATAGAGCTAGGACCATGAGCCCAACCTGCATTCCTCTGGGATCCCCCTCCATTGACCTCAGCCCTGGCTGGCTGCACGCCAATGTCTGGACACCCAGGTACTTGGACAGTGCATGTGGGTGCAGTCCAGCCTGCTCCAGGCTAGAAGAGCACGGGAGCAAATTTCCACCTGTAACTGTTCATTCCCTTGGGGATCCCCCCTCTGCCCACGCTCCCTGGGTGGACGAGACCACCCCGCTGTCCTCACACTTGGCCATGTTGCTCAGTTTATTCCAGCTCCTCTGAAATATGTATATAAATCAAATGTGCAAATACTGCATCTTGGGACCAAGACAGCAAAGGAAGGATGTGCTCCTGAGAGCAGGAGGAGCAGCAGTGCTAGAGCAGCACAGAAGGAGCCTGGAAATGGTGAGAGGAGGGGCTGAGCAGAGGTGAGGGTTCCCATGAGGCTTCATCACCACTGAGGTCACATGTCGCGTAAACAGGGAACATGATCGAGTCTGGAACATAAAGCAAACATCTTCAGCGGACTGCTCTCAAAATGTAAAGCTTGAGATCTCCGCTCAAGATCTGACCTCCTTCCAAAGAATAAATTACTCCCCTCCCACACAGAAACAAAGAGGGATGCTGTCCAGAAACAGTGACACCAATCTGCATGGACTCCACGGAGGCCCTGCACAGTAGGCACAAACCAAGAGGCCTGAAAGCCTTGAGCACAATGAGGGAGGCTCCTCCATGTAGTGACAGGCAGGAAGGTGGGGAGGGTCTGCTGCAGGTGGAGAAAACCATTGGCTCCCTGCTCCACCCTGGAGTCTGGGCAGAGGCAGAGCAAATGGCTATGAAAAACACAGCCAAGCCGGTGGCAGCTGCTGTTGCCACCTATGTGGAGGAAGCAAGGAAAAATGCAGAAAAACAAACCCATGCTCATCTCCATTCAGAAGCTCCAAGTGGAGAATGAGACAAAACCCTTATTCTCCCTTTGAATTATAGCAGCACCAACAACATCAAAGTTTTGGAGGGATTTGTTTTCCTGGGCAAAGGTCTGAGGCTGATGACAGCGTAGATGGAGCACGAGGAGGCCAGGTTTTCGCAGGGCTGTGCACAAGCAGAGTTTGCTTTGTACCTTGGTATTTCTAGTATGGTTCCAGCAGAGTCTTTTAAAAAATAATACTTTGTACATTCAGGCATTGTTGCCTTGGGGCAGCATCATCTCCCATTTGGCACAAATCATATTATTCACAAACCTTTTTTCTCTCTCCTGAGTCTTTCCTGTCTAATTCAGGAAGCAGAAGATCTGTCTGTGATGCAGAGTTCAAGAACTGTCCACTCAGTCCCTTGCCCACCTCCTGCCAGGTCTTGGCCTGGAGATGCAGATGCAACCCTCATGCAGACTAGCAGTGCAAGAGGGTCTTCCCAGAGCACTTGGGCATCTCTGTGTGTCTTCAGTGAGGTGGGATTCTTGCAGGGGGCTGCCAGTGCCTGCTCCCAGAGCTGCAGTGTGTGTCTTCATCTCCTCCCTTGGAGGCAGTGGCTGCAGCCACTCAGATCCCACTGGTTAGGTCAGTGATGACTCGGGCTTTCACCAGCTTCCTCAGAAACTCCTTCTCCCGCTGGATGTTGTGCGTCCAGGACTGGAAGGAAATGGGAGAGACAGGTGGTCAGCAACTACCCTGGCCAAGCATGCTCCTGTCCTTCACATTGTAGGAGACTCCACCTGGGCCAAGGCAGTGGCTTCTGCCAAGGAGACAGACCCCGCTGCAGATCAGAAGAGCCCTTGCAGACCAAGGGACTTCTCTTATCTAAAGCTGATACAGTTGCAGGGTCAGACCCCTGTACTTAAGGTAGAAGGTCTCCCCATGGGCTGGGTGAAGGTTTTTTTTTTTTTTTTGCATGGTGTGATCTGGGCAATTCAGGTCCCTTGGGCAGATGTAGCTGGTTACAGTGCCCTCACAAGATATCACACACAATAGTCCAATAGTGCAGCACTGATGGTGGTGTATATTGGGCAACAGTGCTGGCAGAGAACACGGTGGCAGGACATGTTGTGCCCATCACACACACCTTCCTGCCAAGGGAGGTCTCTGGGAATGCATGGTGGTACATGCAGCTGAACAGCCCTAAGACCAGCCCCATCAAAGCTTGCTTTTGCCTCAGCTGGCCCTGTCAAGAGGAAATCGCATGCTAAAGGTTACACTAATACAACGTGAAGGGTGAAATGGCCACATCTCCCAGCAGGCACTTCAAAGCAGTGATTACTATAGTTGGAGTCAGGCCACCCAGATGTGTTCCCTGCAGCAGGTTTTAGCCAGGACTACAGCATCTGCCATCACTCCCCAGTGCTGGTACTATCGAAGCACTTAATAACAGCAGTAAGTGGTTTGTCATCTTGTGGAGACTAAGGCAGAACAGGGAAAAACAACTTTCCCCAAAACCTCCCAACAGGACAAGAATCCCAGTAAATGATTCCAGGTCTCCAGCACAATGCTCTGGTCAGCAGGTAATCTGAGCTCTAAATATAACTTGGACCATGACAAAATCACTCTGCAGGAGCCTCTCTGAAATGGCTTCAAACCAACAAAGCACCAGCCCCATGAGCCCACTGAGGGTACTCTGTCATAGGTATTGAAATCCAGTTTACCCACTGCAAATCCGTGGTCACTTTCCTGCAAAGCACTGGTTGTATACATCATGCACAATGTGTATGTGGCTCTCCTGTCATTGGCAGCTTGTCCTGCCCTGTCCTGTCTGGGACAAGATCTCAGCCATAACTGCTGTGTGGCACTGACAGCTCCAGCCATGGCATGCATGTTGCTGGCTGCCAAGAGACCCAAAGGACTGAAGGTCCTTCTCTAGATCTCCTACACTTTGGAAATAGGTCTCTTGCTGCTACTGTGCCTTTACAAGCCACGTCCAACTCCTCAGTGCACAGGAATGATGACCCTTACAGCTGCTAAAGAAAATTCAGGCAGGTGTAACCTTGTAACCTGTGTTCAGGAGTCTGACTTCCCTTGCTTCCAATGACACTGTCACCTGAACCCTGCAAAGGGTACACCAGTAGCGGGAACAGGACCACACTTGGTAAACTGTGCTGGTGTTCTCTGGGACTCTGGAAATGTGGAAGCCTCTGTCTCTAAACTGAAAAGATGCTGCCTAGAAACAACTCAGTGCTTCTGCTAGCATAAAAGCAGAGAGTGAAATCTGGCACTGGGAAGAAAGGTGGCTTGTAAAATCAATTCCAGAAAACAGCAGTAGGAACAATGGTAGCGCAGAGGCAGAGGGAGCTGGAAGAGCAGGGCTGAGTTTGGCTGTCACTTGGAGCCAGAGAGTCAGGAACCCGCAATGTGCTGGAAATAGTCCCAGATGTGGCATGTCAGCTGGGGGTCCCGGGCTTGGCCCTGCCATGCACCAGTGTCTCTTCTGCCAATACAGCCCCTTGCAAGGAAGGCTCAGCACCAGCAGAGGCAGCCAAGCGTGCGGGTGTGCTCCTGCCAACAGGCAGCCAGCAGCTGTCTGCTGGCACACAGGCACTGCTGGGACACCAGGTCTCAATGCATTCACTTACATCTGGTTGGGCTTGTCATTCAAACCTGCCTGGAGCACTAGGAGACTGATGTGCTTGATACATCATAGCACAATCTGAGCCCTTCTTCAACACCTCTCAGTCCCATCAAACGGTATGAGAAGCCAACTGGTTCCAGCCAGGACAATCTGTGTTCCTTGTACAGACATGAATGGGGGAGGCAGCCACTTCCAGGCAAACTCAAACCACCTAAAATGACATCTCAGACCACGTGCAAGTGCCTTATCTGATGGCAAGAGGAAATCTGCTCTGTGAAAAATGCAAGTGGAGCAAGAATTTAAGAACAGGAGGTGGATAATAAAACTTTGAGTGACACAGACCTGGTCTGGCTCCAGCAGTGACTGCAAAGCAGCTGGCAAGACCTACTGACCTCTGGTTGTTCAGCATCCAGGTTGCTCTATACCCCAGGCACTGCCACTAACTCCTTGTTCCAAGCACAAAGTCACATGAAAGGGAATTCAGCCTCCCACCTGAACCATGGATCTTAGTGATGTCTACATTAGTACTATCAAATGTTTTGTGGTTAATGTAAGCTCACAGAGAAAGAGTCCTGGTGAGGACAAGCTTGCACCCCTCCCAAAGAGCAGTATCAGCGTGCTCAGTGCAGGGCTGCTCTCTCCCCCCTGCCCCGTCCCGGTCCAACAGCAAGACAGGCAGGAGGGATGAGGCATGTCTTCAACACCAGCTCTGGTTACTGATTACAGGAGAAGGACTCACTCACCCCACTGACTGACAGAGCTAATCAGGCAAAGGAAGCTGCATTCCAGCACAAGCAGCGGGGAAAAAAGCCAGAGCCGTTTTCTCCAAACTGACAGAAAGACAAGCACCTTGGTCCCACTGCCCCAGCAGGAAAAGGCAACAAAATATCCCCCAAAACCCACCAGTTTTCAGGGAGTACACACTCTAAATAGCACCCTGGGTAGCACACACCACCAACGGAAAACTCCAGCTCTTCTCTTGTCAATCTGCTGCACCAAGACAGTGATGGAGCACTCATTTCCACCTCCAGCCTCTTGTCCCTGCACATCACCACTACTGCTGCTCCTGCCACCTGGCAGACTGGCTCTGCCCTCTCACTCCTCTGCTGCAGCTTCCATTTGTGCAAACAAACCGGCTGCTTGCCTGAGCTCACAGCAGGAACATCACAGGAGACTCCAGAACTCTTCTTGTTCTCTGGGGATCACTCTAGGATTTCCTGTGCTTTGGGTCTCTGTCCGAGTGTATGTTTGCTCTTTCCAGTGGAAAGAGAAGCAGCAGGAGAGAAGCTCTGCAAGCACATGCACTGGTCTGGCTGTTCATCGCAGGGAGGTGGCAGTGGGTCTGAGTGCTTGGTCACAGTTATTAGATGAAAATTTATCATCAGTTAAAGCCACCTTTCAGCATTATGCAAATACAGAAGCCCCAAACCACCTGTCTGTTTTATTCTGACAATTCCACGAGGAAGCACGAAACATTATCTGTCACTTCAAGAGAAGCCAAGAAGAATAGTTCAAGACTAAGAAAATGTTTCAGAGACCAACCCTGGAGGAAGGTAAGCTCCCCGTCTGTAATCAATTACAATCGGAGAATGCCTCAGCTTCAGACTACATTAGTCTTATCAAGCATGCTGCAATTAAAATACAGGAAGGCTGAATTAGAGGGAGTGAAGTCAATGAGGAATGAGTTCAAGAAAAATAGTAAGTTGTAAAGCAGGAGGTTTCTCAGTTCTGTTACAACCTCTGTGTTTCTGCAGTCAGCAGCACTTCTTGCTGAAAACCTGCACAGAAACCACAGCAGCAGCAAGAAGTATTACTTCAGTTGGTTTCCAGTCTCCACCAGTGCTAATTTATCTTTGTCTTTAACCTTTACTGCCTTGCCTCTAGAGCTGCTTAATTTTCATGATTCTTCCTCACCCACAGCCTTGCTCTGGTCCCAGCATGGTCACCGCACACACCAGGTATTTTATGGCCACCCCTGAGGTGCAGTTTCACCCATCTGTGCAACTCCCTTGACACCAGTGCCTGCCTTGTTCAGCACCTGTTTCTCCCTCCTCTCCTAATCCATTGCCCAGACGTGGCTGCAACAGACTGCCCCATCCTGCCTGCACCCCCTCAGGAGTCCCATGCACTGAAACAAAAGGGGCAGCTGGGCACCCTCATCTTCTCATCTTTAGGAGGTTTACTCACAGTCACTTTATGCCCAGTCATTCTTATACCAACTTTAAATCTCAAACAGCTCTTTTAGCTCCTGTTTATTCTCAATACATACAGACAGAGAAACTGCATCTCTTTTCAGTCTTATTTTACCAAGTTAAACAACCCATGTCTTCCTTTTACCAAAACAGGCTGTTCATTTACCCTACGACAACCAGGAAATTTCCCAGAAGTACAATAGCTGCCTCTGTCCCTGTTTACCCCAAATTTACTTCTCATGAACTAGAAAAAAGGCCTCATTGCCTCATGCAGAGGCAATTCCCTCTCTCTACAAGTTCTTTCCTCTAGTCTTTCCAGAGCTGTATTTGTCTTTTTTTTTTTCCACAGTAACAGTGTGACAGCCTGAATTATTCTGTGATTTATTTGCACCTACCTAAGTTCTTTCCTCCTCTGCCATTGCCAAATAATGCTATCCCACCTTAGAGTCAAAATGTCTGTTATTGTCCCAAACAGTATGACCTTCCATTCATACTCTTAGGTTTCATGCCACCCAGTTTACTCCAGTTCTCAAGGTGCTCATAGTCTTCCTGGATGGTATTTTGTTCCTCCCTTGCACTGACCACACCTGGTTTTGTCTCATTACAAATTCCACTTGCACACCATTGCCTTCTGTGCCAAAAATTATTAAAGCAAACACTAAACATGACTTCCTGTGGAGGAACTCCCAGCTGTCCATTCAGTGCTGCTTTTTGAGTTCTCCTTTAGAGAGACTTCACGTACAGGTGTTGCACCAAACCGTGGCTTCTGAAGCTTAACTAATTATATCTCACACAGCACAGTATCACACACTTAACTTCTGACAGACTGGGCTATTACACTTCCTCTGTCCCAAGAATGATTTGTTTTTAATCAAATAAAGGTATTAAATTAGTTTTTGCAACTTGCCTTTGGTAAATCCATGTTGCGTTTGCTTTCAGGATTTAATTATTCTTTCATTTAAACTCTGCTCTGAAGTTCTGAATAGTACCTCTGAGGTTAGATTAAGAGGTCTGAATTTGACAGGATTATTTTCCTTGACTTGCTCCCATCCCCCCCAAAAAGAAGGGAAAAAGAGGTATTATGTCCACTACAAGCTAATCCTCTGGAACCACATGTAACCTGATAGATTTATTGGGGACCTTTTCCTCTGGACTTGCAGCTTAATTGGTTCAAAGTGGAATAGAGATCTCTTGGGCTCTCACACCTCTAGTGCATTAGCTTCAACAGTTTTTGCCTTTCACTGTTGACCCAGTAGTTTTCTTTTTCTGTGAACTTTTCACACTTCTTTGCCACTCTTTTCCTTACATTCATCGTATCACCCTGATGGAGGCAATATAAATATATTCATGTGGTTCCCACTTGAATCATTCTGCTTCCTTCACCTCCCTGAATGCCAGCTCTGGTAATTCCTTGTTTCCGTGTTATTTATTTTTCAGTGAGACTGTCTAGTGTTTGTTTCTTTTCCTTTGCAAGATCTAATTGAACTTGACTTTTGCCAGTTTCCACCTTATCTCTGTTCTTTCCAGCCATCAGGAATGAAGTTTCCTGGTGCTCCTCCTCACTCCTCTATTACTTCTAACACCACTTTGAAGCAGTTCTCTATGAAGTTATGTCTACAGCCTTTTTCTGCCAGTTCCCCCCCTGCTGCAAACATGAATCGCAGATAATTATTGTACTTTCACAAACAAGATTTCAAGTCTACAATGAGTTCATGAGCTCTTCAGTGCATCTGCTTTCAGTAGCCCATTCTCCTAGGCTAGGCCTAAATTCAGAGAGGTCAGAGTCTGCATGTGTGTCCCAATTTCACTGAGCACCCCGTCAGCACTGCTGAGTCTATATACAGCCCTGCTTTAAGCTCCCTCCTTTTGGAAGCACAATCTGAGTTATAGGATCCCTTCTGCTGCCTTTCCATTTAGTTTAACCCTGAAGGCACTTGATCAAAGGCTATTTCCTAAAATGTCCCTCTGCAAAGTCTTAATATGTGCTAAAAACAGCTGTGAGAAGGCAACAACTCCTGCCCTGGTGGCTGATGAGAAGAGCTGTGCTAGCCACTGTGTCTGAGAATATCTTGTCTCTCCTCTTACGGTCATACTGGCTCCTACTGTACATCCGTGACAGTGCCATTTCTGGTGGCACCCAGTACCCCTACAGACATCCTCATTCAATGCTGGGGTCAGCAACTAGGCTCCAGCACACCCCTGTAGAACTTTTATTGCCTTCTCCTACAGAGATATTATCCAAACCCTAATAATGTTTTTGTTCACTCTACAGCCATACCTGCCTTGCTGCCATTCATGCACAATGATACTGCAAGTGTTACTGTACTTCTGTCCTACTGAACTGTCCTACTGAACTTGCACTCTGATTGTGGCTGCTATTCCATCAATCTTTTCCAGATTCCTATTACATAGACACCCGGTCCTTATGCACAGGAACAGTCTGTGCGGCCTTCGCTCAGCCAAAACGCTGTCAAACAGGTGGCTTTTAAACAAAGACAAAAATGTATAAACCTCATCAGTCATCACTGCTGGCCCCAAGAAAAAGCACTGCCCTTTCAGAGGTCCCCCTGCCCCAGCCCCTAACCTCCCCCTCCAAAGCTGACCTCCATTTCAGTCTGCACCACTCCTTGCACTGCAATCGCAATTCATCAGCCAGGCTCGAATGGCCGTGTTTTCAGTCTATAAATCACCAGGCTAGACATCTGCCCGGCTTTCAAAGGAGTTTTGTTCTTCTCGTTGGCTACCACAAACTTTAAGGTACTTGGAGGCCCGAAGCAGCCCTACAACCCCCTCCCAAGCAACTTGTGTTGATTTAAAATGCAAAAGACGGCTTCACAGAGAGAGCCCAGATGATGATAAAGCACTATTGTTTGTGCCTTTATGGGCCGAGACTCCAAACTTGATGTTTGCGACTATTCTGAGAGGTAGCTGCTGTTGGGGAGAGACAGAGACAAAGCTGCGTGTCACTGCATGCTGCAGACCACCTCCCCTGGCCCTTATGACAGCCCTTACACAGGCTGAATAAGAAGTGTTACAAGATAGTGTCCTCCAGCATCCCACAAAGATCTGCTGGGGACACAGAGCCAAGGCTCAGAAAGAAGCCATCAAAGGCAGCCGCACCACCTCCCCCTCGGGTCAGGCAGGGAGTCACTGAGGTGCTGGGCACAGCTGTATCAAAGGAGCTGACACCTCCAACATTGGTGCCGCCGCTTGATCTGCTTCTCCAGTAAAAAGGAGATCTGTCAGCAGGTCCACTACAGGACACAAATGCCACAGACAGGCTCTGGATGGATAAGGGTGGCTTTTAACCCTGCATTCACCATTTTTACCAACCACAAATATGAGAAGACAGCTTGGAGTGTTCCCTGTGTGGCATCCAAGGTGATTCCATGCTCACACTCTTGCTCCTGTTACAAACGACCAGGAGACTGAAGCTCACCTCTGGACCACGAAGCTAGGGAAGGCTGTGTGCTGGAGAAGAGCACATGGAGGAGGGATGCTGGGAGCCAGTCTTGTGCTTCATTCCCATGATTTAGCACAGCCCCCTGCTCTCTCAGTTTCATAAGCTCCTTACAAATCTGTTTTTACTATTCTACACAATCACTTTCCCATCCTTAAAAAATTTATGTTTCACTCTATTTTAAAATTATTCTTTTTCTTCACCACCATTTCCATGTTTCCTTCGCTATGTTCCCAGTGGCTCAGACACTTCTACATTAATAGAAGACAGTGACCTGTGATAAAAATACACTTTTATGGAGTGCTTGAGCAGGAAGCATTACAGGACCTGAGCAAGAAATAAAAATACACTAAAGTACATGAAAATCCAGCTCCGATGAATTCATTGCCATGAAAACAGAAAAAAGTTAGCAGACACCTTGGCAAAGAGTCAAATAATTTTCTGTACAGCATTCATGGAAGCAGGCAAGGGTCAAATTCTGTTGCAAAGTTATTTGGTAATAGTAACTGAATGGAGATGACACACTTGGACATTCTGCATTTTGTAAGTTAAAACAAAGAGACGTGACCAGAGCTGAAAAATAACCTTTGAGGGTTTATACAACAGCACTGGGTCTATTGGGCAGCAGTGTCCCAGTAACAGACCAGAGAACAGCAGGTTGTCTTCAGACCACCCAGAAACCCCCCTGCTGAAGTGCAGGCCAGGGACTCTGCACCCCCAGCCATGATGGGGAGGAGAAGACAGACAAGGGAAGAAGGTGCTGGGCGGCAGAGTGGGCACTGAGGGGCAGTTTTGCACTGCAAGCACTGATTTTCCAGCTCACAGCCTGAAACTGAAAGCACTGCACCAGTGTGCTTCCCACCTTCCAGTGCATACTTGGGAACAGAAAAGGGTCTTCTCCACCAGCTCCGCCTGGACATACCCTGGCCAGAGCACACTGAGATACCCAGGACAGAGGATAAAGAAGCCACCCAGAAATGAACTGAAGAAATTTACTCTCATAAGCATTCACAAACACAGGAGAATCCATATGTGTTTGCACCTGTACTATTAACCAGAGTCCCAAGACCATACACTTCCCCTTGACTAGTAACAGTGATGAAGCTCCAGAGCATCTGCCTCCTTGCAGAGCCTTTTCCTCTGGGGCAGGAAATGCCTGCTCAGATCTCAGGAGTAGGAGATCCTAGAAGAGTCAGTGTAGGCAGCTGCCTTTTGTGGTAGCAAGAACAGCACAATCTTGGACTTGAGGGCCTTTGCTCCTGAGGGGAAAACAAAGGTTAAGCAAAACTATAGACAGGGGCTGCCTATTTCTCTGCGTGGAAATTCAGCTGCCAGTTCCACAGAACAACAGGAAAAATCACATTCATTTCCACAGAGATTTTATCACCTCAGTCTTGGCATGGGAGAGGCATCTCCGCCCAGCTGTGAGCAAGGGATCGAATTTTGCTGGCTTTTTTATGTAATCAGAGCAAATTCCTTGGAGATGAGTCACGGGGCTTCAGGGGTGTCCAGAGAGATGTCAAGCAGCCTCAAGTGTAAATCAGTGACACACCTTGCTGAGAGGACTCACGCTTGCCAGCATGCCCATTTTCCCTGCAGATACCAGGCAAGGGAAGCAGCGTGTCAGATGTTACCAGACAGGCTCCCATGAGCCACACACATAACGTGTGGCACCTCCAGATCCAGAACACTGCTGTGTTTACATTTCCTCTGCAAGGACAGCGATGGTTTCAGGGTGGAGCTGGAGTGCTTCCCTGCAGCTGCTCTCTAGACTTAAACACTGAACATTTTCAGACATTCATGCTGGAGGAGCTTGGCAGTCAGTGAAGAGATTTGAACTTCAGATACAGAGGTTCTGCCCCATCAAAGCCTGGTCAAACCGCAGGGGTTCCTGCCTGGGATGTTTGTTGTGGTAGAACAGCTGCAACCCACCAAAGCTGTTTCAGTGCCGTGATGATGGTAGGTTAAGCAAACCTACTCCCCTCCCCTGCCCAGGAATGAGTACTCCAGCCTCCATGGCTCTGCAGGCCGGAGGACAAAGATGATATTTGCATAATTTCAAGGCATAGCCTGCTCCAGTGTCTCCTTTAAGTGCTGAAAGGTAGAGGAGGACCAGAAAGAACTAGGCCTGGACACAATCCCAGATGCCCAAAGCAACACTAAGGAAAATGCTGTGGATGCTCTTGGCCCTTTGGGTGTCAGAGAGGGAACAGACAAAGACCTTGGTGGACCCTGGTTCTGAGTAACTCTTCTTTCACTAATGTCAAGAGCAAGGCTTGGCACAAGGTACCAGTGCAGGCCAGCCTCTCAATTTGCAAACTGAATGAAGGTCTTTTTTCAAGCAGGGTGTGTAGGGTGCTTCCAGTCTGGAGTAGGCCAAATCTCTATCCGTGCATTCTCTGAGGGCAACTGCAGAAGACAGGACCCAGCCATTATGCCCTTCACCTTTCAACTTCACCCTCAGGTGACTATTACCAGCTATCATTAATATTAAATCGGAGAGAAAGAAATGTGATCCTCTTTCTGCTCTTCACATTCCACAATATCACAAACAATTTGTCATACCGGGAGGGGCAAAGGCAGGAGAAGCATTAATTATTGATACTTGGGAACAGATGGCTTTTCTTGTACCAGGGCAGTGAAATGTAAGAGGAGCTGTGGGTGAGGATGTGAGGATTAGATGGGCAGACACATATCAGGTAACCAGCCTTCAAGTGCAACAAGAACCTTCCTCCTTAGAACCAGCTCCTCTGGCCTGTAGGGCTCTCAACAACAGCCTTGTCCACAGAAACAAATCCACTGACATCTGAATTAGTGAGGCTTCACAGAACCTTTCAACGCTCCCTCACCTCCTTACAGAACATCCTGGACATGATGACTGACAGCTTCCAGACAGCAGAGGCCTGGCAAATCAGGCACTAACTGCTCTCTCTAGGAGAACCTTACTGGTTGCATCTTATGAGTTCATCTTCATCTTACGGCCCTGTGCCACACAGTATTTATTCCTGAGATCACAAACAATGTCCAAGAGTGACCTCTTCCTGCCTTCCAATGGTCTTTGGATCCCATTCAGGGTGCTGGTCTCCAAAATCAGAGATCCAAGTGATCTGGACCAGTGACTTCAAACAGAGACTCTGTTATCCAACTATTTTTGCCAACTTTTCCCATTGATTCCTGTAAGGATCAAGAGCAAGAAGACTTCATTCTTGTCAGCTCCAGTGTTGAGGTCAGACACCTACAGGTTATGAAACAAGCTTGGCATGGGACACCTGCTGTAGGTGACCCCATATCCAAAAGATGACCAACATCCTTATGGGACAGGAGCAAATGATTCTCCACCAAAGTGAAAACTTTAATGAACAGTCTCTGTACCCACTGCTGGATCCAGGTTTCTGCAGCCATTTTCACCCTTGTGTAGTCATGTCTTTCCTGGAAGACTAAGGAACCAGCTGTACTGACTCAGATCTGGGACTGGGGAGCCCAGGGTCCAGTCTCTGGCAGTGGTTATAAGCAGATGCCCAGGGAAGAGCCAGAACTGGGCAATCCACTGGTTATACCTCCTCTACTGCTGCAAAAATTATATTCCCCAGCTATTTTCCATTCAGGGATTTCACAAGCCAGAAATCATCTCTGCACATAGTGACTACTCAAGTCAGTTTTCCTCTCTGGACATACTCCTTAAAACCTGTAAATAAGCACTCAATTTCCTAGTCAGGACTGATTAAATTGATGGGTATTTCACTGAGCAAGGCAGACTCTCTTGCTACTTCCACAGGCCCAGAAGGTACCTCAGGACCACAGTGTCCAGTCCTTGATACATTGGGACCTCCTCACAGTCTTTCCCAAACTCAGTTTGTTCTCTTGGCCTCTCCTGAGAGCTTGTTCCAAAGCCTCATTACTCTTGATAATTAGACACACTCTTCTCATTTCTCAAGCTGACTAACCACTGATTTCTAATTCCTCTCAGTCTGCCTAGGGTCATGCAGCCTGCAGCCTGTGAGAGTATTAAGACATGTACAATCCTGTGACTTGGAAAAACACAACTTCCCAGCTTCCTTCCTGGTCTGGATCAATAGTAAAGTGCTTGAAGTGAACAAATGCCAAGTGGTAGGAGACAGCTACTACCCATGAACAATACAACTTTATACAGCATGAAGTAGAATAGAGCAATTTTTCCTACTAAGGACACAGAGAAGAGGGAGAAGCAACCTTAGAAAGACCTGGGCCACATCTGTGCTGTGAAAGAATGAGCTCTACAAAAAAAGCAGCAGACTTTCCCAGCTTTGACCAGTGTCCCAAGTCTGCTCTAGTTTGGCACAGGAAATGGACAGACCTGAAGGCATCCAACTGCTGCATTATACCAACATGAGAGCTTTGGTTCATCCAAAAATGCTGGTGTACCAGAAAATGTTTCTAATGTGGATCTGTCTTTACAGAGTAGTCTCCACAGAGACCTGATGTGTTTACACCAGTGAACTGCTGCTGAACAGTCCTCTGAGAGCTGCATGGGCTGATCTCACCTCCCTCGTGTTTCACAGGGTTTGAAGAGGGGATCATCGCACCAAAGAAGCCTATTAGAGATTAGAGAGCAACACAACTGATCAAAAAGTAGAATTCACATCTTTTCAGCCCCAGAGTAGAACTGCTCCCTTTTACCCTTCTTAAGTTAACATTTATGTGAATCTTTTCCCTGCTCCTCAAAGAAGGAACTACATTATATACACATTCCAGAGAACTTTTCCCAGCAGTAATAACCATTTTTAACATACAGTGCACTTGGGAGAATGTCTAGAATTTTACAGGCAAATGCATGGGTGGAGCTGTGTTTTGACCCACACAGGAAAGCTGTGAGTTGACATCACCATCCTGGTCAGGCTGTGGAGTCGGGGTGGCCGGCAGGCTTGGCAGGAAGATGTGCTTGGCAGGAGCTCCCTACCTCTTTGATGGCAGACATCTTGATGGTCTCATAGTAGTGCAGGGGTGCATTGGGTGAACTCATGTCATAGCCAAACCCAGCTACCGCCACCTCATCACAGTTGTGGAGCGCCATGGTTATTGCTACGCTTCCCAAGGTGGGGATGTTCTGAGAGGAGAGAAAGGAGGAATGGAAGTCATTAGCAGGTTGCCATTTTTATAATTAAAGATTTCCTCTTATTGCCTCTGCTCACAAGGGGACTGATGCTACTAAAGAGAAAATCAGAAACATGGTATTGGGCTGTATCTGCACATCAGCTGCCCAATGCCAGCTTCGGGGGTCAACAGCCTCTCAATTTGTTAAGAAAATCATATATTAGCCAGCTTCCTGCAAACTGTCTAGCCCAAAAGCAGCGGCTCTTGTTTGAGGCTTTGTGACCTGACTCTCCAAGGGAGAGCACTGCAGGGCAGAGGAATTAATGCAAATAGTCAGACTCCCCTTCCACAACTTTGCTATTCCAAGAACAGGGCAGCAGATGAGCTGGAGGATGAATCACAGTGGATATGTTAGCTTTCTGAAATTAAAACAGAAGCAGGCACTGGATTGCAATGCTATGCATGTTACTGGCTTCCAGCTAGGCTAAGGAGGAATACTTATCCCAAAGAGGCCACCACACAGGAGCAGAGGTGAAGAACAGCACATTTTACCGATGGAAAAAGCAGTTTCTGGTTGTTAAACAGCTCTGGGAGATGGAGAGATCAGGCAGAATGTGGTACCCCGACAGGCAAAGGGCACTATGGCCTGTGCCACACCCTCCTAGCCACAGCATATTGGGAAAACAAGGAGCAGTGGGAAGCCAGTCAGAGATGGGTGGTAGCACTCTGAGCAGGGACATTCCAACTGTCCTCTCCCATCTGCTGACCTGCCATTTGCACTGAAGTCCAGCCTCAGGTCTTCCCATTTCACTCGACTTCTGCTGAGGCCCTGTGACAGTTGTGCTGTACGCCTACAGCTTCTCTGTGTTCAGAAAAACGTGACTGCCGGGACAGCCAACTGTTTCCAGTGTAAAGTCCTAGCTCCCTGACTTTTCTAGTTCCCCTTTAGCCAGATGAATCCAGAGGCAGCTTTGCCCTAGAGGCTAGGGAGAGGCTGAGAAATCCACCCACATATCTTATCTTCATTTGTAGAGCATCCAACACTTGCCGTATCAAAAGTATCATGAATTCAGAGGGCATGCTCAGACAGTCACCAGGGGTGACAGCCTCCTAGCTGAGATGCAGAAACCAACTGCATGTTTGTATTTTTCATTGACAATGGTTTTCCCTGAACTGGTGAGCAATGCTATTGCATGTTCAAAAAGATTGAGAACAATGTTTTGAGTTTCTGCCTCTCATTCAAAGGAACCGGTTTTTGTCAGCACACTACCTTCCTCACTTCTGATTGCCTGACCAGCCTGAAGAACAATGTTTTCCAAGCAAAGAATGTCACCCATACCCTAGCTAAGATGTGCAGAGCTGGAAGCACAACTCGTGTGCTATGGAGAAATTCACTACAGTGCACTGGAATTACTCTAATCTGAAGACAAACAGACAAAAACTGCTTATGACTAAATCAGTGAGACATTAAACTAAAACATTTGCAGTACAACTGTAGCAGTGCACATCTGAAAGGAAAAGACCTTCCTGCATCCTCCTGTGACAGCTCTAGATGTTGGGGAAAACAGCAGAGTAATTTTGCTCTCAGTGATTAATTTCAGTTGATATTCCCACAAACAATACTGGTTTCATTCTAGTTACTTTAGTTAATTGTTAAATCACTGGTAGCCAAAAAATATAAAATAGGAGTTTAAAAAAATTGGAAACAGTTTATTAAGCAAGGATATGAACATTCCCCTGAATTTCAAAATATCCAAGAACATCCTGTCTTCCTGGACATGGCAGTTGGAATTCAGATTTCTCATCTCTGTTTTGCATAGGAGATGACATTTGGATGTCACTGGAATTGCATCAGCTGGTAAGTGGATGTGCCACAAAACCCTTTCCCTCAGCAGAGCTGTAGTTACAGAGTCCAAAACATAGTGAGTAAATGGTTACGTCCTTGAGACTGTGTCGTCACTGGGAATATGATGGTGTTAACACCACCCACACTTTCACCGGGCCCATTCCCACGGTCCAGCTCAAGGGAGACACAGGGTCTTTGCCTGGAGGGAATTTCACTGGCCAAGCTAACATTTAAGAGCTGACTTTCTAATGTGAGTCTTGCAAACCACAGAGAATTAATCACACTATCCAACCTTACGGGAGGAATGCCAAACCACCACAACTTTCTTTCAGGCATATTCTTCTTCTCTTTGGAGAATAATAGTAGACAGAAATCGAAAGTGAACTTTCCTTTGGTCACCAAAATATCTACCTGACTTTATTCTATCTATAATACCTCAAATAGTTTTAATGAAAAAACAGGAACTAATTTTCTCATTTACTTCTGTTCTTCAATAGTTCCTGACATGCCAGTACTTCAGTACCACCCACTCTGCTCTCAAAAATTATTAAAATACCAGAGAATACCTACCTTCCTAACTTCTTAAATCGTAGTAGTTGTACCTGGCTTGGTCCCTATAACTATCAGAAATTCACATGGTCCCTAGCAAAATAGTTTTGCATTGCTCTAAATTCACATTTGGAAACTGATGATCTGATGGCATTTTCTTAGCACCCTCCAACACCCGTAGTTAACATTGCCAAAGAGAAGAACATGAGTAGAGTATGTGTGTAACCACATGTGCCCAGATCAAATACACACAAATGGATACTTGCTCCAAACTGCTTATCTTTAAAAAAGAAGCAAACATCAGATGGAGGCAGTTACTAGGGAATGAAACAGAACTTGAAGAAAAAGGAGCTAGCTTGAACAGAAGTATAAAAAACACACAATGGTTGGTTAACTAAATGTTATAAGTAAGTCAATAAAGTACTTTGGTCCTGATTCAGTTTAAGCTAGAGAAACTGAGCCCTTTTCTCCTGTGGTAGGCTGCTGAGCTTCTGCTGCTCCTCTCTGTTGAAAATGAAGATAACCTCATGTCCAGCTTGCGGCATGGGAAAGACATGGATCTAGGATCTAGGCTGTGCTGCAGAGAAACCAACCCAGCAGCATTCTCCAGGTCCAAGGGAAGGGCTCTCCTCTCCTCTCAGCAAAGCAGTGGCAAATGAGAGGAGCCATGTATCAGAGAGGAAATGGTAATAATTACTCTCTGGCTGCATCTACACAGCTTCCAAGCTCTGCTGCTTGTACACAGGCATATAAATTCGTTAGCTGGTAAGTTCCAATCTGGATCTAATATACAACCTATGGCGCAAGTTGGGGGACAAGTCACTCCAAAAGAAGTTAGGCATCATGGACATGGCTGTGCCAAATCTGGCTTGCTATACCCTGCACAATGCGTCAGTACTATCTCACCACACACACCCTTGTGCCGTGCCCCAAAGACATACCAAAGCAACCACCACACCTCCTGCGTTGAGTTATGAAAATAAAACTCTCTCAAACAACTGAGCAGGTCTCTGGTTATTCTAGGCCTTTGCTAAGAAAAAAAACCCCAAATCCCAGCATCCTGCCTCAGTAATATTACTCTGGCATTGGCCCAGCTCAATGCCTCTTTTCCTGCTCATGGCCCTCTATGTGCCTGGGTGTTCCTGTATCACCAAGCAATGCCGCTTTCAACCAAATGGTTGAAAAGCAAGAACCCAACAGTGGCCAGTACCAAGGCAGGAGCCTTCTGGGATGCCTCCCAGCTGCACACAGACTTGCCATTACAGGTTAGGCCATAGCATGGGGCTGCCTGGAGTGGCCCAACAGGACCACTGCTTCAGATGCAGCTGTGATGAGTTTTGGATCTGGACAGGTGTCCATCAATCAGTGTGAGCTGGGAATGGCAACGCCCCAAAAAGCATGGGCCGTCCTCTCCCCCTGTCAATTCCCTGCCACAAGCCTTGAACTTGGCCTTGCAATCTCTGTATTGCCTGTGTGTCAACGGTTTCTGTCCCAGCTGGGGCCCATGGATGTAACAGGTTCAGCATCCCCTCTCCAGCACTGGTAAACAACTAAAAGGGAAACTTCACTGCATAACATGTCCAGAACTGAAAGTCCACATTTTCAAGCCTGGCCTGCTTGTCTAAGACCAAACATCTGGAAAATGTAATATCTAATATAATGCTCCCTAGGGATCAGCCCTTTGCCTAGTCCCATTTGAGAAGATGCAGCAGACTGACAGATGAGGCAGAGATGACACTAAACGGCCATGTGACAAACAGGAGCAGCAACGACACGTCACCGCAGCAGTGCTGGGCAAAGGCTGCCTGAGCCTCTGGAGCCTGGTCCTTCCAAGGGTCTGTGTCCTCCACAGCTGAAGTGAATGCAGCATGGTGGATCTTGGCGAGAAAAGCATAAAGACAAGAGAGGCAAAGATTTCTTGTGCGGCGTCAGAGACCACTGCAAGCTCTGTGCAGTGCAAACATAGCCAGTCTGCACCACCAGGTCAGGGGACCAGAAATGCCTTTAGCAGTACAGACACAGGACAGGTTCTCCTAACTGCTCCTACACTGTTCTCTGCTGCAAGCAGAAAAAGAGTCTTCCCCTCAAGACACTGATGTTTCATCTTTCACTGGTCCTCCTGAAGAGACTTTAAAGGCAGACTTCTACTCACAGAAGTCAGTTAGCAGAAATGAACACCAGCCCTCCTCTGGACTCCACTGGGGCTGAGCATCACCTCATGGGCTTGTGCTGGCGATCCAGTGCTGGTGACTGAACCAGGGCCAGAACTGCTCTATGCTTGGTGCACGTGAAAAGTTCTTGCTGCTTTTCATTCCGTGCCTAGGTCATTCCTGTGTCACTGCCTGCTGGACTGGAAGGAAATGACTGCTGTAAATCTGTTTTTAGAAATATGTGACTCCCTTTATATGTTAAATGAATTCCAGTTATTTATGGGATTTTACTTGGCTCAGGGTAAGACTTATTGGACTGTTCAGACTATTCCAAATGTTACATTTTTCAATTAAAAGGTAAGTGTTACTAAAGACATAACTCCCTACAAACAATAATGCAATTGCTTACCTGGGAAAAATTGCTACCTTAGTTTTATCAGTTAAAGACCTCATCATCTAACAGAAATGAAGTTTGCAAAACAAAAGCAATACAGAACAAAACTATAAGTCATCACAACATACTCAGCAGTCATTGTATTTTCTTTTTGTTCCTTTATGTTTGCCTAGGAGCAACCCCAAACCTGACCTTTGTTTCCCTCAGCTGAAAAGTTTGGAAATATGGTATAAAAAGCAATTTACTATCACTCACTGTGAGCAGACAAGTGCCTGGCATTCTATGGAGTGGTCCCTGTCACAGGAACTGACAAGGCACACTGCCGCTCCCACATCTACCTCCATTCAGGCACAAAATCAGCTACAATATTGGGCTTCAAAAGACAAAGTAGGGCATCTGCAATGCTTTTCCTTCAGCTCCCCTAGTCATCCCTTGCTATGAGAGGGACAGAGGCTGCAGAACTGGTGGTCTGCAGCAGAGCAAAGGGAAGGGCTAGTGGCTGGTTGCTGGAGACATGACAAGCCAGCTGCCCAGCAGGTTCCCTTCTGCCAGCTGACTGCTGAGCTACTATACACCTTAGCCCAATCCAAGTATCTCTGACCACATCTACCTGATGCACAAGCTCTGATTCACCATTTGCCACAGAGCAGATTCATGTGCCATGCAGCGAGTGTTTCTGAAGGACTTAAGAGAGGGCAAGCAAGGGCATGACTTTACTACATGTTATCTGCTCTGTGATAACCACATATATGGTTACCCCATGCTAAATGGGAGTGCATGGACTGCTCTCTCACTGAGAAGCGAACTCCCTTCAGTTCCTTCACATCTATCATGTGCAGAAGCACATGGCTGGGCTCTTACCAAGCAGTGGCTGGTTTGCATTTACCTGCTCCCTTGTACTGGCTTGTCTGAGCATCCAGTCCCCAACAGCTAATGGACTGATCCCACTGCAGGGATAATGGATGGAACAGTCCAGCCCACAAAGCAGATGTGCTGTCTTGTAAACCCAAAGCTTTACAATGACAAGCTGTCTCTATATTTAACTGACTGCAGCTGCAGTGGCCCTTTACCTGTCGCTCTACATGTCTTAGAAGATACCTTCAGAGTGTAAAAAAAGGAGAAGCATGTAACTGGAAAGGATTGAGTGGCAGACTGCTCTGCTCCTGCTGTCCCTCAGCTCCCTTCTGCTCCACAAAAACCCAACAGGCCTCCACACTCTCACAGTCCAGTAAGAAAATCCCAAGAGACAAAGTTTGTTGACACCAGCACAACTCATGAAAGGAAGGATCACAACCAGCCAAGGGGGCTGAAAGCTGCCTAAAGAGCAAAGGATCTCCACTGGCATGTCCAGAAAGAGTGACTGCCCACAGGCAAAACCACCTAACACCTAAGAGAAGCCCTGGGTCAGGATGTGCTAACACTCCAGCACCAGAGGTTAATCCCCGAGCGCATGAGGGCTGTCAGCACTCTGCAGAGGTGCTAATCCGTGGCTGGGTGCCCGACACAGCCTGGTAACACCTTCTGCACACAGCTCCTCCTTCACCAGGTTGGTGCTGAGGCTGGGTAAAGTCCAGAGAAGGATGCTTTATTTCTTTAAAGAGTCAGCCATTTCCAGTACATGAACAAATCAAAGGTTTAACAGTTTTGGAGCAGTAGAGCTTATTCTCACAAGAAGTTAAATCATAAACAGATCTGTGATGCATAGCACCAGCACAGAGAGAGAAACAAAAACCACAGTCTGCATTGGAGTCCTCAAAGTTCTGGTACTTTGTGCAATGTTCTGGCTACGTCACCCCAGGCTCAGGGCTCCCAGAGGAGCCATAAAGCCACTGCTGCAATGGCTCTGAGTGTTACTGACTGGACAGGAGTATTCCCTACACTGCAAAAGGCACAACAGCAATGACCATCCCTAGTGGTGTACGTGCAAGTAGCAGTGATGCCCCTGAACTTATGTTCAGTAAACTGTCTGCAGTTTAGGAGACAATATTGCATGCCTGAACTACCAGCTGCAATACCAGTGAAGTCTGGTTTCCAGTCCAAAGATCTTTATACACAGAACATCCACCTAAACAAAAATCACGTACATACACCTTGGGCTAATGAGATAGTCAACCCCGCACCCAGACCTTAACAGGATCCTTTTAGTCAGAGAGAGGATCTTTACTATATAATTTCTTTTGTGCTAAAGCATCTTCAGGCACTAACAATTATTTATCCCCAGGCACTGCTAGCATCCTAAAGGTTTTTCTTTATCATCAGCTTAACCCAAGAAAAGAGAAGTCCACGTGCAGTAGGGAACAACTCTCCTTCTCTTAAGACTCCGGTAAATAGACTGGGAAAAACCTTCACGAACTTTCATTATGGGTGACCAGTTTTCCNAGTAAATGGACTGGGAAAAACCTTCAAGAACTTTCCCAGTCCCAGAGAGAAGCCACTGTTCATTATGGGTGACCAGTTTTCCTTCTTACTCAGACTTCTGGCTACTAGTGTCACGAGCGCAATCAAAATGCACATCTGAGTTGTATGCCACTACTACCCTCCAGAACCATCTGGCCTAAATTATATTATCAAAGCAGAGGATGTTACTACATTCACCCTTTATTGAATCCTGGGAAAAGTGCTTTGAGATCAGCCCCAAACTATTTTACTAGCTCTCCTCAACCTTGCTGAAAAAGCCCCCAAATTACAAAGTTAATTGGCAGCACATTGTTACCATATGTGGTGTGCAAGAGAAGCACTGAAGTTTATTTAAGCATCAGAACCAAAGAAGAGTGGAATATTACTGCTCTTTATGAGGATTTCATGTTGCCCTTGATTACTAAGGCATCCCTAGTCTTGATCCTCCTGTGTGTAGCCTGCCCAACATACCACAACACACTGCAGTACAGGGGCACCAATCTGCCTCCAACCTCATTTCCCAGGAGAAACTCAGGACACATACTGTTCGCTGTGCTTTTGCTTACTAGACCTCAGCATTTTCCTTTCCATGTTCCATTTCCTTTCCATGCTTCTTTCTTGAGGGAAGTTTTCCAGGCTGTCTCTTATCTCTAAAGCACAATGCTGAAACCACCAGGCTTTGCTCTGAAGCTGCTGGGTCACACTCTCCTGTGGAGCAGTTCTCCTTGCTCTAGCTGCCCCACTCATCTTGCTGGATCACTTGCAAATCTTTAAGAAGTGGATTCCTGGTCTACAAGCTCTGATTTTTCACTCTTGCGGTTTAAGCTCCTAGTGAAAAAAGGTCTATTGCAAATTTGTGTCACCAGGATCTTACTCAGACTCTTCCCTTTTTACAACGGCATCATCAGTAGTTCCTCTTGGAGCCTTGGCACTTACAAAGCTGTAAGCTTTGCACTGAGGCAGCATCATTCACTAAAGTGTGAAGTCCCTGCAGCTCCAGGTCAGCAGTCCACAGTTGATGTCTACAGTAAAATTTGTACTCACAGGCTAGAAATACTCTCCCTGTTTTTACACCCTGACAGAATCTCCTATATTAGTGTCCTTGCACAGACTGCCCAGTGTATATTGACATCCCAGCCCCACACATGCACCTGCAGACCTCCTACTGCCCTGTCTGAAGGAATAAACTACAATTCACACAGTCTAGTAGGGGTCATGGGCAAAGACTGCTTGCCTTAAAGCTCCATAAACTATTTTTAAATGCTCAAATGGACTTTTGCGAAGTGAAACATCAGGTTTCAATTAAGATGCCTTCATTTCCCAATCCAGTGTGTGTTAAACAACCTATCAAAACCTCATAAACTTCAGTTCACAACATTTTCATTTCCGGATTCTCTCTTCTCTCAGTTTAAGTAATAACTTGTAGATTAAAATAATGTGTATAAAAACAAAAACAAATTTAGAGGAAAAAAAAGGTGAAAGTCTGAGGATTTTTGTCTTTTACTGGGGCAGCAGTCCTGATTTTCTGGAAGACAAATCAAGACCACACCTTTCTAAGGGTAACTTCTGGAGAATGCAGAGAGGTAAAGTAAATTACTTCGTAGCTGACGGGAATATTCAGTGCACAGAACAAAAATCCAGTGCTCCCAGAATCCCGTGACAGCTTCTCTATGTACATACACATACACAGCAGTGCATTTTAAAAAAGGCCCATTCCATGTGGCTGAATCCGTTCGCACATCTTGCACATCGCATTTTAAGAAGGAAATGTCTTATCTCCAGGCATCCACCCATCTGACTTGCACAAAGCAAATGTCTCTAATATTTCTGAAGTCTTCATGATATAATTAGAGCACGGAAAATGAGTCACTGCTCTGTGTAGTCCAAATCCATGCTGTGACATGGCAAATCTCCTGCACTGATTGCAGTGGAAGTGGCGGAGCAAGCAGACTGTCCAGCAAAAGTGCTTCTCTCTGAGTTTGTCAGCTGTGCTAATGTGCCCAAAAATGTCACATGTGGTCTCTATCAACACCTACATCACATGTGCACATGAGCAATTTACCCACCCAAGTAATACTTACTCTAATGGTTGATATATTACGTAGAGCAAATATAAATAGGTTCTGAGGAAGCACTGCAATGTGAGATAATCCAGAAAACGCAAGTCTCCACCTACTCTACACTAACACTCCAAAGTGTGGCACTGGCAGTGAGAGATATGAGAATGACTATTAAGGTATTTAGTTAATAAATATGACCTGTTGTTTGCATTGTTATCTTTTATGAGCTTTTACATCTAAAACTTGTTGCTGTAAGATCAGAATTTCTTACCAAAGACATTATAAATAACAATCTTTGCCCTCCTCTACTGTAAGTCTGGGATGCAACTTCACAGTGGCTTTCAAGGCATTGCTGAAATATTGATCTCCACCAAAAGCTCAGATCAGGAAGGATCTTGCCTTGGTTGAGGAGACTGAGTGCTGCCATCATAACAGAGCCAAAGTCCCTTCCCTCTGATGTCCAACAAGAGAGGCTCAAAGGAAAAATAAGAACAGCCTACTCTGCTGCTTGGTCTCTTATCCTTCTCTCTGGTTTTGCTTCATACCTACCCCTCTGCCCATCAGGCCATTGTTGAAAGGCAGTCCAATGAAGCTGAAAGCTGCCTCCTGGATGAAGTAGGGATTCAGGATACGTATCTCATGAGGTTCTCTTGGGACACGGGTTGCCACTGACTTCCAAAAGCCATCAGAGGCACTCTGGTAACAAACAAAAACAAAAAACCAAACAAAAAAACCAAACACAGTTAAATACAAATAAAGCAGATTTCTATTATTTTTTATAAGAAATATTAAAATGCACTAATGGTAGCAGTTCCCACTGTCCCTGCTCACTACCACAAGGCACTAATATAAGGTTGTAAGGGATCTGTGCATTCTGGAGAGGTGGCAGCAGCATGGACTGATGCGCTTGACCTAGTCTGGATAGCAACTGTGAGCAGGACAGACAGGCTTGGACTTCAGCAGGAATGACCCCCTCCCTGGTGCCATCTTTTCACTCTTATTGGCACTTCAGCCACATGGTATACCATTCAGATGGCGTAGCATGGAGTACCTCCAGAATAACCAGAGACTCCATGTTCACAGGACTTAGAGAAATGTTTCACTACTGTTTGGGTTAATACAGAGCAGGGCGCAGGGAGGATGGCAGGAATTTTAATCTGCTAACCAGCAGCTTGGGCAGGGTAATCTGACTGAACGCCTCCTTCTCGCAGCACTGAGCCATCTTCCCTGAGATCTCCATGACCAGCAAAAGAGACAGACACTACACTCTGAATAAAAGCCACACATTTTGGAATTCATTATTTACATCAGTTTTGGGATGCTTGCAGCTTAATAGTGACTTAATAGCTGCTTTCGGGACACTGCTGAAAATGTCACTGATCCCCTTCAAAATCATGAGGAGTTTCCCCTGCCCAGTAGTGATCACTCCTGTAATTATCAACAGGAATTCTGCCACAGCCAATGCCTCCTGCGTTTCACATGCTCCTTGTACTTGGAGCCTTGTGCTCAGCTCCTCTGAACTCTCACACCACGTGATGCTAAACACCTTACCAAGGGTTTTTTATGGAACAATCCCATAGATATCTTTAGCTGCTGAATTTCATATCCTGAAATTGAAACTTTGGCAGATGGCTTGTGCTACAAAAGGCATTTAACACAGCAAACTTGAGGAGGATGCACACGGTCATCTAAATCAACAGTTTAAGACAGTCAAATCCCATTGCTATACCGTGTTCCCTCAAAACTGCCCAAACATAATACACTTTTGATGACCAGGGCAAGCATCCTATGAGTTTAGGTTCACATTTCAAAAATGGCCAATGCTCTCAGGACCCTAAATGGAAAAGATTCCTATTTAACACTCACATTCTTTCATCATAGTTTAATTAGAAAGAATGCTTGGTGTCAAAGCAGTCTAACACTTTCCATTATAAGACATTTTCAGCCACTGAGTGATCCCAACATTTAAAAAAACATTATAAATGTTAATAAAGTCCAACATCCATTTGACCAAGGGATTTAAGGGATTTGGTATGTCAGCTGAGTTTTGCCTCCTTGTGAAAATTCATTAAAAATTGGATAAATATTAAACCTTTGGAATTTCCTAAAGGCACATGTGAAGTAGAGGCTTTTCAGTTCCAGGGAAGGAGAGAAAAAAAATTAAATAAAATCACAGATTCCACTTGCATTAAGCATGCTCCAAGTCTCACAGAAATGAAGATGATAAACAAAAGTCTTTAACAGCTACTCATTCAGTGAAACCATCTTATCATAGCTTAAGCAGGCACACCCTGGAAAAATAGTGTGTGACCTTGAAACTAAAATAATTTATAAGTTCAATTACACTTTCACATGCAGCTCTAAATATGGTATTGTCTAAATTTTGCAAACAATTCAAACCAAAGGTCTGCAAGCTATTTAAAGTGGAGAAAAGATGCCTTTTGTTTGGACTTACACTCCATACAAGACTCCACGTAAGTTTTGGGATTTTAAGTAGGTTTTGCATAGCTTTTACATTATACACCAAACATTAAAGAGAAAAGAAAAAGAAGAAAAGTTATAAACATTTGAGACTTTTATTCCTTGCTGCTGCCGGAGCTGTTCAGAAAAACAACTACACACACCACTGTTGCCCATTTTCCCAGCGCTGTGTGAACCATGATGACCACACCTGGGCTCCCCTCAGCTAGTTCACTCACTGTCACTGCAAAATAAATGTGGGTGGGTCCCTATCCCTAGTTGGAAATACAACCGGTCTGCTTTGGTCCCTTCTCTGTAGCTGTTTCTCCCCGTGTTCATCACGACTATTTCCCTAACCAGTTTCCTCAGCTACCACACTACCCTAAAATTGCTCTGGTTTCTCCCTTCTGTCTCATTTCTATTTGCTTTGTATTCTTCCCTGTAACTTTTCTGGGCAGTTCCCCTGATATTATTATTGAGGGCCACCTGGGGTAATCTTTCATTTTGGTGTGTTTTCCCACTGTAGTTTCCTAAAACAATTGTAGGGAGAAATGTGGAGTCTCAGCAGAGAGGTCTCATACTTCCATCTACGCAGCAGGCAAAGCCCTGTATAGGGCTAAAGAACCAAAAACTGTTCTCCTGGCTTGCAGTTATTGAAATTCTCAGCCTTGTGGTTTGGCTCTCCAAGCCCTGTAGCTTTGAGCTACATCTGAGGCACTGTGGTTTTGTTCTGCAGCTTGTCACTGGTAAGCTACAAAGCGCAGCCCCACCACACTGGAAGCCCCAGGAGACGGCTCCCCTGGCGCACCCCCTCGGCAGCGGCGGCGGCGGCAGCGCAGCCCCTTCCAAGGCTCCGCGCTACCGCTGATGCTTGGCTGCCTGGGGTGGATGCTCAGGCTGATTGGACCCAGATGTTCAGCGAGGTTTCCAAGGCAATTACTTCCCGTTGGGGAACGCCGTCCCTGTTTAGGCTGGGAGGAGACGGGCAGCCACCCGAGGAGCACTGGGCACTGGGAGGGAAGGCCAGCTTATCCTGCCAGGTTTGGGACCTCAAACTCGCACTTGTAGGTGAGGGACATCCTCTGTTCTCTGCTACAGTGACAAAACCCGCAGTGCTTAAGGGTGGGCTCCTAAGGATGAAATAACTTCCTTCCTGATTAGCACTCAGAAAATGAGTCTGAAAACTGCTTAGGCAATGTTCCCACAGTGCCTCATCACCTCCTGGCATCGAGGTGGGACCCACTGGGTCCAGGCTGGAAACTGTGTTTCTCTGTGTTAAGTTCCCACTGTTATTTGTTGGTATTACTGTGCACCTGGAGCCTCAGCCACAGATCAGTAATCACAGTACCAAAGGTGGCAGAAAAAGCGCCTATACTATAAGCATAAAAAAACCAAGCACCTCAGAGAGAGGCAGACAGGAGAACATGACGGAAGAACAAGTCTTTGAAGGCCACAGCACTTTTAAGCAATCTTGGAGTATTTTCAAAATTGTATAATTGCAAAGGACATCACTAAAGGCTTTAGAGGAGGCTACTTAAAAAATACCAAAGAATTTAGATAGACCAGGGCTTTTACACCAGCCTCTTCTCCAGCTCTCATACAGGAAGAGAGGCAGAAAGAGACACCACCTCTAGAGACACCACTCCAGGAATAATCCTGTACAGACATGACAGACCAAAGATGGCAGGTTATGAGGAAGGGATAAAAAATGGCAGGGCTCACCAAATAGCTCCAGCAACAAGGCAATCCAGCTTCATTTGCAGAATAATGAAGGGTAATAGGCACAACCAGTTGTAAACTATGTTTTGTCTCCATTCAGTTTTCCATCTCCTGTTCTCAGATTTACCATGGCAAATCACAACATATGCTAAAATAAAATATGGAAACTCAGAGCCCTAGCCAAGAAGCACACCTCACTGGAAGACAGGAACTGCTAGAAGCAGGCTGAGTCTCCCATAGTAACAACACTGATAACAGAACAAGCAAAATGAGGAGTAATGCCACTGCATCCTGATGACACAGATTCTGCCTCTTCTGTACCTCTGTGTTAGTACTGGATTTAGGATTACAAGTAGCATTGCCCTCAAAGACTTCTAACTCTGATGGGAAGAGGACAGGGAGATTGCAAGGCCAGCTATGTATAACACAAAGTTGAATAAAGTCTGGGCATGCAAAACCTGCTGCAGAGCAAAAAGATGAAGAGACTGGAGAGGGAACCTGGGGTAAATGGAGATTACTGCTCTTTCAAACACTGGTAACACCAGAAATGGAGAGGAATAAGAATATGAGGAAAAAAAAAGTCAGGGGATGATGTACCAGTCACAAGACCTACTTGTGCCTGGGAAATCACACTTCACTGGAACCCCTGCCCCCACCAGAGCTGGAATGTGGTTTATTCTCTACCTGTCATCTAGAAGCACTCATTGTCACACAAACAGGGTACAGCAGAACTTCTGCAATCCATCTGCAGAGGCTTTTGAAAGGTTTCTGCTCAGTCCTAACTGGATTAGATGTAAAAGGTGTGTTTCCACTAGAAAATAACCATCTTATCAGCCAACGCTGCATTTCTCAGCGGTCAAGTAGACATGGAGGCCTGGAAAATGCTCTTCTACAAGTGCTAATGTAAATGAAGTTGCATCATTTGCACCAATTATCAAAGCAACAAGGAATTTTTAGCAACAAGAAGAGAGGTGCTGAGAGCCTGCAGTCTGGGTTGATGGTCAACTGCTAGACTCACTAGCCCACACTTCAAAGATATTTATCCAGCTTCCTCAAAGCAATGAAGAACCCCTCCCCACTGCCTGTACATGGTGCTGATGGCCAGCACTCATTCTGAATGGTCCTATCTTCAGTTTCTAGATTCTAGAAATTCTCTAGTGACTAGACCATTGCGTTCTACTCTTACCTGCCCCACTGAAAAGCTCTTACTCTGCCTGAAGCAGAAACATTGCTCAAGCCTTTCTCTCATCTTCTCTTTGTTCTACTGTCAAAAGAGATGAAGCTGTTGGACTATGCAACATGATACTCTTGATTTTTTATAATTTTTGTTTCTTCTTCCCAAACATCCTCCCACTGGCCAAGTCTAAAATCTGTAATTTCCCAGGCCAGTCCCCTGTCAGTATTCCCCATCTGCCAATATCCTTGAAGCACCCAAAAGAACTCCTGACATGTCGTAAAGGCCACAAATTTAGTTTTCATGAGTGTTTCTCAGTGTGAAACACAAATACACTTTACACCTAGCAAGCAAAGAGCAGCTGAGTATGATGAAGACAAAAGCACCTCAACACACAGTACTACTAGAGCTTTTTTTTCTTTTTAAAGCAAAAATATTTTCTTCTTTGTCAAGAGAATTGAATTAATACTACTTCACTATACTCACTAGAGATAAGTTTATTTAGGCTTGACAACCGGGCTGAAAACCACAAGAGAGAGGAAACTTAATTCCAAGTAGCAGCTGCAAACTTAAACTTTGTGCCAGACATGTTACCTACATGGCACCCTGGCTATACATGAAACTGGATGCTTTCTTTCTCGTCTACAGACACTGGCTCAGAAAGCAGCAACTTCAAAAGCGACCAAAGCCAGCAGGGACACCAGGGTGACATTGTGCTCGTTCCCATGGCTGTCAGAGGAAGTTTCTGCCCTGTTTACCTGCAAACATATATTATGAATAAGCAGATAAGCATATTCAAATAGGCCTACAGAATTTCCAGCTTCATTTGACCTATATAACTGAGTGCTACAACTAACCTAAATACAGACACATGTCAGCCTCCTGTGTGGCTGGTCCAATACCAGCTGCTGTCTTCTGATTCACAGGATTAGGCAGCATGAGGCCAAGACAAGCTCTAAGGAGACAGGAGAACAAAGTTATTTTTATGCTATCTTGTAAATGATAGGGAATTCCTTTTTTTAAAAAACGTATTTCCATAGGGAGCAAAATGTGGTTCACATTTGTAAGATAACAAAACACCGTCACAGAAAGAGATTGTCCTGTGAATAAAACGGAACTTGGAACATGTCTGATGAGCTGCAGAAAAACACTGAAGATTATTCTAATGAATGCTGTTTCACAAGTTAAAGTACAAATGATAGCTCACATACGGTGTGCCAGAAGATGTGTCTGTACTATGTGCAAACAGGGTGATGGATAGACTGTACTACAAACTCTTTTGTTCAAAATACAGGCTGCATTTTGAGCCAAAGTTTGAAGAAATATTCCTGTTCTGAAATGTCTTAGGAGATATGGAAGCTTTTAGTAAAAGGAATGGATTTAGATAATTTATGTTTGTGGTTTTTTGTCTTTGAATATAATCCTTCAATGAAAAAATATCTAAAGTAGCGGAGTTTCAGAAAAATCCCGAAGAACAGGTCCTATATAATCATTATTTACAGGGCATTTTATTTCCATAAGGGACCAGCCACTTTATTTTACTATTATTTTTATGACATATTTTTTGAAATGTCATGAATACCAAGGCTAAAAGGCCAAATCCACGTGTTGGTAAGTGCTGAAGTAGAACTGTCTCTCAACTTTGTCTCAGGATTGCTGTTGTGAACACTGACTTTCTAATCTTCCCACAAGATTTTTCTTTTATCACCATATATCTAAGTATTTTACAAATCATACTTCCATATTTAGAGCACCTCTGCAGTATTCAACATGTATTACATCATTTTACAGGGGAGAAAGCAGACAAAGATGAAGCACAGTTTCCATTACCTCCCAATGCTCTCCTTCAGACACCTTAAGTTGAATTTTCAGAACGTTTGTTAAGCTCACAGTACAACTCCATCGACTTTGCTGTTGACATCCAGCAGCAGCATATCGTGCATATTCACCCCATGAGACTTAAATGTGTTTGTGAAATCCTGATCTAATGTGTCCAGCATCACACTGGTCAGTGTTAAACCACTTCCTCAGACACTGGTTTCGCCTTTCCTCTTCCCTATCCACATGCTCTACAGCTTCTGCAACTACTCACAGAAAGCTGAATGTCCCACATTAGAGAAATTAGCCTAAATCTCAGTCTTCCCTCTCCACTAGATAGACAGATGTGTTCTAAGTGAGCCAGGGTATAATTATGTAATTAAGGATAACATCTGCACAGGAGAACTGAATTAATGTTGAGAACTCAATGTTATTTTTTTGCTTTTTTTAACTTTTGGCAGCTTGACTTTCATAATCGTAAAGCACTTTAAGAAGTCTTAAAGTGCCAGTGTTTTAGAAGTTCCCTGGTGGTTGTAAACCCTTTCTTTCTTTGTTGTCCCCAGTACCCATCACTCTTCAAGTTCCAGTACTTCCGCTCCTGCCATGCACCAAACCAGGCTACTGCTCTTTCACACTGCCTGGTGGCTGGCAGGAGGAGAAGGGGTTCCTGAGAGTACAGGAGATATTCCCTGCTCCCTGGTCTGTTGTCCATGCTCCAATCTCCTTGTGAAAAAGTAACCGATGAGAAAATCCTATTTGGTTCCTACATCCCTGCAGATGTTGCATCCCAAGTAACTGTGCAGAGAGGGCACCTGACAGGCAGGACAGGGAAGCCATGGTAGGACTGACCATGCCAGAACACGCAGCACTGCCAGTGTCTAACAGCCCCCACGGAACATCAGACCAAGCCATGGCATTTCACAGAACTGCAGGAGCCACATCAGGCTGAAAATTAGAGAATCTCAGCAAAACAGTGCGGGAGACTTTTTTCTTTTTTTTAAACAGGGATGCAACTGTGCATTTTCAGCAGCCTCATCCTGAGAGACAGCTGAGTTATATCAGCTGAACTTTCCAGCTGTGCCAAACACATGGCATGGAAAACATCAGCTCAAATGTGATGGTGTAATAAAATTATAAAGCATTTCCCCCATTGCTTATAACAAGAAACATAAGGAGATGCCAACTACAAGCTCAGCTACCTGCTCTACTTACAATAGTATGTCTGCACAAGCGAAAAAAAATTGAAAATTTTTCTAAAAAGTTTGTTTTTGCAGGCTTGGATGACAAAGCACAAGGGCATTCCAGGGCATCTGAGGACACCCATCAGCAAAGTCTTTTTTAGGGAGCTGAACTGGTTCATGAGTTCGAATACAAACAGCAACTCATTAAACAACACATATTTAGACTAAACTCTTGGCACGTTACAACAAAAAAGCTAAAGGAACACCACTGAAAGAATTATGGCCTAGAAACCCTCATCGCTTTCTGAAGTTATCTTAAAGTGAGACTCCAGGGAAATTTTTACATTGTTTTTACAGCAAGAGTACACAGAAAATCTGTCTTCTCCTATTTTGGCATCTTTGCTGAAATGAGACGCCAAATAATTTGTATGTTCACTGAGTGTTCATATAGAATATATACAAGTTATTCAGCATCCTCTAAGAGAAGAAAGCAGAAAGGTCAAAATAACAAGAAACTGGGAAGATGCCAGGAAGCTCCTGCCCAACTTTATTTTCTAGACTTGCATTAATAATTGGTGTTTTACAGAAGAAGAGTTTTAAAAGATTAGAATTTAAATAAACTTAATCCAAACAGAACGTTTACATTTAAAGAGGTTTTTTCCCAAATAGTCAAAGTGCTGATTGCCCGGGCCAGGCTCAGTATTTTCTGTACTTGTCAGAGTGGGCAAAATTGATTTAATTGAAAATGGCCAGAACACAAGTGATGGTCCAGCTAAGAAAAACTTAGCCTAGTAGGCCTACTGAAAGCCTTGCACACCCAACAGCTTGGCCATTTTTCTCCAATTTTATGTCCCTCATTAAAAAAATAAATAAAAAATAAGACACCAACACTTTCAGAAATCTGTCTTAACTAAGATGAGAAGAAACACCCTCAGACACATTCTATCATATCGTAACTGTAAGAACTACCCAAAAAAAAAGACAGGTCTTTCCAGAATCCCTCTTGCTTACCACCTTCACGTGGCTTAGTCTACTGTCACATCTGTTGTCAGGACAAGTGTTTGCATTAAATAACTGTGAGTTTTGAGGTAGGAGTGAAGCTGAATCTGAAGGGGAAGGAGGGAGGGATTTGCAGCTTGTGCACACAGAAGCATCTTCCTGTCTTGCAGAAAGAAGCGCTACCATTCTTCTTGGGAAGAACCAGAAGCACCACATACAGCTGGAGCACAGGGGGAGAGATAAATTTGGGAAGATAAAAGCACACAGGGAGTTTAGTTACCTCAGTGTTTATTATAGCAGATTGAAGATATAGGTCAACCCCCTGTCCTGGAGCCCTTGGTGCTCTGAGGCAGAGAAAACGTTACAAATTGCTCAGACAGCTCTAACTATGCAAGTAATCCATGAAGCCTGCCAAGGAACACATGTGTTTCAGGCATAAATCGTCCAATCTATTCCTTCCTGAATTAACATCTGTCATCATGACACCATTCAAAATGACTGACGACTGGATCATATTAACAACCACAGATCTTGGATAAATATTTACTGTTAAGACTTTCTCCCCTTTGCCCCTCCTCAGTTTAAAGAAAAATGCAGATAGCACAATTCCTGGAGCTGTATATTTTCAGTCACTGACAGAAAGCATGTGATTTTATTTACAAAATCAAATAAGTGTTTTCCCCCTTTCCTGTGGGTCTTCACACCACACATGGGCGAACTCGCAGCATCCTGTGGTGTTGCAATGCTTTCCAAAGAGCTCTTCTGGGGAATTTTGTTATGTTGGAGGTTGCTCACCTCAGAGACTCCACAAAGCCTTCTCCCTCTGGATGTGGAAACAGACCTGGCTAATTGTGCCTCAAGAAGAGAAAATTCTGCTGTGACCTTTGCAGGCAACTGGAGAAAGCAAATAACTTACTTTCATGACAAGCTGTCTGATGTATTACTGGCTTGCTATCCTGCTCCTCATAGTCAACAAACGGGTCATAGAGAGTGAGGACAAGGGGTCCCAGAGTCACAGAAAAGGAAGGCAACACAGGAGTGCAGCCCCGTCCTGAGTACTCCCAAGACACAGAATTTTCCCAGATACTGGATTAAGTCTGTATTTCAGAAAAAGATGTCAGAAGTTAATGCTCACCTCTGCAAGTATGTCATTCAAGAATTTTAAGGACAGACTTCTAGGAAATTACATCTATCCTGGCTGATTTTATCTAGCTTGAGCTTCTAGCCACCACATTCTGCTATTCCTTATCAGCACTGCTTGAGAGGCCAAGAGAGATCCTGCTAACATCCTCCTGGATGTCCTGCATAGCAGGGAACTCCACCAGCAATTTCTCCTTCCAGTCCTTTACTCTCGCACTGTTTGAGTGGAACTTTACCAAGATATCCAGTCTTGACTTTAAGACTTAAAGAGCAAATTCATCAAGCTCACAGGGCAGATGCTGCAAAAATAATTATACTGATACAAACGTTCTGCCTTTTTTGGTCCTTTGCCTAGCTTCAGATACACTTCTTCCTACAGAATTAAAAAGTCTTGCGAGAAAAAATGTTCCCTCTAGGTAGAGAGAGAGACTACAAGTAAATCCCCCCAAAATCTCATGCATAAGCTAAATAAATTGAACTTTGTAACTAAATAAATTGAACTAAAATCTCTCAGACTAAGGCAGGCTTTGCAGACTTCAAATGATTCTTGTAGTTCTTTACTGAAGTGTTAACACAGAACACCTTTATTCTACTAACAGTTCCATGATTAGTCGATATCCTCTTGGTGACGTCTCAGTTTCACTGTTGATGATGTCCTCGGACTTTTTCCACGTGCTGGACTCACCGTGTGGAGGAGTATCTGCTGCTCATGCGGGCAGTGCAATACCCTCAGAAGGCTCAGGTTGCACTGGTGGTAAAGCCATGCATGTCTGGGTGGAAGAGTCACACACATGGCTGCCTGTGAGGCCAGGTGGAGGTGATGCCATGCAAGCACAGCACCTCCCTGTTCATTTGGGCTGCCAGGTGCCCAATCACATAAGTAGGGGCTACTGAACATGCCTGTCTTTGGCAGGATGCAACCACCAGACAGCAGTGGGCCATAAAAGGGAGGATGGAGCATACTGGGCATTTAAGAGCTGGGGGAAATCTGAGAGTATTGTGGTGCAAAAGGGAGCAGGACATCAATCCACAGGAAACCAGGCAATTTTGTTAGCTCTGCTGTTTATGGAATTGTGTGTTTCATTATGATCAGCTTCAGATTTGGAATTAATTTCTTTACATTGCCTCAGATATTGCAGCCACGGCAGGTAACCTGACTTCACATATATGTGACCTTGAAATACACCTACTGGGATTTGCATAATATTGATGTCTGAAGAATGACAGAGCCTGCCAAAGAGGGCAAGTGCAACATGAGCACCCTTCTTATGCTTTTTCAAGACAGCTGCAGTATCTCTTCAGTTGGTCCTCTCAAAAGGAAAGATGCAGAAAAACTGCAACTCTTTAAATTACCCGTATTTTTTTGACTTTGGTTGAGAAAGGAGTGATCAAATACCTAGGAAAGAACAGCACCTGTCAGTTGGATGGCAACAGACATCAGAAGAGATTAGATGACGACAGTTTTAGGAAGAGATTGGTCTCAGGATAAAGCAGAATGGTGAGGCAATCCCAGAAACGATGTCCTACTAGGGCAGCGATAGTCTTTTCAGGAGGTAAATTCTGTTAGGGTCTCTTAATTTAAGAATGATGTGAAGGAAAATAAACTAAGAAAGAATAAAAATCTGACTGGAGCTCTCTGGTTTTCACATTACAGCTGAGCCAGACATGAAGACGATGCTTCCTTGGCAGATGTGGGATAAAGGTTCTTTAAGGGCTACTGATGCCCAGCATGGGTAACTGTTTCTTCTCCTTTATAGAAGTATAGGGCAAGAATGACTGGCATTAGGAAATAGCAAGCAAAGCAAGGGACAAAAAAAACCCAAGGAGGACAAAACCCATGCGTGCTCTGGGAATGACTGAAAGGGCAGGCACACTAATAACTTTTATTTTCATTTTAAAGAGAAACTGTCTAAAACTGCAGTAATCCATTACATCATTCCTACAAATACAGATACATCACAAAGTTTTGATATCTGAAATTTTTTCATCCAGAGAATAGAGTGGTTATGGCTACTTTTTATTTTCTTCAGCTGCCTCAAGAGCTTAGGTGACTGTGGTTACAGACTTGTGGATATTGATGACTACCCGATCCAGGCGTACAGGTTTTATTATCCAGCATGCATCCATCTGATGATATTAAATGCTATGAAGGCATGCTGTAATGGCACCAGAGCAGCCCATGTCACCAGCTGATGCTTGACAGTAAGTCTGTACTTAGAGACACACTGTGCATGCCTGGGTGGAACAGCTCTCAGCTATGTAGTGACCTGCCTAATCTTATTACACTGTTGCATGCAGGTATGTATGAAGGGCAAGCTCCAGCCTGCACTTTCTATACCAATAACTTTCCTTTAGGAATCTCTCCAGGAAGTCTTCCCCAAGGCCCACGTTTCAAACTGGGTCATTTGCCTACTGAGGTTCTAGTATGGTCCTCATCACAGTGCTACCTGAAAGCTTGTTAAAAATCACAAAATACAGAACACTAAGGTTTTCTCTCCCTTTTGGTCAACAGGGACAAGATTTTATACGGCATACCTACATATTTTCCAGCCTCTCTTCTAACCATGACTGGAAAAAAACTGGCTCACCTTCTCTCATAGTGTTCATACTTCTTCTCCTTATGACTCCTGGAAATGGCTCTGATCTCCTGGCCAGTCACAGAGAAGGATTTACTTTATTCATATGCAAGTGTTCCATGGTTCCGTCCGGCCATTCCCACCAATGCACTGATGAAACAGCTCCTGGCTGGTATTGTCCTGGCACAATACCTCAGGCAGTATGGATGAGCCTTCTACACATTCACAGAGACCAAAACCCAAAAAATCAAAACTCAACAATGTCACAAGAATCATTCTAGAAAGACAAACTAAATTCCAGCTACTCTCTGTCAAAACAATATTGAATATTCTCTACAGAATGCATCACACAAAGTTTCTCACCTCATCTTCTCAGTCAGAGACCTGGTAGGAGCCAGGAGAGCCTCATGTTTCCATTTTATTACAAAGCATTTTCTGTGCTTAAGCCTTAAGAGGCACTGAACCATTCTGCTGATGTGACAAGGTATTCCCTGCCAAATTCCTCATAGAATCCCTCCACTCTCTGTGACTGGAAATGGCTTTTGCACCACGTGCTAGGACCACAGGACAACCACTACCAAAAAGGCTTTCTTGCCACTTCACCACTGCAAGCCTCTTCCTGTCCTTTAAGCAGGTTGGCTGCCTTACTCACCAGCCATACTTTCCTATATTATACTTCTGAAGGGATTAGTTATAAATAGCTCATTAGGTGAAAACACGAATTTGTGAAAGAAATGAGACAACCCTTAAGCTGACTTCCCAATTCCAAAGCTTTTCTCACTTATGATGGAGCAGCATGTCCAGTCCCTGTCCCCTTTCAGCCCAGTCCAAGGAGAGCAGGTGGACACGAGGCAATGCCCACTCAGGCATACCTCAAAGCAGGTGGGCTGAAGCTGTACTTCAACACAGGATGAGGCACCACAAACCTATGACCAAGCTTTGCATTCATAATGCTTTAAGACAACTAGTGGTGGATTTACAGCTCTGACAAACCAGAATGCTGTCCCAAGAACCATCCCATGTGTCTTCCTCACAGTCCTTTAAAAGCTGAAAAGATCAACTGTATACAAGATACTTAGAGAAACAAGCCCCTTGGAGGAGAAAAGGGGAAGAAAATATTTGCAATCCAGAAACAAATTCTGTAGTGGATCTGCCAATGGCAGTGGCCACTTCATTTGTCACCAAAGGCAAGGGACAGCATTGGAAAAAGCAGGTTCTCCCTCCCTAACCCAGACCCAGAGAAATCACCTGCACAAGGGTTGGTCTCAAGTTCCAAACAAACTGAAAAACACATGCATGTGAATGAAGCTTTACTTGGGGTTGGACAGCAACAACAGATTCATAGCCTGACTGTTTTCCTGAAGATGATGGGAGGAACATGACAGCTACCAAGTTTTTTTTTTTAGGGATGTAAACCAGCCCAGAGGTAAGGCTATTTCAGAATCTGAGGAATCCACAGTGACTACAGGGCTGTGATGTTCACAGTCTGCCCTAGCAAACACGCAGCATGACAAGGCCATTAACTAATGGAAGAAGAGAAGCTCTAAACAAAAGCTCAGCAGACAGCACAGGCTCTGGCAGCAGTTTGGCCTTGGCTCTAGCACAGTAACACTCACTGATCGCACCAGGAAGGTATTGTGATACACATTTTAGCAGGACTAGAAGTAAGCTGTTGTGTTATTAAAAAATGTTCTTCCCAAATAAAAGATTAAATAAAACCTCCCCTGCTGCCACATCCACAAGATCTCTCCAGGCAGCAGTCACATGCTGTGACAAAGCAGGAGGGGTTATGTCCTGCCCACCGCTGGAGGACGACTGCTTTTCGGATGGAATCACTGCTGTGTGCAAGTTGTCAAAGACATGCCCCTGCAAGGGACAGAGAACCCAACTTGGCCATGCTCGCAGGCAGGTGCTCACTTGCTCCTATGACTTTCACTATCAAAGAGAATTTTGAGGTGCCGCAGGCACTTACTGCACAAGTGACTCCTCCTGGCAAAGGCTGCAGAGACTCCCGCTGGAATCGTCTGCAAGGCTCATTATTACAAGAGAAGGAAGCTTGTGAGCTGCCAATTTCTAGCGACACCTTTGCCCTCACTTGGCTGCTTACTGCCATGTCCCAGATGTTCAGGGAAGAGAGCCCCAGCAAGCAAGAGAGCTCCCTCTGATTCACTAATGATAGGCACGAAACCACCCTGGAACTGGCCTCAGCACCAGGCTGAGAGGGCTGGTTTGCATATCTGGAGCTTGTAAATTCCCGTTTGTTTCAGGAAGCATCTACTCTCCACACAACAGAGAAACTTTCAGCTTTTTACCATTATTTTAAAAGCAATATATGATCCAACCTCCCTCCCTCTGTAATTCCACTGGTACTTTTTCAGGAAGAGCTTCTGTCACTGGAAGACCCAGGGTGATGCAGGAGGGTACAAGCAGTGGGAAGCAGCAGGGTGGATCACAATACATATAGGTAATGTCTCTTGGCAAAAATAAGACTCCAGGAGAAAGTGTAACTCTTCTGAGTGACTGTTCATGAGTAATCCCTCTCTGGGGATGCACTGGCAGCAGTCACTTCATCAGTGAAGGGGTGCCTGGAAGTGTCAGCAGTCTCTTGCAGCAATGATTCCAAGTCAGCACTGCCAGACCAGTCACCACAGATGCACAAACAACTCACATCTGTGACCCTTCTGCAATAACCATGAGTTCATGCAACTGCAGGCTGTGAGACTCCAACTCACTTCCTTTCCACTTGTGCACTGACATATTAGGTCAGCATGGTGCAATACTCCCCTCTGCTAAGCATGTCACCTATCTTCATCCCATACTCCTTTTAGTTGCAACCAGTGCAATTATTTTCTCCTTCTGTTTATTCTAATTATTTTCAAATTACTAAAATCAGGGGTTCAGTTGCTCAGATTCATTCACTCCTCCCCTTCTTAAAGGCAGCTCTATGCTCTGGTGATACTGTACTGCTGTAACTTCCTAGAAGACTTGCAGTTTGGATCCCAGCTCAGACAGAACTCTGTGATGGAGACTACCTTTGTTTCACTGCTGACTATGAATATTTAGCCAAACTTGTCCTTTTTCTACATTAATGTTATTACTTGCTTCCAGATATTTCTGTTTTACTGTGAAATAAAAAGCAGTTGAGTTTTTGCTTTTTCTTTGGTCCCTATTCCACCGCTCCAGTTTCTGGATATAGTGTCTCCCAGGACATCACACAGATGTCTGGAAGGCCACTACAACAGACTGTGTAACACATAAAATCTGTTCCCTCACCATTCTGTTGGTGCTTCTGCATCACACTGACTCTTTTTCCTTATAATGTCTCCTGAAAATCCTCCTCTCTACAAAGCACTTATCCCTTCCCCAGTATGCAAGTGCTGCCAAAAGACTAACATAACACAGAGCAAATCCCGCTCATATGCAGGGAGAATATGCTTATCTGACCACTGACACAGCAATAAATAGCCATTCACCTTTCATTCACTCTTTCTCAGATACACTCCCTTTGATTTCACTTACTCAAGAGAGGACGCGGCAAGGATCCTAGTACCTGTCCCAGACTCTGTGGTCAAGCAGGTCTAAGCAGCTCCAGGTGTCTAAAGGAATTCAGCAAATCTCAAACCCACCTGTGACTGTACCATGGACACACACAGCCCTCATCAACAGTCACAGGCAAAGGAAACATCAGAGGGTAAAAATCAGCCCATTTTTTTAGGAATGTGTCCACTGCCACAGCAGTTGTGTTCTTTAGCAGGATGCTTCCATTTTCCTTTTCTCTATCCTGAGTCAGATTCCTGTCTGTAACCACTGATTTATAAGCAGGGATGAAGTCTTGCAGAGGGACATGTCAGATAAAGAATAAGTAAGAGCGGCATACAGAGCTCTCAGGTCAAGCAAGTGTCTCTAGATGAATCCAGGAAAGGAAGAAATTCCCTTTTCTCTGGAACATCAGCTGAGAGAAACAAACTCTCCACCGAGAGTACTGGGCAGGGATTTGTCATTCTGAACTTGGCACACACTGATAGAAATACTAACACTCACTACCAGAAGACGCCTGCATGCTATTCCCATAGCACTGTTCATTCTCCATCAGGTCATTTCTAAGAGAGAGTACTTTCTGCATCGGTTTCCTCTAGAAAAAAAGCAGCTGTGCACCCACCAGCTTGCAGTTAAAGCCTGTGACAGCAAGATCTCAGCCTCAGATAAAGATCAGACTAGAGAGCACAAGACATATGTTTTCCAGTCACATAGGCCATATCCTAAAGTATTCCATGAACCGGCTCAGCAGCCTCAATAACCAGTACTAATTCCCTTTGGGATCTTGTGTAGAACAGGTAGGATGTCAAAGGATTGAAAGATGGACAAAAGTAGTGCCTAGCCTTAAAAGGCAAAAAAGGGAAGAGAGTTGATTTATGATTTCAATTCCCAGAACAGCAGGATTAATTACTTGTAAGCACCTGAGAAAAATAACAAAGACTGAGTAGAAACCCACCTTCTTTACACAGAAGAAAAATCATCATTGGGGAGAAGGAAGACATGAAATAGTATTCAGTAAAGCTTCTGACAGATCACTTTCATAAACATGCCAAACTGTTATTAACGATACTATTGTGATACAAGATCAGAAGTGGCCAAAAAACTATCGAGGACTTCTTAATGGGCTCACTGTAGAAATGGAAGGATGCTATTACTTTAGGGTCTGCCTAGGAACCAGCTTTGCTTAGCGGTTTCATTATCATCCTGGATGATGGAGTAAAAAGTATGTTTATTAAATTGCAGAGGACATGAATCTGGAAAGAATGGCAGGTATGCTGGGAAGCTCTGCCAAAGAAACTTGGCAAACTGGAGAAGTGTTCTGGAAGAAAGAATCAGTAGGGACAAGTGCACAGTGCTGCTCTTTGACAGGAGGAGACAATGGCACAAGCACAGGGTGTGGAGCTGGGGAGGTGGCTGCTCAATTCTTCCTGAGACCTGGAGTCTTAAGGAACTCGACACTCACCTTCAGTTCCATGCCACTTTGGAAAAGGCCATCCAAACAGCGAATGTATAAAGAATGAGAACTGTGAGGCTAGTTAAACAGCTGTTTGCTCCTTTCTTTTTGCGGTAGTCTGTACATTTTTGGGCACTGCTCTTTAAGAAAAAGATGAATTAACTGCAGGCATTCAAAAGAGCAACAGGAATTAAGAGATCTGGAAAGCATCACCTAAAAGAACTGAAAAAACCGGGAGTGTTTATTCTGAAGAAATGAAGGATAAGGAGCTCATGTTCCTTTTGCTCTCCGCCAAGCTGGGCACTGAAGCACTCACAGTTAAAATAACTACAATCACTCTCTCCAGTCTTCTAGCAAGTTTTAACAGACAATTTGCTGCATCTTTCTAAGAGCAGGAGATATCACAGAATCTAGGGATGACCACTTGACTGCTAGCATCAGATGGAAATTCAATTTGTTTTCAAGTAAACCAAACCATCCTTTGAACTTTGAGCTAAACACTAGGAGGTCCTGCAACTGCATTCAGGTTGCAGAGCACTGACACTGACAGGGCTTTCCCTTCCCCTGAATGAGGAAGAAGAGCCTGACATAAAGCAAAGAAATACATTTTTGACTCAAATATTCATGTTACGAAAGCCCACTTTTGCTTGCCCAGAGGCTGACAGGTAACTTCATCCGTCTGGTACCAGGAAAATAATTGCGAGTTGGTGCCAGTATGAGACAAGAGCAAAGTATGAGCCCTTAAGGCCATCTCTGTAATAACGGTATACAATTATATTCCCAGGCTGTTTCATTCTGTATGTGGTGAGCTGCCAACCTCCTCTCTCTGTCTCTAAACACATGATATAATATGCCATCCTCTGAATGCTAATCCATTTGTCTTGTTATTTTCTGAAGTCATTAAGCAACATTTGAAAACAAGTAAGATTTGTAGAACAAGAACTATACCCAAACAGAGGGCATTTATTCTGGATGATATAACAACAGATAAAGACAAACCATTCCCTGAATGAGATGCTATTGATCACAACCTGATTCTGTTTAGGATGGGTGAATTACAGAGAGCAACCCTGACTATTAACAGGTCCATGGTACTTCAGAAGGGCACAAACGCAACCGACAGGGACAAAATATTTACATGAGGAAAGCAGTGTATTCATCACTTCAGTGCTTTAAAATTAGACTAGGTACTGTTGTTCTGGACTACAGTATAACTAGACACAACTCATGAATCTCAGCAACTGAGCAAAATGTAATGGCTTGCACTATTCAGGAAGTCACATTAAGGCTGCCTGTAGCCTTTTCAGCAAATTGTCCTGCTGCTGTCTCCTCATCTCCTGTGCCCTTAAATCCTAAGAGTCCATAAAATCCATGCAAAAGCTGGTCCTTTCAAAAACTTTTTAAAATAAATAAAAACTAAATTCATTGTTCATAGTACACACTACCATAATCGTGAATAGAAAGCCTCATCTGTGATACAAGGTCAGGTTACAGAGATATGTCTTTGTAAAACATATCTAATTAAAGCTGAAGTCCATGGAGGTAAAAAAGGTCTTCAGTGCAGCAGGACACACAGAGGAATTGTCCTCAGACCAAAATGTGGCAAATATGACGGTGATATCATGTCTGCCCACCATTACTAATTAAATGACCTTCCCAGTGTCAGTTGACAGTGTTCTTACCACTTTCTCCTTGTAAACAATGTATTTCAGCCACTTGAAATCCTGCCACTTGAATCCTGCCAGAACAAACAGGGAATCCTTCTCGTACTGCTCCATTTTCTGGATTGCACCTTCAGGATATGTGATCCGTAGTGTTGTCTTGCCACCTACATCTTTTTCAAAGCCCTTCACTGGAGCCGAGTTCAGCCTGCAGGGCAACCAGAGAAGACACTGTCACGGATTCCCACTTATTACTCATGTGTGTTGAGTAATCACTGCTGGGCAAGAGTTCTCTGCAGCAGCTGTTAGAGCAGCAAATGTTACCTCCTCCACTTCTTCATCAAAAACATTTATGAAGGTTTATACCAACTGTGACACAGTTTAATCATGAGCTATTTAAAATGATATTATTGAATGTAATACAAACCATTTTTGCATATCCACTCTTGTGATTTAAATTGAATTGGATGCTTTGGAAAAGGAAACTGAAAAATATTGTCCTTGCAAATTTAGAGTTACAAATTCGGCATTAATATTTTAATATCCCATTGCTCCTGTGATCTGTTACTTGGATTCTGCAAGACTGTGTTGAAGAGATGATGCAGCTCAACATCAGTCTAAAACAGCTGAATCTGGTCTCATGCTCCAACCCCAGTCCAGAGCTTACACTGCTCATCTTACCTGCGGTGAGGTTGTTTAGGGAAACAATTCTCAAAAAAACCCAAAAGCACAATCTCTTGAGTTTAATTCCCCAAAATGGTCCATCTGGAGGGTGAGCTGCCCCGCAATAGCAGCACAAAGGAGAAGATGAGGAGGCTGCCCCACAGATGGGGCAAGGCTCAGCATCCCTGCAGTCTCACTGACTCGAAGGAGTTTCTGTTGTGGAAGTGCATCCCACTCTGAAAACAGCCAAGTAGACACACAGCTTTGCTCTTGACCACACTGATTTCTAAGGGAATGCTATGACTTTAGCTGTGCTTTCCTTAAAACATTTCTCAGGAACAAAGTTTTTTTCCCTTGAAAAAACTAACTGCTTTGGCAGGAACAGCAATGATGACTTTCATGACATTATTCAAAACTAGAAACCCAAAGCTGAGGAAATTTCAAGTAACTTGGAATACAAATCTTGCTGACAACAAACAGCAGCCTCTGATGGAACAGCATTGACTGCTTGAATTATTGCAGCATTCTTGACTTAGTGTAGTTCAATATACTGGAAAGTGCTTATGGACTGCAAATTTTGCCATGTAGGAATGTTAATGAGAATCTGGATTTGTCTTTTTCAGCCTGGGTAAGCATTTTACATTGGAAACCTTTTAGCAGAGGAAAATCTCTGTATAAAATCTGAAATTACATTAAAATTTTAGAGGAATAAACTCCCATGCATTTTTAGTAAAAATACTTACTTTATCATTAGGAATAAAATATTGAAGGGAAAACAACTTAAGAATCAGTACCACCACAATTTATACAGCAGATCAAGTCTTTTCCCATGGTTTATAAACCCTTCTTTGTATCCTGACTTTGAGGTAACTGCACTGACTACCTGCAGCACCAGTGCTCCCAGCCAGCCTGATCTGCTCCCTTTCTCCTGTTGCTGACTATGTGTTCACACATCGCTCACTTTTTCTATGGGCATTATTTAAACTTGAAGGCTTTGAGTCTCTTTGGGGTAGATGACCTTACAAAAAGTAAAGGTAAGGGAGATAAATACTACAAAGTACTGTGAAAAGAAAGCTAGTTATAGATATTTTTATCTGTTTTCTTGAAGTTGATGAGGTGTCTGCAGTTACTTCAAATGCTCTTTGGCAGGGTTTTCCCCAACCCCAGCTGCTCAGTCCGCTGTTTTGCTGTTTACCTTGTTAACGCTCCCAAAACTTGGGACCCCTACTTTGTATCTAGAAAGGAAAACAAAACAAACCATTTCCCCAAGTAAAATGAACTCTGGTCTCCAGCAAAGGGCCAGAGCGTGGGTTGCTGACAGACTCCTGGTGATGGAGTCCTGCAAAGAGCCAGCACTGCCAGTGCCAGGGCAGTCCCCTGAGGGCCGTGTGGGCAACGGAGCAGGAGAAGTTCTGGCACCACAGCCTTTGCTCACAAAGGTGAGCACGTAGTGCACATCTTGAGCTCTTTCTCAGGCAAGACACAGTGGTGGTTATAAACACAGCTAAATCGTGAAAAATCTCAGGATGTCAGGCCTCCTTGTACAGTCCACAGATGGGCAGTTTCTCACATAAGAAGTTTCAGAGTGTTTTTCTGTCTAAGCCCGCTGATAACACGGGGAGCTTAGAGACACTAACTCCTAACCTTGACAGCATGAAGACCTATGACTAAAAGTATCATCATCAGGTGAATCCCCATCTTGTTCTAATCAGGGATTTCTGAAATACACTTGTTTTTTCCCTGTCTGCAAGGAGGCATTTCAGAGCATTGATGCCTTACTGCTGCAAGAAGCTCCTGCCAGGTGAACAGTGTGACAGCTGCGAGTAACATCTGAAATCTGATAATATCCAGTTAAAGAAAAACAGAACTAACTCACTCCAAGCTGGTTTAGAACTGACAAAACTGATCAGACTATGTTCACAATAAAAACAAAATTTATTGCTGCAATTAGCAAAATCCTCATATGGGCATCAAAAAAATCCACATACTGCTGGATCACTCCTTTGTCCACAAATGTACCACATTTTCCCCTTAAAATTCACTTCCTGGGTCCCAAATATGATCCTTCAAAGGAATTTTTCGCAACCCATGAAAAAGGATGCTATAATACAAGGGACTTCACCAGCTTCCACAGGAGTAAAGCAAGCAGTTGGATACACATCCAAGCACCTGGCTTCATTTAACCTTCACAGTTCACTTCTCTCTCCTTTGTGCATCCCACAAACAGCGCAGGTGCTCAGCTGCCCTCTTATCCTCCCAGCCTGCAAACTGACTTAGATTTACTGATATGGAGCAAAAAAGTTGAACTTTTCATTTCCAAATTAAATAGTGGACTTTCTGATGTAAATCTTAGTGGGTGGCTTAGTCCAGATGGATTGAAACCATTATTTTGCCGCTTTTTGAACATTCTGAACCCAAGAAAAGGCTGTAACTGCATTTTCATTCAGCTCAAATAACTACCTGTCACCAGACTACGTGTAGTAAGAACTCTTTGCTAACATCTGATAGTGGGATGAACTAGGAAAAGGGCTGTAAAAATTCTGTTCTGTTCTGAATAGCCATCCATCCCTGTGTCCAGCACACTGATGGAGAATCAGGGAATGATTCACAGGAACAAAAGACTGAAAGGAATCTTCTTGTATATTTGTCCAGAGTTAGAGGATATTTATTACTCTCTGTATGTTCTGTTCTTTCCTCATGTGCCCACTACTGGCATACAGGAAAGAACGGAAAGCATGTTAAATGACACCTGCCTGAAATTCTTTTTCTAATCCCTTTCTTTCTTCCACCTTAGCTAAGAATTTGGTATTTGCACAGTTGACTGAAATTCACAGAGATGATATCAGGCACATTTCCTTTAATGTGACATCAGTTATCTTACTGAGATGAAAAATACCAACCTAGACTATGTTAAACCAGTTTTCATAAACTTACACTGCTGTTTATCCCACTTTTCCTATTTACCATCATAATATTTTGTTACTCATGATTCAAAACCTGCTGGAAAGCTCTGCCTTTTTTTTTTTTTTTTCCAAGTCAGACTAATGGGTCCCTAGCTCCCTAGAGCACATCTACCCCTCCCTCCTACACACACTCTCTCTCTCAGTCTCCATTAGTACAGGTATTATGTTTGTTAATCTCCAGTCACCCAGAACGCCTCCCTGACTTGACAGATTTATTGCTAAGAGTTATGACTAGACTTGTGATTTCACATATCAGCACGTTTTTCAAACATTCTGAGATGGCGATGATCCAGGTCCTCAGCAAAGGCAAGAAGTCCTAACTTTGCCTGTGGTCCTTTCCACTCCCATGCCACTCTACTTCTGCTCCCTTATTCAACATCGTTATCCACAGTGAACAGAGGCAAAGTATTCCCACTTTCTAGGGTGCCTGTAGTCACTACTGGGTCCTCACTCATGTAGCCTTCCTGCCTCCTAACGTCCTATGCTGCATCGTTCTTAGTCCTTCCCATCCTAACCGTGCAGTTTAGTTCCTGGGGAATGCTACACACGTATGACCAATAATACTTCCCTGAGCTTACCTAGGGGGATATATCTGGGAGCAGATCCAACAGTGTGAGTTACTGCTTCACCACCTAAGGACATCACAACAGCAGGAGCTTTTAAAAAGGAGCTATGAAGAGAAGGTTGAAGTGGGATCATATGAGAGACCATATTTGCGAACAGCTGTGGAAAATGGAATGCTTGAGGAGTGCCTTTACCCTTTGACGTGATCATCATTTATAACAAACATTTATACGCTTTTGCCTTTTCTTCCTCTCCATGTAAGTTAATGTTTCCATACAAATGGATATTGTCACAGGTTAAAGTTTGCCTGCATAGCATGTGAACTGATACAGAAAGTGAATACATGACAAAAAAACTGTAATGCCAAATACTCACCTGACAACAACATCATAGTCATCAATTTTTAAACCCAACGACTTATTTGCAAGTACTCCACCATTTCCCACAATAATACATCGCCTGCAGCTGAGACTGTGGAAGAAACAGAGGCAAGAGGTGATTTTTGTAACGTAACTTCAAACACACTGAGCCACAGATATTTAGTTTGCATGCATCTGAGAACTACAGGAAACCTTTGTAAACATTAAGAATTAAGGGGAGACAGAGATACACTTGATCCCCAGCTCACCTCATCATGCCCAGGCATTACATGTGATAAACTGCTTTCAACACCTCATACCACGTGTGGCCTAATGAGATGAGCTGTCAGGACAAGCAGCTCCTCTCCCCCCCCACCCGTGGTATGATGGGCTTGAATCAAACCCATCTGTTTACTTAAACCTTCTCATCATTCATTCAGCACTGAAATAACAATAAACCAAAGGCTTAGTGAGGAAGTCTTTTTTTCAAGCAATTTTATGAGTGCAGGCCGATCTTGCCAGGTTATCTGGGTTGTGCTCACCTTGGTGAGAGCAAAATTGCTGCTGCTATCATGAGACTTCAGGAGACAAAAATACCCACAAAATGGAGAGGAAAAAGACCCTCTCAACACACTCCTGTCCAGTAGGAAACATATGGAGACACAACAGATGAGGAAAGGAAAATAACCTTAATTAAGAAGAAAAAGAAAACAGAAAGAGAAGGAAGAGAACAGTTTCTTGTGGAACCCCGAGTCCTGAGAACTGGTTGCAGCAGATGTTAAAAATTGATTTTATTTTGAAGACAGAGAAAGGACTTCTTTCCAGCCATCTAATCCCAAACGCAGCTGGATCTTCTGGCAATGTGCCTCCATCTCTGGTAGTTCACTGAAGGAATACGTGTTTGCAGAGCCTTTTTCGGAAATGGTCCAACGAAATCAGTTGTTTGGAGCAGATCTCTGGGCTAGGTAGCCTCCCTAGTCCCAGGCACAATCAGCTGGTCTCTTCTAGGCTGTCCTCTCTGTGATAAGTCTAAAGAGCCAGAGTGAAGAAAACTCTACTTACGTGGGGTCCCTCTTTGCAGAGCAGGGCTGGAGTGCACTTAGAGACTCCGCTAAACCACTGAGGGTCACTCTGCTGACAGACATTAGCTGGAGACACGTGCAGAATTAACAGCACCAAGAAATGTTCAGGAACAGCTTACCCAACCCAGAGAAAGTTTCTCTGCATATCTGAGCCTTTCCAAAAGAAAGAAGTTTCTCAAGCAGATGGACATAATAGCCCAGTGTCCCTAAGGCTGAAGAAGCATGGATGTTTGTGATACTCAAACAACAACAGAGAAAGAATTTTATAGATGATGGCACAGCAAAAAAAAAAAAAACAGTTCTGGCAACAAGGGGAAAACTGATGCAAGAACTGATTCAGGCAGTATATTGTGACAAAGAGGGAAGGGAAAAAGTCAATCTCAAGTATACCCAAACAAGTGACAAAAGCAGTTACAGGTTTATCAAAAGCTTTAAGGAAAAGGTGCTGCAGAAGGGAAAAAAAAAGTCACAGTTGGCAAAGTGATATCTCAGATGGCAATACACTCTTTTGATTATTATGAAAGGATAAAAAACAGACTGCTGGGTAAACACTGTAATTTCCCTACTCAGTTGTCTCTCAGCCATGACTTTTTTTAATTTTCTCATTTGAAGAAGAATACCATGCCAAAATCCAAAGGCTGCAAGGTATGAACACTCCCCTCTATCCTTTTCCCACTTATGTTAGGAGGGTAGCTCTTACTAATTCTGAATACAGATCCGCTTGTTCCAGCCTCAAACCACTTAATCACATTCTGTGCTTTTCTGCTAAATTAAAGCACCATCTACTGTCAGTACTCTCTTCCACATCTGCATATGAACCTTTGCCTTTCATGGGTCAGACTGGTGAGCATGAGCTGACACGCGAGATAAAAGAACCAGTTCCACCAGCCAAAGCTGTTCCAACAGCTTTCCTTCATGGCCCTGTTCCCACACACTACTCATAGACTGATCAAAGCCCATTTTTAGTCTTCTACTGACCATACAAACTGGAGTGGGCTCATCACATCCCGCATAGTATGGCAGGTCTCCTAGGTCTTGAGTCACACTTGCAGTACCACTCTGAACAATTTCCAACTTCTCCCCAGATCTCCAAAGTATTGATTCTGGAAGACCAGCACATGGAGCTAATGCTACTCAAAGCAGAGTCCCTTTTACATAGAGATTTTATGCACATCATTCCATTGTTCTTTTTATAGTCCTTGGTTTGCAGACTATAATCCTTATCTTGTAAACATAATCTGCATTGTCACCCCTGTGATGCCGGATTTTTGACAATTTGGCTCCAGTAAAGTGCTGTTCAGAGAAGGATGCAACAAAAAGGTCAAGATTGACCTGGCTCTCCTATTCCTTACTTTCCCATTCTTTGGTTCTGGCAAATTTTTCTAGTGTAATTTTACATTTATTCCAGATTGGTTTAGCCCCTGAAAACACCTGCCAGCAGGATTACACTAGAAGTGTAACTAAAGGATTAATTCTCAACTCTGATATTAACTTTTTAAAGCTATGTGACATACCCCATTCCTAAAAAGGATATATACACAATAGTGTAGTGTAGAACCAGAATATAATGGACTGACACTAATAACTAATGCCTGTCCCTAAAATGTTACCTTTATCATTTAGGCTTGTAGTTCATCTAAAAAATATATCATCTACATGGTCAGATTTAATTTCCACAAACCCAAAGTAACTCACATCAGTTATGCTGTCATTCTAGCTCTATCCCAGACCTAACTTTCCAGGATTTTTCCTGCAAAACCAAGCTAATCATCTTACAGCCATCTCTTTATCATCCCCCATATTTCTCCAAGAATGGCACAACAGTTGCTGTTCAATCAAACATTCCAAGAAGCGTTAAAAAGCAAACAGAAGAATTCTTTATTTAACTCTTTAAACACTCCTCAGTGCTTACTGAATTTGAAAGACATATAATTGTAATTTAATATCTTCACAGTTACTAATAAAAAAAATACACATAGCATTTCATTGCTGCTGTAGAATGGGACAGTATCATTCTATCTTTACCCCAAAAAATGAAACAAATGCTTAACCGAATGGTTCTGCCTTTACTTACCATAACTCATAGGTTAACCACCTTTGCCCAGCTTCATGCCTGAGCCACTCTCATACCCTCATAGTCCTGCCATATTTAAATGTGTTCTCCTTTCTCCTTAAGTCTACAGATAATATTTTTCATTACTATCTTTCTGACCCTAAGGTATAATCTTTGATCTTCTAGTAGCTTACATTTCTTTCAAAGGTACTCTGCCCACTGATAGTGCCTGAGCATGGGAAACCTACACAAATCACTGCTGGCTCCAGGCAAGTTTCTGGCTGAAGAAACACACCGTGCAAGCAGCATCAGTTACAGCTCAATAGTTTCTCCACAAAGAAGCCTGCAAACACCTTTATGTTTGTTTACATAGTACATCAAAGCTCTATTTCTCTTCCAGAAGAGCTGAGGGACTGAACACATCAGACACAGTCCAGGTTCCAGTTTGCTACCAGGGTGGTATGAAGGAGGGTCATGGACTTTCCGCAACAGACAGACCATCCCCAAAGCCCTAAGCTGGGAGCTGCAGCCAGATGTATGGACTCCTGACATAGATACTCCAAGGTTGAGTTCATCTACACCAAAAGCAGGATTCACGCAGATTTTCTTGTACAATATAGCACTGCAAACACATGTTTGCATTGTAGCAATTCCTACTTCCTCTTCCTCTCTTATCAAAGCGCTTTAGGTATTTGTCAAGGTTAAAAAACTACAAAGCCTTCTTTTATGCAACTGTGGAACTAAAGGCTTTGAAGAAAGACATAACAGAATAACTAAAAAATACGTCTTTAGGGTAACTGGTATTTAGGGAGGCTTAGCATATTCTGGTCTGAACTGGCTGCTGCTACTTAAATGGGTGCTATCACCCTGAGCCAGAGGGACACAAATATCTCTCCTGTTCTATCAAATTCCTTCCTGACTTGCTCAGCTTATATATTGAATTAGTAAAGATTGTGTTAGTTATAACCTCAGACTCTCAGTTTTCCCTCATTACCACCTGGAGGCAATACAATAAGGTCAGTCAGGTTTTTATATTTATTTTTTCCATAGGAAATTTACATGTCATCACCACAGAGATTTAACCCCCAAATCCATTGAAGTCCAGCCAGCAGACAGGCCATGGAACTAGAAATCAAGCCCTAATCTATTTGCAGAACGAGGGACAGGCCACTGGATGAGCCACTAAAGCAAGCAGTCAAAAAGTCAACAGTACAAAAGGGCCTGGAAATGTCAATGGAGAGCAAAAGAACTATGAAGTGTCAAAGACAAGGCCCACCAACATCTGTGCTAGGGTGAAAAACATGGCAGCTCTGAAGCAAGAGGTCAGTGATTCTAGAGAAAGTCCCCCCTATCTCCAAACTTTCCCAGAAAAGCTCAGAGCCAAGTGGTAATTACCCTCCCAAACAGCACTTTGGCTTTACCTACCCCCTGCCCTGGAGCAGAACCAGGTGACTGTTCAACACAAAGGTGCCATAGTAAGGAGTCATGAAGAAAGCTAAGAAAGCAGGGCACCACTTACACTGTTACAGAGGTGAACTATAGCCTTTGTTCACATGCCCTCCAGGTGTTGCTAGTTACAACACAATGGAGGGATTAGTTGAAGTGAGTTGGCAAAGCTGCTGTGGGATGATGAAAGGTGTATGCACACCCAGAAGGATCACGTTTGCCTCATTTCAGCACCATGTCAATACACTGTGTCAGGAAAGGTGCATCAGGATGCCCTTTGTCACAGGGATAATCAAACCAATAAATTCATTTCCAGGGCTTATGAGAGGCAAGTGAACTTAACATCTCAAGGACCAACTTCGTGAAGGAGGACAGAAATGGAGAAGCTTCAGCAGGGACAAGACCAAAGGCTTGGTGTAGATCCTCCACCACACAACTCTAATCCTCTCTTTCCTTCTACGCTCTCACGCACTGCTCTGACTTCACCTTTCCTGTCTCTCCCACCCTTCCCCTGGGAAAGCTGCCTTCAAGTGTATAGTTACACGAATATTTGTTTCAATGGGCTGGGCAGTGCTCACCTTCCCCACCCACCCCAGCCCTCTGCCTCTCCTGCTGCCATTTCAGCTCTGTGCCCACACAATTCTTCAGTGGAAGGGAAGCTCTGGAAATGAGGTCACTGGAGTGACCCGGGTTCAGAGAAAAAGTCGTTAACTGGAGTCATTTCACAGACCCCCTTTAAAGTCCCTTTTCAAATGACAGCAGCAGCACAAGAAGGGCAGTAGAAAATATGGATTCTTAGACGGGCTTTGCCAACAGAGAAATATTGATGTAACTCCATCTTGAATCATAGAACCAAGAACAGTTTGGGTTGGAAGGGGCCTTTCAAGGTCCCCTAAGTCAGGCCCTCTCCAGTTGCTCCAAGAGGGTGAGCAAATGGAAAAGGTCTGGACTTTCTCCTTAACCAGTGAGCAGTAAGGGAGTGAGCCAACCCTCAAGGCTCAGCTCCCAGCACACTGGAGCTATTACAGAGAGGAAATTTTGGGCTTTGCTTTCAGCTCAAGACAAGATGAGGAAGTAGCTAACTTTTCTTCATCAGTCTGCTCCATCAGCTCTTCTGGAATGCAAAATGGCAGACACCCATTGCAGCCAGCACTGGAATTCATTGACAACCACAGTGAAGAACATTTCTGAAACCATATCCAAGTCTTCATCCATGCCCTACTCACCAAGCAGGTTACCCAGAGCAGCACTGTGGCAGCCTTACCATCTTCTACAGCACCCAAGCTCTCTGTCCTAATAACTTCTCTGTTGTAACTCCATCCACCTGCTCTTTTATCTTTATTAAGACCTGCTCACTTAATAGGGCTTTGGGAGGTATTTTACTGTGAGGCATATGTACTACACGACAGACATCCACTGATTTGCATTTATCACAACAATTCCCAAGAAAACAGTACTTCCCCAAGATACATAAGTTTACACACCACCAGACCTTGTTACTGCAATTTCACAGAAATAACACGTCTAGCCAGTTCCCTACCTCTCAATCATATTTGGTATCTCAGGGATTTTGCCTACATTTCATGAGGCTTGAGTGTTAGGTCTTTCCTATCTCTGCACCAAAGCCATCATAAAGAACATAAAACCAAAGCGAGGAGCTCATGGCAGAGTGGCTGTGTTTCACAGCCTCCTGAGAAATTACTTTCAAAAAATCTGAAACATTCTACTCCTCAAAAAACAGGTGAGCAGCAAGGGTCACAATTACATTAACCTTCACTGCAAGAATCTTCCACCTGCCCTCTGTCATTAACACTAATTTCCCGTGAGTAACCTTCTGGAAGAGTCTGTATGTGGATTTTTCAACAGATTAAAATCTTAACCCTCCAACCTGAACTGAGATAAACCCCAGATGGATGAGACTCAGTTGTGTGAAAAATCTCTAAGAAGGTCATTTGTAAAATGATTTTACCTTCTGGACATAATTTCTCAAATTAATCCAAAGTCTGAAGGCTAACCCTATCTGGCACTGCTGTAAGGCATGGCAGACTTCAAAGAAATCTAAATTAGCACACAGACTGTGAAAGACTAAGAATAAACTTTCACATAGAGACTAACTCCCAAATTTAACTACAGCAGGCAAGCTCTACAATCAACATGAGAGATGTGGTTACCTACAGAAAGGGTGGAAAAGCTTATGAACTTTGTCATGGAAAAGTGGGCAAAAAGGGATCTGGGCCAGGAAATAAACCCAATGTGCTTAGAAAGCAGGAACTGTGTTGCTTGCCTCTGGAAAGAAGTAGTACCAGGACCTTGAAAAGAGCTCATGTCCCAGTAAAAATCACTGACAGCTTCTGAAAAAAACCTACCCCTAATGTGGGAGGTGGCATTAAACCAAAACTGCAGGACAAAGGGAAGAAATGACAGAAAAGCAAGGACAGAAAAGACTAAAGGACTATCACTGGGAAGCTGACTGCAAACTTGTCATTGAGTTTCAGAAGCAAACTCTACAATAGGACTGAAGAATCAAAGGAGCTTCTCCTAAAGGCATCAATTCAAGTACCACAGGGCCCAGGAGACTTCTATCCTGTGCATCGTGGCATGCTTGGCCAACACAACCACACATTCCTGCTTTATGAGTGAGTATTAGTGAAAAACATTGTTGAAATAATCCAGTCCCTTCTTTCCCTCTAAGAGTTTCTTGTGATCCTGTTGCTTTGTCAGAAAGGCTGGAAAAGAATAATGTGTTTATTGAAAACCTACTATTTACATACTTGAAAAAGGGGAAAAGAATGTCTTGTAACAACACAAGAAACAAAAGATTAGGAAATAGTCAGAAGGTAAGTGCTTCCTGCAACTTATGTTTGATTTAACAGAGGTCTCCAGCATTTACAGATTTACTGGAAGGAGGACTCAGTTTCCAGCTCCTGATCTACCTACAAAACACAGCCAAAATTATTGGTAAAAATATCTGGCAAAAACAGTTACCAAAATTTATTTAGGACATATGGACGAGAATCACTTCTGCTCCTTCTATTCTAAAAGGTCTCGTCTTACCTGTCAAGAGCTGGAGTTAGACGGTAATCTTTGGTTGCTGACAGGATGGCTTTGATCAGATTATCTGGGGAGAAAGGAAGAAGACATCATGAACAAGTTCTCACTTCTAATGAAAACGAAAAACAAAGTGATGCAAAACATCTGAAGCAGTTATTTAGAGGAACTGAAATAAGGTTCTCATTAGGAATAAACACTTTAACTTGCATATTCCTACTTTCCCTGGACAATGACCTTCACACATGGGCTGCAAAGACGTTATATGCCAAATTCTGATGCAGTGTGCAACTGCCTTGTAGGGAGAGTGTGACAGGGAACAAGCACAGTACAGTTTATAGCAGTGATTTCATACCCAGTGCGCTCAGAATGGCAGTTTCACAAACACTTCAAACATGGAAAGGCCAGTATCACTGTCAGTGCTTGCCTTCAGACAAGCTTTTATGCAGCTGAGTGGTGAACTGAATGCAGGAACAGAACCAGGTTAAAACTGAAGCTTTTTATTGTCCTGAATTACTTTTGGTTTATGTTCGGTTTCTTGGTCTGACTTTCCTCAATTAAACCACCATAATTGCTTAAAGAAATGCCTATGGAACCACAGCCTACAGATACCCAGTGAATGCTGCAGCAACCAGATGGTCTAAGTTATGCAAGCATACACACACACACACACAAATTAAATGCATTAAATTGCAGAAGCACAATGATTACACATAAATAATACTATTAGCTATGGAAATTTTTGAGCCTGCTTCCCTACAGGTTTTGTCATTTGTCCCTAATTTTTCCACCTCTCTTCTCCATAAAGGTCCAAACTCCTTTACCATGACCCATCCATGGCCAAGAAGCAGCAATGCTCTGGCTAGTCTGGATTTACAAATGCAACAGTAACTCCAGAATGCCTGTACTGGGTCCGACAAAAAGTCCATCTGCTTCCAAATTCTGACGCTAACTGTGGTCTTAAGTAGACGCCTAAGAGAAGCATAAAAACAGAGCAAACAGATATAATATTTCCCTGAAATTCTCTTCTACCATTTAACTGTTTTCAAACCAGGGATTTCCCAAGTCAGGTATGGCTTCTTTGCATTTGGCAACTCAGTGATTTCTCTTCCACAAGCTAGAATCCTCCTTGATCCATATGGATTTTCAATCACTTCCTTTTCCCAATTTTGAATATGGCTTCCCTGAGCTTCATTTATATGGGAAAAGATTGTAAAGAATTAGCCGCCTTCCACTTTGCTTGGGAGATTGTAAATATCTATCATATCCTTCCCTTAAATGTATCAGTCAACTAGTTCAAAAGTTCTTAGGAAACAACCAATCAAAATGAATAAATATGTCTAATTTCTTTACCAAATACTAAAAAAGACACAGGAACATTAAGAAGACTGACATCTAGTGATTTTTTGCATTGAACATAAATAGCTTTCCTGACAAATGCAGTTTGGGGACACCCTTTCAAATAAAGAGTTCTGCTCTTATTTACTGCATCCCTCCACAGAAAGTACAAGGATGAATGTGTGGGACCAACACACCAGCTTGAGCCTCATGGGCCAAACAGCTTTGAACCTGACAACAAGCTGGTGAGACACACAAGGCAGACAAACAAAGTGAAAAACAGAAAACTCTGACAGTTTGAGATTTGTGGAAGTTTTTGACACAGCATCACTGACAGCCCCTGCCAACCATTACAAGCTGGGAAGTGTGATTACTTACAGAAGATCCTATTTGGGAGTAAAATAAAGGAAGAGGCAATTTATAAGGGTAAGAGCAACTTATCCTGATAACAAAATAGTGGTGTTGTTGAATTGTCCCTCATGTGAAGAATTTCTTTTGACACATGGACAGCAGGCTCCCCCTCCAACAGGAATGCTACTTCCCTAAATCTGCCATAACAGGAGTAGGTTACTGTGACCTCTAATGGCACCATGCCACTGTCCTCTCCTTGGCCTGTCTCATACATTGACTTTTACTGGACAGTATAAGTTACTGTCATCATTTTCCCACACTCTCAGAAAACAGATCAGAAGATTGCATGTCAAGGGCTGCAACCTCCCAACTACCAAGCCTTTGTTATGCCAGGTTTGCTCTACCACCCACAAGTTACACCCTACACTACTTGGAGACCATCCGACAGACTATTTTAAAAAGCACATTAAAATAATATAGTTGAGTAATGCACTCAAAGAATTTGGGTTTACTCATATTGCAAACTAATTAGTAATACCTTCATAGTGAATGGCCAGGAATGAAATAGAACCACTTTAGGAGTGGATATGGTAGTATTTGGAATGGAGATGCTCCCCATTCCCATCATCCAGAGAGAAAACACAAACAAAACAAATAACAATATAGAACATTCAGATTATACATACATAGAACGTACAGATTATGAATGGCCAAACAGGAGATATCTCTTCAGCAGTCCAGCAGGGGCATGAGTAGATGTTTAAATGACAGTGGCACTGCCATCATCCTTAGGGCTACTGATGTAAGCTGCCCTGGGAGGGGCAGCTAACTGGCAGCCCCTTTTTTATTTGCGTTAGCTACAGAAGTTCACATCAGAAAAAACAAATTATAATGCAGTGGTTCTGCTTTACCTGAAACCATCTATACAGCAGGCATAAGAATGCAGTTCACATACATATGCTATATATAGGGAAGAGCATTTGTGTCGTTTAATTCTAGATGAAGTAGACAAGTGAACTTACTCCAACGGTAAAAATATGTGGCTTTTATACAGCTCCTTCACGTCAAGGCTATAAGGTGATACAGATACACGCACACATGAACATACATGCCTATTCCTGAATTCACATTTTCAGGTCCTCTGCCTGTTCTCAATTTTGAAAGCTGTAGAAGTCTTTCTACTCTGAGGGAATCAAACTTGCTGAAGGTCATGAGGAAAGTAAGTGACATAACTAGGAACAGAATAAGACCTTTGGCTCCTGGACAACGTGACTTCTGCAAAGGGTTTCATCTTTGCACAGCCCTCTGACTTAGGCGTTCTTCTACCTACTCTTTAATGACAAATTAATGAACACCAGTATCCTGCATTTTCACCCCCACTTTCTCTCATTAAATAATGCACACATCACCAGGGCAAGCAATCTACTGAAGTTTTCTGCAGCCATAGCTTGTTTATTATTTTTTTTCTTGTCATGAAGAATTTAGATCACTGGGGAGAGTGGGAGATTACTTAACCCATGCATCTATCAACCACTATGCATACACTATTACTATAAAAACAAAGAAGCCTCTGCACATTTTTCCTCCCATCTAGAGGAGTTGACTACATTTATCTAAGAATCCTGAGTTATCTTGACATATTCTATCAACTTTGCCTTATATCATCAGAAGATTCAAAAGCCAGCTCAGGACTGCACGATTTCTCTGAAGCCAAGTGCATCTTGACTTCAGGTTGACCCTGAAATTTTCAGACATTTGGAAAAAACTAAAAGTAAATAGTTAGAAAATAGACAGGCAGTGACCACACAGTGAGAATCAGCCTAAGTCTCAATTCTAGCCCTTTACTCTGTTATTTATGTGAAGAAGTGGAAGAGACCTTCACTGTAAATGTCAACAACACTTAAAATTGTTGTTTCTATGTACAAGCTTTTGCTTGTATAGCTAAAAAAAGATGGTAGACCTTTCCATTCCACAGGGTTACTGCGGGCATCTCGCAGGGTCCTGCCTTGAAAGTAGTCACATTGGGATGCTCATGCACTCTCAAGTGGCCAAGAGAAGAGGCTGTAATTTTTCAAGTTGTCTATACCTGCCATCTTTCTCAAAAAACAGCAAGTCTACATGGGCTTATTGCCAGCAGTAAGGATCTGTATACCATGCATTAGGGTCAGGGAACAGCGTGCTGCTGCAGTTCTGTGTGTTTGCCCTGTGAACCACGGCCAGTGCCCATCTCCACAGGTGGTCACCCCCGTGCCACCCCTCCAGCCAGCACTTCTGAAGGGTACTAGGCATCAGCTTTTGGGAATAGACTGACTAGAGTGATGTTGACTGACATCTGTAAAGCATGCCAGGAGACTCTGCACATGGGGAAGTAAACTAAACACTACCAATGCTATGGGTTAGACAAACCACAATATTTACAAGCAAGCTGTAAGCATAAGCCCAGTGCATATACTTTTTTTTATACACTACCTGAAAGTTCAGCTCTGTATAAAGTTCGTCCTTAAGAATTTTCTTTCCTTAAGATCTTGCTCCATATGGGAGCTAAGGAACGCTCTTTTACAGAAGGATTTTTAAATTTTTTGATGAATGATCCTTACACCAAATCAAGGGAGGTGATTCTGACACTCTATTCAGCCCTACTGAGGTTGCATCTGGAGTGCTGTGTCCAGTTCTGGGCTCCTCAGGATAAGAGAGACATGGAGGTCCTGGAGCGGGTCCAGTAGAGGGCCATAAATATGATGAAGGGACTGGAGTATCTCTCCTATGAGGAAAGGCTCAGAGAGCTGGGTCTGTTGAGCCTTGAGAAGAGACAACTGAGAGAGGACCTCATCAATGACTATAATTGTCTGAAGGGAGGGTGTCAAGAAGATGGACCTCTTGTTGGTGCCAAAGAACGGAAAAAGCAATGGGCAGAAACTGAAGCACAGGGACTTCCACCTGAGGAAGAACTTCTTTACTGTGCAAGTGACGGAGCACTGGCACAGGTTGCCCAGAGAGTGTCTGGAGTCTCCCTCACTGGAGATATTCAAGAACCCTGTGGACACAATCCTGTGCCATGTGCTCTAGGATGACCTTGTTGAGCAGGGAGGTTGGACCAGATGATCCACTGCGGTCTCTTTCAATCCGACCTGTTCTGTGAACTGCCATTCTGGTGCCCAGCATGAGGCCATGGACCCAAATCTTACCACATACTCTGTCCTACAGCTCTCTCCCAGAAACACCATGTCCAGCTGTAGACACACAATGTTATTCATAATTTAGTCAAGATGGTGATTACAACAGGTATCACAATGTGTCTGAAATTCCCTGCGCCACTTCTTTTTATTACTGATCAGTTAACTTTAGCAACAAGCAGCTCCAAGGACTTCCAGAACTCAGCAGTAAATTGCAAACACGTGAACTGGCTCTCAAAGACAGCTACAAACTGAGCAACCTGTCCCCAGTCAAAACCTGTGTGTAAATACAAGAGAGTGGTTTTCTTGAGGTCATTAGCTGTACCAGATTTAGGTGGTTTACTTTGAGATACACTTTACTAACAACAGGGCTTAAAACTACCACTCCTCCAAATATCCCAGTTATTCCATTGATGATTTTAAATGCCATTAATACAAGGTATATAGTGTTGCATAGGCACAAAACACAAAGCAAAAGAAGAAAAAGACTCAATATGTATGCACCCTCTCTAACAATTTTAGAAGAACCTGGCATGTGTTAAATGTAAGCTTCAGAAAGCCCTTAAGGCCTTTTTTTATAACAAGATATAAATAAAATACGTAACATTTGGACTCTTCATTTACATCGTTGTTGTGGAGCCTTCAGGGATTTTTTTCCAAGCTTCTCTTCACAACCAAGAGTTTGTTTTTTTAGAATACAAGCTTAGTTCCCAACATAATCCCAGGGCTTGGAAAGTTGGAACATTAATTTAAAAAACAATAATGCCAAAAAATGGGCAACATTTTGCAATAACCATGCATTAACCATTTCGATTCAAACTCAAGTTAAATGCACAGGAAACAATAAAGCCTGTAGAAATAGGCAAATTCACGCCAAATAAAAATGGTCCTTGAAAGATTCACAACATGCTAGTCAAAGACAAGCAGGAAAATAAATACAGTTATTATAGAGGGCTGTTCTTCCCTTCATTGCTGCAGTTTTGTTGACCCTCCATAGGTGGCCAAGAAATGTCTTCAAGGCCAAAAAACTCAATAGCTACTACAGTGATTGCTGATTCTTCTGACCCTTGCAGATGCATTAAGCTATAGCACTTCAAAACACAACAGAGGAGACCTGCTTTTTCCCTCTAAGAGGTAAGAGAGGAATACTACCCATGTCTCAACTGCACTTAAGAATTCTGTGAAGAACTCCAATATGGACTCACCCAATTAACTGCAAACTTGAGGTTTCAGTCTCCCTGGGGCACCTTTCCCTTCCCAATGAGTTGGGAAAAAGACTATTCTTTAGGTACACTAAACAGCAAAGCATCAGTTTTGATTGAAATAAAGGAAGACACTGGAGGGTAGTACTTTCACCAGGAGAGCTCAAGAGTGGAAATCGATTTAACTTCAGAATTCACGATGTAACTTCCCTTTAGAGGCTTTATTCAGTAACGAAAAGCTAATCCTCTACCTCTTCTGAAACTTTCATTTTTTTTCCTTCAAACCTTTCATTTAATTTCTTAAGGCTATAAAATAAGCTAAATTCCCTGGGGAAAGAGCAACATTTTTATGTCTATACTCCCACGTGATAATGGCAACTATTACCAATTTTGGTCAAATGCACAATTCTAGTGGAAACTAGTTTAGAAACGTGCCTCAAACTCAGGAAAAAACAATTAATACTTACTCTGAATAGAACTAATGGTTATACATGCTTGTGTTTCTTGCTTTTTCGTTAGAGGAAGAACACGTGAAGAACAAAAAAAAAAATGTTCATAGTAGAAAAATCATCTGTACAACACAGCATTACTAACAAAATACAGACGAGACGGGAGAGTTAATACAGAAAAAATCACCCCATTCAGACACAGTTAAATGTAGGGAAGGTGTCTGTATGTGGTATTCCAGTCTCTATAAAGAGCTAGAAGACTAGGCTGGAAATTACCTATTTTTCCGATAGTATTTCTTTGAGTTAGCTGTTACTTCAACTGTCGTATCCAACTGAACATGTTTTCTCAGAGATAAGGCATTATTCATGCCAAGAAAGTCGATGTAAAAGAAAAAGCTATGCAAGAAAGGAACATGCATGAAAACAGAGTAGATTTTCTCCTGATAACATTGTGATATTCCAATTTTGCACGCCTGAAAACTCAACATTTTCACTGGAGATGAATGAGCTCTGCCCCAAGAGACTAGTGAAACCTCTCATAAGCAGCACTGAACCATGGTTCTTTCCAGAAGTGCTAACACAGAAGAAAATATCCAAATAAAACCAAGTACAAACACAGTTAATCATTGCACAATACATCCATTAGCATTGGTGGTCTGGACAAGGACTTAGTTCCTTTGTCACCGAACATGTCACCAATTCCAGATGTCCCTCCTGGATCATACAAAGTCTCCTGGCCAGTAGTTCATACTATGTTTGCTAAAACTGCAGCACTTCAAACATGTTCTTAATATTCTCTTATCACCAAGGGGAAGAAATTGCTTCCTAGATTCCTGGTGGGAGGGAAATTCTATAGATAGTGACAAGAGAATCACTCCCTAAGAAATAACTATCACCTTCAAAGACAAACTGATTCAGGGCCAACAAAGCAGTCTCTCTGCTTAAAACAATGGAGCAGGAACAAAGGTGGAAGGGAAGACCTATAATTACTGATAAGCAGTGACACAACTACTGACTAAATGCATGGAAGAGATAGTACATGGATCATGTCTGTTTAGTTTTTTAGTGTATGCTGTGCCATATGTTTTCACTTAAGTTAAAAAAAAACAACAACTGCAGCAACTCTCCCATCCTCATTACACGGAGAGGATGCCAGATACTAGCTACTCTTTCTTATGAAAGCCTTTTATATTCTTCAAACCACATGTACTGAGAAATTCTATTAATAGTCAGGTATTTCTCCAGTCCTGTTTGCTTCCCTTCTCCAAATAACTCTCTCCTTCTGATTCAGCTACAGAGGTAAATTTGGGGAGGAGGCCCTCTGGGATTAATAATCTCACTAGCACTATAAACAATTTTTCCACTGCTTATTTATTGACAAATTTAACCCTGAAAGCAGTGTACATGCTAGAGGGTCTCTGTAACTATTTGGACAGAATGTGCAAATTCATACCTCCATAATTACACTAATAAAAGCAGTACTAAAGAAGAAATTTCAATTTAAATTAAAAAAAAAATAAAAACTTCATGTCACTCGTTTAAGAGCCTGAGACTGCTGTAGTCTCCTTGCTCTTCACTGAAAAAAGTTTCAATAGCAGCCTTGGTGGGTGCTGGGAGAGAAGAATTCCTACAAGGAAATAAGATCCTCACAAATTGTGAAACATGGGAGGCACTCCAACATCCCAGTTAATGCCAAAACAATAGCCTGGGACACAGGAGGGTGCTCAGCAGCCTGAACTGTCCCCCACAGGACATTCTGACATTTACAGCTTTTAGAGTTCCAGCTTCTTGCTGCAGTTTGATCTTCCTGACAACAGGGTTGACCAATTTCGTTGTGTTCCTCACTTTGGCTATATATACACTAATAAACAAACTGGCAGCAGGGCACGGCCCCACACTGTCCTACACAAGTCCACACTACTGAAGTGTTAGCACAGTCCCAGATGTGTTCACCAGAGCCAACAAATATCCTTCCCTAAAATTCTCACGCATTCACAGGCTAATAGAGGCCACTGACCTTTCTTGATAGGAAGCCTGGACATAACCACTCTATTTGGTGTGGGGGCAGGGAGTTAATCTGTTTGAACAATGAGCTCAACAGCCTTCAGGACCAGAGGACAACCATTTTATTTATTAATAGAGATGCAGTCATCATTTCCAAGCACTTACAGTGGCCCATCCTGTTTCCAGACTAAGTCACATAGTAGAAGACAACAAGCTTGACGTGGCAAAACCATCTCCTTTTTTTTTAAAGTAATTGCAGTCAGACGTGACATTGGCCTGTTTGTCAACACAGTCATTCTTCATTTAGAAAACCCTGATCCAGATGCTGAAAGACAACTTCATAGGTTCAAAACCAGCTGCAGAAGTCACTGGGCAAAACCTAGAGCCAGTGTTCCATGAAAGGCCAAACTAGATACTGGTAGTGACCTTTTATAGTGTCAAAACCTAACACCTCTTCACATCTATTACTTTCCCTATTCTCTGTACACAGAGAAAGCCAGAGTTTCCACAAGGGCTACAGACACCTCTGATGAATGCAATGACACCTTCAGTCTGCTGGATCAGCCTCAACACTCCTGACAGCTCTCAGCTCCACTTTCATTCCAGGTTGCTGGGTATTGGGATCAAGTAATAGGGATAACTCCTTGGTCCAATCTTTGGTGAACAGAGGCAGAGTCAACAAGTACAATATGCACTAAAACTCTGTCCATTTAAGACAGGTTAAGAAAAGGGTATGACTGCTGCTCTTAAATTCCTTTTAATCTATTTCCAATACCCTGTAGAGGACTCTCAGAACCACTGTTGAGAGTTTGCACTGGACTGCGTACCACATGCGTCATCTCAGAAAGCCCTGCTCATTAAACAGCAGAGTTCTCACCTGCCTATTTTCTGTGTTCATTTGGCAGACAATTAATCCCTGCGGTTGTTAACTGAACGACAGCAGCAGTTTCCAGTCTGACAAGAGATGTGCAATATTCCTACTCCAACAGCCCTTTTCAGAACCAGAAGCATTTGAGGGAAAGTCTTAAAACTTTCATATTCAGGACCATATTCACCTTGACAGCTTTTACACACAAATACTTCTGCAGAGAGAGAATAGAGCACTCTGGCCATAAAATCCTCTGGCCTGGGCTAATGGACAAATCAGAAAATGACCACTGGAATAAAGGAGTAGAAGAAACACTGTTAAACTTCCTGGGTTGTACTGAGTACTTCTTAGCATCTGCAGATGGAAAAACTGTCTTTACCATCAGATTCTTATTGAAGAAAATGACATCTCTGATGAACTGGGTCAAAATGATCAGCATACTGCCTTCTCCTTGATATGAAAACCTTTAAAGAGCAGCAGTCTTGCCCTGAAGATTTCTGAGCCATTTCTACTCTTTTACTTGTCATTTATACAGACGTGTTATTCTAAATTAGTGCAGCCCAGTAGACATTGCTCCTCAAAAGCTGTTTTCCCTTGAACTGGAATTGTTCTTTCTTGGACCAGCAAACACCAAGTGATGGATGAAAAAGGATTTTGTTCAGCTTTTTTTTTTTAGATACAAAGTAAAGTATAAGGTCGGTAAGAGCCTAAAGAATGGAGAGAAACTTTAAAAAGAGAAAGCAGAAATGGTGGATTTGCTTTCAAGATGCTAAGAATCCCTCAAACTGTAATTTGTAGATGGTTCTTGTGTATTTCACACACATACCCNGGGGGAGAAAGAAAAAAAAGACCATTTTGCACTTGGAATTGATCACTCAAAAACATCAGGTGATATTCACCAAAGTCCTCAGCAAGATCTTCCCATTACCATCTCAGCTACAGCCATTGTCTACAAACACCAACCACCTTTCCCAAAGCGATGCATGTTGGAAATCCCAGCTGACGGTATCGCAGGGCTGCCTAATGCACAGAGCAGAACTCCTGCCCCGTCTGTTTCAACACAGCCACATCTCTCTACACATTCTCAGCCACCCTGACTCCTTATTTTCCCATGCACATCCCAGCTCTGAGAGTCTTCATCTCGCACCACCATGTGACTGAGCTCCACGCTGCCTGCCTGGGTCAGTTGTTTGGATATCCATTAGAACACCCTGACTGAAAGCCCTAATGAGGTGCTGATCCTATCATCCAATCACTCCACTGAGCCCGAATGCATCCCACGGGACAGCCAGAAAAGACTGATGCGAGAATTCCAAGTGATGTGTAACATGAAAGGGCGCCATTCGCATCGCTAGGACTCACAGCCTGTCAGCACGGCCATTAGAAATCCTGGGCTACACAGATTTATAATTCAACCCTCCCACACACAGAACTTGCTCCAGACTGAAACTTGGCACAAAATTCAGTCCCAGGAGGGTGTTAAAAAAAATAACCTATTCAACGGTTTCCATCCCATGGCTTCAGCTCACAGCCATTTAAATAATGGCAATTTCTCATTTCTCTTTTTAACTGAGGAAATCTAATATAAAACACCAGATTTACATAACATTGCGGTGGTGTTACAAGCTGGCAACAAACCCAGGGAGAAGGCTGCCAGAGCTGTTCTGTCATTCTCTTTTGGTGAATTTCTGCATTTGGATTCAGTTTAACAGAATGAATTTTGTTAGGTCTAGCTGACATCATGTGTAATCTGCAAATCCCACCTCCACGATGGTCAGTCAGCTTGTCCTAGCTTTGTACACCTTGTGTGATGTTTAGAAGGGGACAAGGCCTCCTGTGGTCACCACAGCCTCTCACGTGTGCTTCCACTGTTAGTTTTTTGCTGCAAACTCTGCTGGCTAAATTAGAGGACAGTAATTAGTTTCCTATTGAGCTGCAAAAGACTGAATGGACAAGGAACGGACTAAACAAAGAAGGGAACTGATGCAAGCCAAAACCAATTTGTCAGTAGAGCCTTTGATTTGATCAAAGATTGTACTGACAACTACCACACCTGCTTGCAGGGAGAAACCGAGACCCAAGCCTTCTGTGGCTGCAGCCCTTTCTCCACCTGCTATTTCAATTCCTGTGGGGGCTACCTGTAACGGTGAGTTTGTCAGTGGAACAAAAATCTTGCAAGCTGAATGCAAAGCATCCAACACTTCTTAATGAATATACCGGAATCAGAAAGTCTCCAGCAAATCATTGCAGTGAGCATACGCCTCCCGCTCAACACCACACACCCACAGAGGCCTTTGCTAGCACACAGGAGCTTGTCACCCACAAAATAGGTATCTGCTGGGTGGGCTACTGGCTCCCATCTCACCACCACCAGCACCACCTCTGCTTTCCCACAGCATACCTGAGACACAGTCTCTGCTGCAACATTCCAGCTGGAGGACGGGACATGCTACAAAACATCACCAAAGCATCTGAACAGACTTTTCCTATTTGTTATATAAGTCAACAAGTAGCCCAACTATAAAATGTTATGAGAAGAAAATGAAGATTTTTTTTGAGGTCAACCCCTAGGCATCTTTCCTGTTCTTCAGACAATTACTGACTTAACGGTACTTTAAGTCAGTTTGAACTCTGCTGCTGTCAGCAAAGCTGCTACAATATTCTCTGGCAGTCAATGTCAAAATGCTTCCTTCAGAATGAGGAGGTAGGTCTAAATTGCCATTGTTGCACTGACTCTTTACATGTACTAATCCACCTTCCCTAAGACCAGCCTCTGGAGTCCATGTTCCAGCTGTGAAAACCCTTCTGGGTTTCTGAGTGCTACACGCATAGTATTTCTCTTGAACAGGGGGAAAACCCACTAAGTCCAAGGGACCACCGAAGCTTTAAAACAAACAAAACAAAAAAAAAAGGGTAAAACATCTGGCGAACCAACTTCTTCTCCAACAGCTGCATAGCTTTCTCATACCTTGTCCTTTAATTCCAAAGGGGGGTACGAAGTCCCTGATACGTGCCCATTTCCTGAAGGAATTATCCAAGAACATTGGTGCCGGCTTTGAGAACCTGAGAAAATCAAAAAGAGAAAGAAATTAACTCCTGAACTAGGAGGATAAAGTTTTGAAAGGAAGGTTGAGAGAATCCATACCCAAGTGCTGATTCTACAATCTCACTGGCAGTACAGTAATGTGGAAGATTTTACTTTTACCCAAAGGTGACAGCAGTGAAACAAATTGTTCAGAGTTTGTGCCATGAGGACACTCAAATCACTCAAGTCATGAAACCTGGCAATCAATTCCACTCAACAATTTAGAACTTCCTCACTATTCTTTGGCTATTGATTTAGCTACAGTAAGTTCTAAATTGCAACCAGAGTTTAGGCAGCTTTATTTCCAACTTTGTAAGCACAAGACAACTTATGTGCTGCTTACGCAAACGTGTGATGAAGGGCTGTGGAGCTGCCTTTATATTGTTCATGACACGTCCATGTTCTGCTGCCCTGTGCAGGTGTGAATGCACTGGGCAAACACCTGTGGAGGGCAAGGGTGGGGTTACCTGCTCTCATGGCTGCTCTGGTCTCACTCATATACACATACACAGCACTAATCTCTACACAGGCAAGAAGGAAAACAGCTCAGGGCATCATGAAGCAGCTCTTAGTTTAGAGACAATGGAAATTCAATGCAGACTTAGGTGTTTCTCTGCATTAATCAACATATAAAAGATTCAAGGGAGATGCTTGCCAAACCAAACAGTTGTGATCTATCCAGAATCCCTTACAAAAGAGAAATCTAGTCCTTCTTAACCATGATTATGGAAATACATTATACTAATTATACCCTCAACACACAAACACAGCAGTTACTACAAGTTTGTGTCTTCTAGAAACAATTAGTACAGCGGCCAGAGAGATGGAAACAATTAGCAAATAGAGAAACGTTAACTTTCATATGGGATAATTTCTGAATGTATCAAGGTCACTGCTAGAAGGCATACTAATACCACTAGAAATTTTGCTCATTCAATCATATCAAAACAGTAGCAGGGATGTCCTGGATCAAGATCAATCTCATCATGCTATACAGAAACAAAGCAAAGAATGTACTACATGTTCAGAGTCAGAAAGTACACCTCCACTACAGTGCAAGGGACATGTTTTTGAAATAGATCCAGTCTGGCTAACCTAGGCATGAGAGCAGGACAGATGTAACCCACTGGTTTAACTCTCCCTTCAGGCTGTTTCTGTACAAAGTCTGCAACTCCATGCTACTGCAATCAGATAACCTTTGGACTTGAACTACCTCAATTAAGGTACACTCATCTACACTCTGCCACAGCCAGGTACAGAGCAAGAATTTCAGATGGTAGCACAGTGAGGAAAGGATGGAATGAAATCTGAACTATAAACTGCTTGAAGTCTTACCGCAGATGCCCAGTAAATCACAGGTTCCAGAAATCTCTGGAAAGGGGAGAGTATTTAACAAAACAAGACAACTCAAATGCGTCCATGCATACTGCTTCACATGCACTCATGCAGTCTTTAATAAGATCATCCATAACCATAAAAGCAAGATGAACAGATGACTTGGCTAATCTAGAAGGAAATGAATGTTTTTCCAGAGCTCAGAATATGAAAGGATATCTACAGTTTTATCTGGGAAAAGGTGGGGAAGATGTGTTAAACAGAGCTTCTGAAGCACTTAAGCAAAAAAATTCCACATTAATTTAAAAATTAATAAATAAAAAAGAAAAATACAGTATTGTAATACGTTTACTCTGAAAATAACCTAAAAACTTCATTAACCTGACAAATTACTTCAATGTTTTCTCAGGCATCCCAGTGCACCCAAGTATAATTATTACATTATGCTGGTGGGTCTCCAGGGAGTTATCTCCACCTCCTTCCAACAGCAACAGGAGGAATCTTTCCTTATACAATGCAAGAGCTTTTATAACCTGAAAGGCTACAGCAGAGATGTTCACAGCTCTTCCTTTACAGTCACCACTTGAACACACAGCAGAAGCCAGGTCCCCCAGAATGGTCCCTGTTCTCCCTGTGCAGGAGCTGCAGTGAGGGATAACAGCATTGCCAGGGGGTCACCAGCACCTTGAGGCTGGTTTGTTATGTCACCAATGTACTCTGGGCAATCTCCAGGAAAAACTTGGATGTCTCAGAAAATGCATGCATGAACAGGTTTTATCCTCTTCTCAAGAATCAAGAGGATCCCCTACAACAATGCCACAGTAGTCCAGGGTAAATAAAAACCTTAGTCAGCTCAGTTCACCTGTTCAAGAGCACTGCATGAAAAAGAAGATAAGGGCTATAAGGTCAGGCCTAACTCAGAAGCTGGTGTTATTTACAGACGCAATTAACTGGCCTATTTGCAAGTCATATACCCAGAAAAGACAGTGGAGTAAGAAGTGCCTCTCCCTAGGGCAGATTCCCTCTTACAAGGCACCTGGTAAAACAAGGAGGGAAGTCAGATCCTCCTGGGACTCACTGAACCCCAGGGGAGTTCCCAAAGTCTGCTGAAGCTCAAACAGGACTGATCTGACCCTCTATGATGTCCTTTTTGCATGTGACAACCAGGGCACCAAAGTGATGCCAAAAGGAAGGGTGAAATGACCATTACCCTTCTAATTGTACTTGCTACAAGTAAATCTAGGGATTATTTTAGCAAATAATATAATAGCCTTAGACTGACTACTATTACTTGGTAATATTTAACACTACTGTACACAGAGCCAGAGAAACCGACTTTTAATTCATACTTTTGCTCCATTTAAGTAGGAGAAGGAACAGTTTTGGGGAAATATAATATACATATGGGGGGAAAAGGAGCAAATTAGAGTTTATTTAGCCGTCATAAATCTTGAAAGAAATTCCATTTTGGAAATATTAAGAAATTATACATGCTGTAAGCTCATGCACTTTGCCACCTCAATAAATCAGAGCGGGCCAGAACCAATGTCCAGCAGTGACAAGGAAATGCTGTCTGCCAAACCTATCCAGGAGCATGGCTGTTCTTTCTCGGATCTGAACCATGTCTGGTGTATTCCAGGACCCTTCAGGAAACATCAGGATATGCCTTAAACAGGCCATGGGAATGCTCTCTGCAGAGCACCTAAAATACATTCCAAGGAATGCATGGGAGTTTGTCAAACAGAAAAAGCAAATGTTTATGAACGATGTTAAACTCTGTATCTACTGAGCAGCTCAGTACAGGATGCTGCATTTTGCCTGACCTGCCTGTCAAGACCACCTAAAGGCAGGTCGGCTTCACCAGCAACCATCATCCAGAACTGAAACAGGCTTGTGCTCCTACAGAAAACTACATGGAATGGGAAAGTTTTGATTTTTCAGATTTAAATTCTAAGCACTTCCTCTCTACCCCACCCCAATTCCAGAAGAAACAGGACGCAACCTCACTGCAGGTGACACCTCAAAAAAGACAAGGAGTTTGGGTGCTTGTAGCACACAATTATGACCTGTGTAATTTAAGAGAGAAATGCCAAGCATCTAAAATCTCTAGTTTGAATGGTATACCCTGACAAAACACAAATGACATCTAAATGGACTAAATGCTGAATATGGTATTTGTGAGGTATGCACCAAACCTTCCCCAGCTCTCAAGTTTGAATTTCTCGTAAAAAGACATTAATAAAATCTCCAACACAATTTGTCACCACACACAGCAAAAGGCCAGAATCAGCAGTGACAGAAAAGTGGAAGCTGAAGGAAAAAACCCCCAAATGGTGGTAGAACCTATTGTTGTACAGACCCGGGGCCCTGCACTTGTAAAGAGGACAGAACGTTTTGTTTTTTTTTTTTTAGCCACACAAATAAATTACTTATTTGGTTAGACAGAAGGCACAAAACTACCACTTTTATTAATCAAATGTACAAAATACAAACCAAAGCACTCAAGCACTGAATCGTTAGCTCTGACAGAGGCATTTATTGAAGCATAGAGAGAAATCTAAACTAACCCTTTCTTTTTTCCCTTGTGAGACCTATATGTATGCTCTTCCCTCGCCTCCCTTCTCTGGGGAGCAGAATGGTATGATAGCATAGGAATGAGGAGGTTTGTGATGTCCTGATTTCACATTATTGATGTTAATCCTCTGTCAAAAATCCAAGCAGCAAAAAGATTCCTCAAGTAGTTGAAAAATTTAAGAAATTACATTAAAAAGAATTAACCCCATCCTACAATTAACATACTACTTTTCTAACATTAGCAAATAAGCAAAAAAACCCAACCCAAACCAACAAACCAAACCCCAAAAGGATGGCTGCAACAAGAATATCTTCAACAGCACAGATCAGGCCAAAAATTAAGTTGATCTTAGCAAACTGCAGAAATAATCTAAGATTATAAGGTAAAGACAATTTACTACTGAAGAATAGTAGATCAGTACACTGTACCACTGCCATCTGAGACCTTCTAATTTTTTCCCAAGAGACAGTGAGCTACAGACCATCCACCACCTTCGTCCATGCTCTTCATGCCTACAGAACCTGAGTGCACCTAGAGCTGTCTCTTTCAGGCTGCAAAGGCCTCAACCACTTCACCATTCTTGATACACACGCCACTGAATTATGCAGTGGTACAATACTGCTCTGCCTTTTTCTCTGCCCTGTCTTACTAGCTCTGCCATTTGGGTTTTGTCCTTTACTGAGCTGGTGTAATCACTTGATCCTTTGCAGCTTTGCAAGAAGGATCACAAAGTCCTTCTCTCTGACAGTAAATGTCACAACCACTCCAGGCTTTATTTCATAAGCAAAGAAAATGAAGGGGCAGCTAAAGTGAATTGAGCAAAAACCCCACAGATCATGTAGCAGCTATCCCAGTTATCCCAGCCTACTTCCCTGGGAATGATTGCTCAGTACCTTTGAGGCACTCTGAAGCATCACCAGCTTTCTTGCCCTGTGCCCTCCATCACCTAGTAGTTGTTTAAACTCATCAGTGCAACCTTTCCACTGCATGCTCACTGCTCTACTTAGAGCAGGACCAGCTGCTGCAATGTGTATTTTAAAGGGCCTCCATCCTCTGCGCTGTGGTTCATACACAGAACATTGTCACACTACTGAAGAAAATATAAACATTCTATCATGACTGAAACTGTAACTATCACAGCTGTAAAACCCAGTAAATACTCCACTTTATTCAGTATCAGAAAGCATCAGCTCAAGGACCATATCATCCAAATCTGTGCCTTAGGCAAAATACATGAACATTCTGAAAAAAAAGGCCATAGGAGAGCTCTGAAAAAGATCTAAGGTCTAGAAAACACAGTCTTTGAGGAAAGCTAGAAAAAAAGGACTTTGTTTAGTCTAGAAAAAACTGAAAGGACCGGATAAGCCATCAGATATTAAAAAGCTGCTGTAAAATAGACAGGCAGCACCTCCATATCCCCGTTAAAGAGAAGTAGTAACCCTGGACCTAAAATGCAGCAAAGAAAACGTAAATTAAACATTCAAAACGGCTTCTTATACTTGGGGTTACCACACACTGAAATCTATTGTCTGGACATGAGTAACAGAACTCACATGAACTACACTGGTTTCTGATTTGACTATATTATTTTAAAGAACAAGCTTATATCTATAAAACATGGATGAGTCACAGCTGGACCTGCTCTTAAGAGGGGAAAAATCAAATAGATGATCTTTTGAAGTTCTGTATAGATTTATTTTATCTAAGACCACTTTCATGCTAGGGTAACATTGCTAGGAGGTGACCAAGTGCCTAAGCTACAGTCTGCCACAGTTGGGAATCAAGAGCTGCCCTTCAGACTCCTTGTGCTTCCTAAGTTTTTTCTCTTCATTCACGGTAATCAAATTTCAGTACAAACACCACTGCAGATAAGCAGCATATGGATTTTGCAGCCTGTTGCCTGCCAAGACTGCTTTCTGTTTGTAACCCGCACCTTTGTGATAAACAGGAAGACACGTAAAGCTTAACCTTTCTGCAGTCATTAATATCTTGAACTTATGGCACCACCAAGGCACAAAATCAAAGAATGATTTAATATCAGTCCAGTCCCTCCTGCTAACTGTGTACTGACATGCATGTAGTCCAACAAAGTGTCCTGAGCTACTGACCTATGTAACGCAAATAGTCATCAGGGGGATTGGAAAATTTTGAGATAAACTAAGTATTAAAGACAAAAAGAAATCAGTTTGACTGCTCTAATGAAACCCTTGGACTTTCCTACTGATTCTCCAAACATTTCAGACAAAAAACACAGGCGAACACAAAAATAACAAGAAGCTTAGTTTAAAAGCTGGTTTCCTTTTGGGAAAAAAAAAAAAGCTATACAATTCAGACAAGGCAGAAACTTTGTCCTGACCTGCCTCAAAGTGCAGCTTATAAGACAACATGCAAAATTTGTCATTGTTCACAGAACTCCCTAATACCAAAACACAATTATGCAAGGGTGTAAAGCTAACTTCTCAACAACGCAGTTATGTTAGTTTAAAAACCAGTCTCTTAACATCATTTCAATGTCACAGCTTGTTTTTGTGTGCTATTGTCAATGATGCAGGATTGAATTACAGTTCATTTTTCCTACGAGAAGCCAGGTGGGGGGTTCAAGAACTCTGATAGAGCACTGAGCCAAATAGATGAGATTATGTGGTATTTGGAAACATGATGCAGGTGAGCAAAAGCAGACTGCAATCACTGCCTGAGTTTCCAAAGTCTTCTGTGCAAATAAAAAACGAGATGAGGAGGAAAGGCAAAAGGGTTCAATCCTTCTCTCAAGAAGAAATAGTTCCCATGGATGATGCCAGCCAACAACTCTGCCAGTTGGCCAAAGCTGAGTACAATTCTGTTCCTGTTCATATTCCACTGGGACAGGAAGGAGACTGTGCTTTCTAAAGAAAACGAATTGGAGAGTAATCATGTAGACTAACTGCTGCTGTGCAACATTGCACTCCCAAAAGGCAGGGCATCTGGAGTATCTGTTTTTTCTGGTGAAGATCTAAAACATTCCTGTAGACTGCAGATGATGGGCACAGTATCCAACATGGACCTGCTGACTTTTGTTATAGATGTTAATTAACCAGGCTGTTAAATGCAGTGACGGCACATTACTTTTATAAAGCCAACTTAATGTTCTCTTTATCCTACTTGCAGAAATAAGTTAACCCACAGCCACATCATTGCCATCCCCGGATGATTCTTGCCACCACTGGCCACGTCTGACTGTCCCAAGCTGCCAGCAGTCTTATAGCACAGCATAACACATTGCTCTTCACAGTTTCAAAAGTTTCTGATCTCATTTCCTCCTACCACATTATTTAATGTATATGCTTAACTTTAGGTTATCCTAATGTATCAGACCAATCTTCAAATTTCACAGCATTGAAGGGAATAGAAAAGTTTTGAGTAGCCTTCGTAATGAGTAACAATGTCACTGCAGAGGAAGCCTGGAACACTCAAAGCTGAAAAGAAATTGGTATATATGGAGGGAATAGGACAGTGACGAAGAAGAGCCTTCCACCATCAGCTAAACCAAAATGCACAGGTTGCTCACTACAACCAAGCACAAGCACAGAGCAGATGGGACTGCTCTGTCAATGCACAGCACAGGGGATGCAGCATGGAAGAGCTATTGAAGCTAATGAACGAATAAGAACAAAATGAGTATGACTTGATCATCATACAGCCAGCTGAAGATGAAAATAAGGTCAGTAATGTTTAAAAAAATCCAAACCAGCTCTGTGATGGAAGACAATGAAGACAGGAAAGCTCAAACAAAAGACCTAAGGTGAAGCTTCATCATTTTATGGAAGAGGTTGTATGATTTGGTGTCTGCACAGACAGGGGACTGGACTTCGTAATTTGTTCAGTTTCTGAATGCCTGATGTTTCTTCACCTCTGTCGTGTTGCTCTGATCCAGATCAAAAATTCACTTGGGGCAAAAGTTGCCTGCGTAAGTCTTCCTGGAGTGAGGACGCTGGCAGAAGAAACGTCAGTGTTTCAAGCATTGTAACTGAAACAAATGAGTTGGTTTGAGAGAAAATAGTATTCATTTTTTCAAGGCTCATACACTTGTGGAATGACCAATGCCATTTCAGAATATAGACAAAAAATTCCTATTAACGTGATATGGAAAATATTAATCTGCTATGAAATACACATCACAACGTGATATTAACAGTGGCCTTGTCAGCTCTTCAAATTTTCTTACATGTTGGGCAGTATTTTGAAAAGTTCTGCAGGACACAGTTCCTCATATCACACTCCTGGGAGACTCTCAACTTTCATGTAAAAAAAAAACCAAACACCACAGCAAATTAAAAAATATTTTCCTATCCATATTGTTGGAAATGAAATCTCAATAACTAATAAATGCTCAGAAACCTGAGGAAGACTGAAAAGAAAAGAAATCATTATTTTCCAACTGCATGCATTTTCTCTCCTGACTCATTATTACTGAATATTTGCAGGTTGTAATTCTCATCAGTGCAATTCCCTCCTGTGACTTTAAAGTGATCCAGAGAGAGTTTTCCCAATGAAAATGCAGGCAAAGGACAAGCCTGCTTTCAAACACAAAGAGGAAATGAGAGAAAAACACTGTATGTGAGAAAAAAAGTCTGCAGAAGCTATTGCTCCAATAGCTGCCAACAGCGTACCAGACAGGCAGATAATACAAAGAAACAAAGACAAGAAGGAAATAATTCAGCTTCTTTGTACACCATATAAATTGACACTCAAAGACAATTATATACATAGTCCACTGTGATGTTTCTTAGAATTTTTGTCAGCCATTTTCAAAAGGTTTTTTGTTTTTTTTAAATCATCACAATATGGGTTTCATGGGGAAAACTGGCATAGCAATGACAATATCAAATCAAGTCTGCAGCTTCTTTGAGAAAACAGGAAGATACAAACTAGAGATGAGAATGAAATCTGCAGGGAAAACAAGACGGGGCTGAAAGCACAGGAGGTGTTGGGTAAGCATGGGAGATGCTGGGCAAGCATGGTTCTCTCTGAACACTTTGAAACTGGCCAGCCCTTTCAGGTTGGGATCCACACCATAACTCGCACCATTCAGCAGATGGACATACTAACTTAAAAAACATGAGTGGAAATGTTCTCCATTGCACAAATTCCTAATGCCTAAACAATTTAACTTGGCATGCTCCTTCTTGTAGGAAGTTGTTCAAGAAATAGTTGTGTGATTTTTAAGCTTGCCTAGAAGTCAGAGCAGTGTCATCCATCCAACCAGGAAATAAGTTTTTTCCTTCTATTAAGTGAAACAGGATAATAAAGCTTTAAGTGCCATCTCCCCAGTACAGCCACTTGATGTGTTTGTACAATGTATACAAAAAAATTCCATTACTATCAGAATGATGTCACTTATTGAAAAACAGTTACAGATACATCACAAAGCTGCTATTAACAAGATCCATATCAATCCTGATGGAAGAAATTCCAGATGCGTTTTTGTTACTCTGCTGTACAATAGATTTCACATTGTAGTGCAGGACAAACTGGGGGCAGCCAGTTGTTACTATTTAAGATTCAGACAGAGGCTTTTTTCTTCCTTTAACCAGATGCAAAGACCTCCAAGGATTTCACTGGAAACCTAAACACAAAAAAAAAAAGGCCAAAAGCCCAAGTGGAAAGAGTGTTTTCAGAGGGATCATTTCCCCTCAGGTGCCAGTAGGTACTTCTGTAACTGGAAATAATGTTTGATAGGATAGACATGGAACTTGTGTCCAGTTTCATGTAATTCTCTGGCTCCTCTGGCACCTTATTAATTCCAGCACTTAGCCTAACAGTGATCTGTAAAGCAACATGCATTAAAATATTCCAGATAATATCAGCACTGTTTAATGTACGCCTCTCTCCTCTGGTCCCATGGTTTTAAAAATAAACAAGTATTTTAACAAAACAAGGGTAAGACACTGAGCTTGTAAAACCTCTTCCTGGGGACTGTTTCCAGAGATTGGACATAGAGACTGGACACTGAAGAGTTTCCATGTAAGAGGCCACCTGACAAAACCAAGAGGATTTACTGACTCCTGGAGCAAGTAGGTTCTGTGGGGAAAACTATAAACTGTGCCAGCATGGACAGCTACATCCTTTCTTCATCATCCCACACAGAAAGTATCTGGCTTGAGTTAGAGAATAGGCAGGGAAGAAGAGACTGGAGGTATGACTTGGCTACTCCAATGAAAAAAAGAGCCACAAACCATGTGGAACTCTCCTGTCCTACTCGGAAAACAGGTGCAACATAAGACCTGTTCTTCCAGCCAGCACACTTACTGGGCTCATCTGACCAGGGTCCTACACTCCGTTGTGTCCCCAAGTCCAAATTCAACACTCCTCTGGCAAGAGACCATGAAGGAACAACAGCACCCATGGCAGTACCTGCAAAGGACTTTGCTATGGGGCTTGACGGATACCTGAAGCTCAAGGTATGCTTTAAAAGCCTGACCTGCAAAATGCTATAAAACTTTTGGAAGAACAGATATGCTCCCTGATTCACTAATCAAAGCAGAGACATCCTCTCCATTTTTACTGCACCACTTGAAGAATGGTGTAACAGTCCTTCTCATTCCAGGAACGGAGTTTTTCAACGAGATAGTTCATTTCAACAAGTTCCCACAAGAAAAAGCTGCAGAAAAAAGGATGCTGCTGGTTTATGCATTTGAGATTTATGTAAGTCACTGAAATAAATGCTAAATATTATTAGCTACTAAAGGAAATGGTCATGGTGAAGATGAGGGGATAAAAAATCCCACACAAATATGCCTTCTCTTTCAGTATCCTTGATAAAGAAATCACTTTTCCTACAGCTGTGGGAAAGAAAACAAGACATAACAGCTCAAGTTAAAATTACATGTCTTTGGCTATTATCAAAGAGAGCTATAGCACATGGACAAAGGGCAGTCTGAGCGATTCCAAGTTCCAAATCAAAGAAATGCTGCAGGCATATTCATCAGCAGCATTTGTATTTGCTCCTGAATATTACAAACCGCAGTGAATATTGTTGATCCACTACTTTTGTCCCAGTAGCAATGTTTAATTGTGTGAACTGTGTTCATCCTTTGTAGAAAGCATCAATAAGGTTCATTCTACAACTGATACTCTCCCAGTGAGCCCCTCAGGCAACCCAACATGAAACAGCCCCAGTGTGCAGCCCCACCAGCTGACACAGAAATCCTGCCACACCTGGGCATTTTCCATACCCTGAGTGGGTGGAACACAGTACAGAGACTGACCTTGTAACCCGGCATCTCCATGAATCCATCAGGGATTCATTCACAAAAGAATCATAGAATCGTTTAGGTTGGAGAAGACCTTAAGATCACAGAGTCCAACCATTAACCCAGCGCTCCCAAGGCCACAACTAAACCACATACCCAGCTGTCAACACCTAAATGTCTTCAGCTACCTTCAGGGATCGTAATGCCACTACTTCCCTAGGCAGTCTGTCCCAGTGCTTGACAACCATTTTGGTGGAGAAATTTTTCCTAACAGCCAATCTAAATCTCCCCTAGCACAACTTGAGACCATCTCCTCTTGTCCTGCTGCTTGTTACTTAGGAGAAATACACCGACCACACTAGAACATCCTTTCAGGCAGCAGTAGAGAGCGCTGAGGTCCCCTCAAGCCTCCCTTTCTCCAAGCTAAACACCTCTGGCTCCCTCAGCCACTCCTCATGGAACTCATGCTCCATCAGCATACTCTCTGCCTCAGTCTGGAATTCAGTCTATTCACTGTATTTTCTTAACATCGTCCGGTTTTGGTTTCTTTTCTCATTCTTTTATTTGCCCACCTATGTTTGTCTAACCACTTAGACAGCGCTCCACAAACAATTACTTGCAATTTACATCTGTCATGGAAAAGGTGTTCCGTGTTTTCCTTCCACCTCTTGAAAGTTTTAAAACTAATTCCATTAAGGTATTAAACTTTTCACTGCAGACATTTTGGGAGCAGACATGCTTGGGGTGACACGGCAAAAAATCTCTCCATTAAAATGACAAATTGCAGTCATCTTGCACTCATTTAATCTCACTTTTAACAAAACAATCACCTTGGTAAGAAAAACTGAAAAAAGGCATGAATGCTCACAGTCTCAAAAGTGAAAGTTCTGAAATGCACTAGCAAAAGAAAATGAAGACTACACTATAAATGATTGAGTGATCTTAATCACCAGGTATTTCTAGTATTTATCATCTCTAGTACCTCTACTCTCCAACAGATCAACAAATACTTAGTCACTTCTTAGCACTTACTGAGGTACAATAGAATAAATAACAAGAAAGCTATGATTCAAGCCACCAAACAAACAACTAAATAAATAAATAATGGCAGTCAATAATAACTAATATTGTCTTTTTTAAAGCTGTAATAAAATCTTATAAAACATTGTGACCACACTTCCAAATTTCCCCCAAATAGTTATTTTTCTAAAAACCAATTTCCCCATACTAACTTAGAGTAGTTTAAAAAAAATTAAAGCCCACAATGCTATCTCGTTCAGGATACTCTTAAATTTCCCTGTGTAAATAAAACAGTTGAAGGACTACATTAGCCAAGTATCCATTGATCTCAATGACAAGAGAAACAGCAGCTTTGCATTAGCCAGCAAAATAGCAATGTTGTTGGCCAAAAGGAAAAGTTCCCACACTTACTTATGGCTGCTCTTACGGCAAGTGTTCAAACAGACAACCGTGGAGTGACAAAACAGTACAGTATCATCCCACATTACTCTCCCTGCCTCTTGTAATGCTCATGCTCAGCCCTCTTGAATTGTCCCTTTCCATTGGACATTTTGCCTTTCCTGAGCTGCAGACTAAGTGCACTTGGCAGTGATATTCACAAGTAACCCAGTTATAAAACCTGCAGATTCTCACATCTGTGTGAATAACCCTGCCTAAACCACAGCCCACAATTCACTGAAGAAAGATTTTTTTAGAGACATTCACTTTGCCTAATTGTAACAGAAACTGCATAGTAAATGGTCTTCTCAACAAATCTGGTCACACGTTACCATACTTGACTTGTAGCAATTACTTCTGAGTATTCCCAGTGCATGTTTTTCCACCATGACAGCCTGATACGTGCTCTGCAGCAACGGTTTTCATTTTAGTATCTTGGCCAGTCATGGAGTGAATCAAATTGACAGCCCCGCTGGTGACACCAGGCTTTAAAGGCAGCAAAACAGGTCCACTCCTGTCAATTTTTATCAGCTAACCGTTGAAAAATGGCACCTCTAGTTATAGGGATTAGTATCTCCCTGAAAAGAGACATTAGGAGTAAAATGTTAAGAGCACCTCTAGTAGAAATAAGAACAGTGTGATGTGCAGCAGTATCAACCAATTGCTCTCAAACCCGCCTGGGGCCAGTACAGCCTTAGGGAGACTCTAAGTTAGAGGGAGCTTTTATGCCATGGCTACTTACTTTTTGATACCAAGAGCAGGCTTAATGCTGCAAAGCACAACTCTGAGCAAACTTTGCCTGCACTGCTCACTGTTATCTGCCACTGAAAGCCATCATGGGTGCTTCGTGAGACACACATGAAGATTCTGGACTGAGGATAGGGACCTCGAGGCACAATGTGCCGGTGTTAACCACCAACACTAACCCCAGGATAGGCATGGGGATCAGAGCTGTGTGCTTTCTTTATAATTACAGTCACTACACCGGAACTGGTTGTCTCTGAGGGATGGGGGAAAAAAAAAAGTGTTGCTTGATTTTTAGGTTGGGATTATTTTTTTAAGAATTCATCAGCTTGCTTGCCCAGCAGTAAGAAAAATCCTACCTATGGATGGGAGTGAGACTGTGATGGGGCAGATTAGAGTTCAAAATCTCTTTTCCAAAAATGGCAATAAATGAATGTTCAAGGTAAGAAAGAGCAGGGCAAGGAGATAAAATATTTCCTCCCTAACATTCAAGTAGCTTTCAAACATTTTCAGCTGAGTGGATTTCCTGAGCTTGATGTGGTTCGACTAATCAGTAACCCCCCTCTCCCTCCCAGAAATGGATCCCTCCTCCAAATGTTTGTCCAGACTCCCCTGGAATTCATGCAGACATTTTGCAGCTGTCACATACTTTGGCAAGGAATTGCCCAGGTATATGACTTGATGCACAAGGAACTAAATCTTTTTTGTTCTGATGCATGTAAGAGGAAAAACGTTATGCAGAAAGACTGTATCTGATTTTTGCCTTCTACCTTTCTTCCTGGTACTAAAAGTTCAGCACAGCTCAAGCAGAAGATCCCCCAGAGAAGATGAGATCTCCCTCCATCTGCCTCAGCAATCACATTGCCCCTTACTTCTCAATCCTCCTTTACCCTCAAGGTCTTCCCTTATTCTGCCCTTTGGGATTTGATGTTACCAAGCTTGAAGAAGTTTTGTTTCACACAGCTCTCATCTGTACAATAGAAGCCTTTAAATCAATTATGTTCCTTGTATGTTCTCAGACTGTATCTCAAAACTCTCAGTTGGCTTTCCTGGTGTCTACCTCAAGCCGTTTCTTCTCATCCACTAGGTGAGCAGCTACTTCTTTTGGGTCTGGCAAACCACTTGGCAATTTCTAAATCTGTAAGTACTGCAGGCAGTAGTGCCTCTCCCATCTCAAAAGGAATGCAGCCCCCCCTTCTGTGTTCACACAGGACAGTTTTCCCCAAGACATTTTCAGGCAATCAAGATGGCTGAGAATTTTCAGATTTATTGCATATGACTGAAAAGCTCTCTCTGCACACTGTAGCTCCTGGTAGGATGACTACAAATGCCAGGGAAGGACATGGACCTGATGGAATGGGTCAGACAAAGGCCACAAAGATGACAGAGGGCTGGAGCACCATTCCTGGAAGTGTTCAGGGGTAGGTTGGATGGGGCTTTGATCAACCTGGTCTAGTGAAAGGTGTTCCTGTACATGGAGGGAAGGACAGGTGGAACTAGATGATTAAGGTTCCTTCCAACCCAAACCACTGTATGATTATATGATCTGTAAAGGACTGAAGGGCCATGCAAATACAATAAGCCCCAGTTGCTTTCTGGGAAGCAGGGCACAGGCACAGAAACCATGGCACAGCTGGGAAATGGTCTGGGCTTCCAGCTGGTGAAGAACATGAAGTCACTACATCCACAGACTGCACTTAACAAGAAACAGCAATTATGGCATCTACCAACTGCTTCAAGGAGATCTTCTCCTGCTCTTTTGAGCTGGCCCATGTTCTTCAGCAGCTGCACACAAGGAGTAAAACATCAGCTTTCAAAAAGACTTACTTCATAAAGAGATGAGGTCTGTCCAGACAGAAACGACAAACAGCCGCATCGCTCCTCTTTACCTCTTTAGTTAGCGTGGGAATGAAGCTCAGACACAGGAAAACTGCCTCTGTAGCAACGTCCTGCAGCTGTCGAAGAGCTGGCATGTGAACAAGTCAGACACAGGAAGAAGAGAAGTACTACTAGAACCCTGGCAAACCGAGAAGTTTCAGTGACTGAAGGTGACAGCACAAAAGAAGGTGACCACAGAGACACTCTCCCATTCCACTTTCTGTACAGCTTTTCCTTGGACATTCACATGTTGTCCCTACAGACCTGTAGGAAGGACAGTAATATGTATGCTTTGATCCAGCGATACTGACCTAAAACCCAGTCTCGTGTGGGAAGTGCTGACAAATTACCTCTGGTAGACACTGAAATCACTCAAACAATTAACTGAGATTAGATTAGCTGGTAAATTTGGAAAAATGCTATGAATAAGAAGTGTGCAGCCGCACATGTTTTTACTCAGTTAGATGACAGTAGGACATGTATTACTTCAAACATCAAGGCTACACCAAATCAGATAAGCCATCCCACCTAAAACAAAAACCAGCAACATACTTCCCACAAATGTAAAACAACTTTATGCTGTGCCACAGTGGAATAAACTGACCAGAGATACAGTTTCTTCCCAACTCCAATCAGCTTCATAATCCTTACTTTAAAGAACAAGAATTCACATTCTTCTTTTTTTTAAATTCTATTGTTACTGTAGAAGTTCTCTTATTTGTATTAGTTTATTATGTTACATCTCTTTCAGATCCTATCTCAAAGCACTGAATTGAGGTATCTGAGCCACTACGTATGTCTCAATATGAGTAAAATTTCATACAGATTCATACTGCCTGATGGTCAGTTACAGGGGTTGTGCTGGTCTGTGTCATACCACGGTCATCTAAATCTTTAGAATTCTGTTTTTATATTTTTTTAAATAGCTTTCCTGGTAAGCAAGTTTAATTTGCGGGGGGTTTCTTAAGCCCCTTTGCAAGTTTAGGTAATATAATTGTTCCTTCTGTTCCTGCAGCTGAAAGCCTGACTTTAATGTGAGATTGCCCATTTTGGTTAGCAGCTCAATCATTACATTCTTAAGACTCTTTAAAATTCTTGGATGTATACAGCCATGGATGGGTGATTTAGTGCTGATTAGTGGTGAGAGAGGCCAGAGATGCAGCTCAAAGATGTTTTACTGCTCTGACGTTGCTTCCTAAGCATAGGAGGAGACTCGAAAGCAGAAAGACAGGACGGCAGATTTACAAACCTGCAACACGGAGGACAGCTAAGGCTTAAATCAGATACACTCTATCCTCCACCTTCTTCCTGTCTGAACAAATGAAAACAAAATGCCTCTAACTTACAAAAAATACTTGCTGCTACTATGGGCAGAAGCATGACAAAAAAATTCACCCTCCAATGATTTTAAGTCATAGTTTCCATGGTAGTCTACCTCTTGATCAATGGGGTTCTTTTAAAATGATTAGTAAGGGTGTAATTAAGGAAACTGAAGGACAAAAGGTAACTCAAAGATGAATGAAGCCTTTATTCAAGATATCATGGAGATGGGGCACAGACTGTAAGACAAGCAAAGATGAGGGTCCAGGTGGGCAAGCTGAATGTGAACCAGCATTGCGCCCATGCAGCAAAGGCAGCCAAAAGCTACCCTGGGCTACATGAGGAGGGGACTGGGGGGCCCTTCCCTCAGCTCAGCACTGGGGGGGCACTGCTGGAGGGCTGGGGCCACTGCTGGGCTCCACACTACAACAGAGACATATTGGAGCAAGTCCAGCGAGCTAAGATGATTAAAGGATTGGAGCATCTGCCATGAGGGGAGGCTGAGAGAACTGGGATTGTCCAGCCTTGAGCAGAGCAGGCTCAGGGGGATCCTATCAATGTGCATAAACACCTGACAGGGGCAGTCAAGAAGGCAGAGAGACTTTTTTCATGGTGCACAACATACAGGGCAATAGGAAAAAAACTGAAATACAAGAAATTCCATTTGAAATAATACTTCCAGGGTGGTCAAACACAGGAACATGTTCCCCAGAGAGGTTGTTCACACACAACTCAATATAGTTCTGAGCAATCTATTCCAGGCTGAGCAGGGACATTTGGACTAGACCATCTCCCAGAGTCCCTGCCTACCCCACCTAGTCCGTGATTCTGCAATCCTTCTCCCCATGCAGCAAGGAACAATAAAGTTGCAAGAGCTGAATTCCTATCCAGGTCAAACCTCAGAAACAAGGATCTGCTAAATCCCATTTTATACAAGTATATTCTGTAATTCTTGCTGACCTCAATCAGCCTAGTCAAGTGATGTGATCACAAAATGAAGAAAAAGAGAAAGGCTTTAATGTGATCATTACCACTAGCTATACAGTTGAAGTAATGGTTGGCTAGGGAGAACTTGTGAAAACTGGATTAATGCATAAAAATAGTGGATTTCATCCTCTGAAAATCTGACATTCAACAAAACTGGAAATCTGTAGCTTTAATGTCATCCCATTGCTAATGGGCATATTTACCTGGCATAAATAAAACACACAAGAATAATTTAACCAATCAAGACGTGTTTAGGTGTAAATCTCTAGACTTTCGCCCTAAACCAAAGTTGCCCATACAAATCTGATGCCTACTGCAGAACAGATACAATGAAAGCAATGACTACTCCTTTCAGTTGATGCTGGAGAAATTAATTAACCTAAAGAGGGAAGTACTAGTCTAGGTATTTGCTATTTAGTCATGGGTCTCCTATGTATGCAAACACCCAGTAACTACCCACACCATTCAACACCTTCACAGTTTAGTGGAGGGGTAGGACTGATAAATAAGTTAACACCAGAGCTCTGTGAGAAAATGGGGAACTGTGTTGGGAGACACGAGACTATCGTACAGCCAGCAGTGCTGCTGCAGGCAAGGACAAAAGGACAGTGACAGAGCAGAGACTAAAAGAACAAGAGAGCCCAACATGTCCAGTGAGTGCACACATTATGGTATTGCTGCAAAATATTAAATTGTGTTGTAAAGAAAACAGATAGTTAAAGTGACAGCTACTTCTCCATAATGTTTTGATTTTAGCTTTTTTTCTAAACCACTCTTCAGCATAGTCATTTGACAAACTAAAAAACTGTACAACTAATATAAACACACAACTAATAAGCATGGATAGGAAAGACACTTCACTTTTGTGCTTGAGTCAAATTAACAATTCAACAATCCCCCAATTCGTCTGTTAGTCAAAGCTCCCCAATAACCTCAGAAAACATGTAGAGATTGGCAGAGAGATCAGAAAATTGTAAATGATGCACTCAAGGCAAATGATCTGAGTTCATAATTTATACCCATGAACCATCTTGGCCAGCACAAAGCAGAACATTTCCTGAACCTGAACACACCGTGGAAGCAATTGGGACTTTGGTTTATCTGATCTAATTTCATCATCAAGCCAGTTGATCTGACAGAAGGTATTAAGCAGGAGGCTGGAGAACAGAAAGACTAGCATACACTTGGATTACACTGGCAGCTAGATGGCAGGTTTTATTCTCCAGAAGTATTACCAAAGCTTGAGTCCAAAAAACACTTGGAGGCCAGAGCCTCCCAGGCATGAAAAAGCCTGTGAACATTCAAAGAGGAGATAGCTCACTTAAGACTGTAACAATCCCAGACTGAATCCTTCCGATGAGGCCGAGGTTCCTGACAACACAAACACCACATTTCAGTGATTTAGGAAAGGCTGTCAAACCCATGAACCGCTCCAGCTTCTGTAATCCACAGGGCCCTTCCTGAACTGCTCTTCCTCCAGAGATTTGTCCCTCCTGCTTCCCAGCAGCCATCCTAGAGTAGGTCCTGTTATCTTCTTCTGGAAGTACCTCAAACTCCTTAGCCCTTACTTCATTATCTTTCTGCGTCCAAGTGAAGGAGGAAGAAAGCTGAAGTTAATCCTTTGCCTGCTTGCAAAGTAGGCACCAAGCCTGGTACATTTACCCCTTTCTCTTGAATAGTCCTGTGCCAAGCCTGACTCAGAAATTATTTTGAGATAAGTTTTATCGTAACAGTTCAACCATTACCTCATTACATCATTTGAAGGGATGGACAGCATGAAGAATGCCTTTCCATCACTGTGTGAAATTTTGTGCTTTAGTAACTTTCAATGATTGAGGTCAACATTTTCCAAATAGGGTACCCAGAGATCATTTTCTATGTCAGTTTAAGTAAAATAAGTCTAAAAAACCTTGTCCTGGATTTCAGAAGTATTAAATGCATATGGGCTACAGCCCTGTAGCACATATAACTAAAAAAAAAATAAATCAGACTTTAAGGTACATAAAAAAATGGATATAGACTAAACTTTGGAAATGTTGGTTTAAAGTCAAAGATCTGAAACCAATCACAAAAGAAACCAGAGTCAGCTTGTGAAAATATTTTCTATGCATTTTTTCTTAGTACATTTATGCCACAGCAGTATAAAGGACCATGAACATAGCAATGATTTATTAAGTTACACCTTCATTGGGCACATTCTTCTCTCTCTTTTTAAATAAATTTTAAAAACTAACATTAATATTACACTGCAGTGGGGGATTCATGACCACAGATGTCTCCTTTCTGAAGCATAACCATAATGGACGTGCTTTTAATAAGCACCTTAGACATTGCGGGAATGTCACCAGAAGTACTAATGGACTATTAAATGTCTGCTATGAAATATACTGACTGCTTCCACAGAGCTGTGCTAATGCTTGCTTTCCTACGTAATTCCTAGTGCTTGCAAGAGTGTGAGACACACACTCCGACTATTGCTCTTGTACCTCAGCTGGCTTCCTTCCTTCTGTAAGTACATTTTACAGCACTTGCAGGAGATGTGCTCCTTTAGGAAGAAATTAAATCTATACTCTTCTGCGGCACACGTCCCAGCAGGCAGAGCTTCTGCACTTGTAATTGAATTATTGTAGTTTCTCCTTCACTCTTCCAGGTACCAAAGTACAGACATAATCACGAGGGGGTTTTTGGGAGTTATTTTACTGCTCCCTCACTGTAGGCCAACCAAGACAATAAATTCAGATTTGCATCCATTAAACTCAGATGGTACAAGAACTGCAGAAAACACTGACAAACCACATTAAATTAGCACCTGACAAGAATTTCCATTATTAGTATTTTCAATTTATGACTAAAACACTACACTGAACCAACACAGCCAAGAAGAAAAGCTCTTCTCTTTCCCTCTGGCCAAAATGCTTTGCCAGTTATCTGCAAATTGGAAGGCAACAAAGGTACGAGCTTCTCTTCTCTCTTCATCAATGTAATTCAGAGCATCTGGAAATGAAAATTTTAAGAAGAAATAACAAAGGCAGCAAAGGATTCAACATTTACAAATTACCCATGAGGCTGATCTGTAAACTTTATAGCCTCTATTATATTAGTATCATAGTCGCTTTACAATGATTTCCCATTGTTGTTCATGTCTGTTATTTGCTAATAAAATATGGTTTTACTCTTCTCCAATGCCCAGACTTGTCCTTCAGGATGCTCACAATGCATCAGACTCCGCCTCCCTCTGATTAATGAACACAACTGAGAAATGCAACATAAAACCCAACAGATACCCCGACCTACCTTGCAGTCAGAGACCACAGAGCACATCCACACAGTGTTGTGCAAGGACGTCAAGCTGCTGCCGAGACAACCTGGCACACACACAGCCACACCAAGGTAGAAGCCCAGTCCCAAAGGCAGGAAAGCCATGTCAGAGAGAGCAAAGCCATCCACGGGGCTTACGAGCTCTGAGCTTCTTCTGCTTCCTAAGGCAGGTTCATACTCACCATTTCATGCCTAGAGTGTGCACTACATAACATGCTGCTCAAATTTACCACATTGAAACTCGTAGGGTAGTTTGTGGCAACATCTGGCAGACAAACAGTATGCAATTCAAATCAAGTTTCTTTTCCTTCAGTCAGACAGATGAGCTCTCTTCTGCCTCATCTTGGTTTTTTCCCTAGTTTCAGGTATCCAGATAAAAGAGTTAAATAAGTCTGAACATTTTCCAGTAAAGTATCATCTAATAATTTATCTTTGCAATTAAATCCACTACAGGCTTGTAAACAGCTTGTGTGAGCTGTCAGAATGTTCCTAAATTTCCCTGGAAAGACAAAAAAGTTTTACGTTTAACCCGGCTAACAGTTAAGTGGTTGGCAGTAATGTCTGCAGAGTCCTGCAGAGGCCAATAAGCCTGAATTTAATAGAGTGGAAAGGAGGGAGTTAGTGAAAGGAGGCAGATCTTGTCACTGAAAGTATGACAAATGAGGAGGATGAACTTAATAGCAGTTTTACAAGGGACTAAAAGAGCAATACAAGTGTAAACGAGGGGAAAGCAACACATTACTGTAATGATACTAAAAAGAGAAAGCCCCAGTTGAGGATTCAGCTACGTGAAGAGAAAGCAGCTTGATGTTTTTTTGTAGACCAGCTTTGGAGTAGAATCCCATGGGTTATGTCTCTACATGGCTATACTATTTGGGCTACATTTAGCAATCTGGTCTTGTTATTTAGCAACACAGACTTGCTGATTCATACAAGCCAACCCAGAACACAAAGTGTTTGGGTTCTTTTTTCTTGTTAAAGTCCTTGTTATTTACTGCCTGCAAGATCGCACTGAAGTTCCAGCCAAAACTAATTTCTGCCCTTTCCAATGTACATTCCAAATACAGAAAACATGGCATCACATCAAATGTTAAAGTAAGATCATTATCATCCAGCTGCCAAACAGTTCCTACAGGTTCAGAGGCAGAGTTACAGAAATCTCGAACAGTGGCTCAGCAGAATAAGCTGACAAGTGTTTTCATACTTGTAGTATTACGATGTAGTCTCACAGCATACCAGGAAACATGGTGGTCTAGAGAACAAAGAGAAGATTTTACCATGGAAGGAAAAGCATAGATAAGGCAGAGGCTCGTAATCCCAGGGCTACCCAAAGGGCACAGTGTGCAAAACTGCAGAACAGGCAGAAAGGTTCAGCACAGGAAGGGCAGAACAATCTTTTGCCAGCAGAACAATCCAGTAGCCTCCAGGAATGTTACTCACAACGTTAATCACTGCAGAGCCTGAGGAGGAAAGCTGACGTCCCATTGTGCTGTGCAGCATAAAACCACTGACCAGCCCATGCAAAAACATCTGTCATTCATTTAGACAGATAAGGGAAAGGCAACACAAATCTCACAGGGAGAGGGAACTATACAATGGTAGTAGTTATTTTAGCTCCAGATTTGAGAAGCAGGTTTAGGTCAGAATGACACGACATAGTATGAAGAAACTAAGGCAATACTGAAAGGATAATTTTAATGAAACACTGTAATTGAAGAAAACCTGGAAAGTACTAAGGCAGCTGTAGGAAATAAAGCCAAGAAGGCCTCCGAATACAGATGTAAATGAGTCAGTTGACTAATACAGCAAATTTAAGGAAGTTCAGACTGAAAAGCTGAAAACAATTCCACAATCCAACCACCTTCAGGATTTGTTTGAATTTCTTGTATCTATTTAGCTGTTGCAGTTATTTAAACTTTTCTAAACCCAAGGTGACCTTTGAAGAAAAAAAAACCCAGCACAACCTGAAAAATTTGCCAGCACATACAAACATATTCTAAAACATGCTGTCCAGAACAAACAGTCTTCAGGACAGGGGCACCAAACAGTCTCTATAATAAGTCATGCACAATTAGCCTGCTGGGAAACAAATTAGCTCACTTCATTTCAGCAAAGCAAAGGTGGCTGTCATGCTCCGGGATCTGCAGGGTCTTTTCCTGAGCAATGCTTACTGGAAACCCATCAGTTTGTACCTGCCAGTGGGAGCTGAAAGAATTTTCAGGGCCAAGGAGGCAAAGCTTTGCATTGGCTCACTACAAACCACCACAGGACTGCTTGTGCTCCCTTAAAATGCCCCAGAGCCAGAACCCTCTGGTCCACTAGTACATGCTCTATTATTCGTCTCTGCTGCCTCTGAGTATTCCCATTCCATCCAAAACTCCCCTAAAAAACCGAGAAAAGAGACCTATCTCAGGTTCTCATCTGTGTCATTACTGTGCTAAGCTCAGCTGGAGAGCAGTCTGACTAGGATACATGCGCACTGAACACGCTTCCTGACACAGGACTTATGAACTGCTGCAGAAGACTTAAAAACGCTGTGAACAACAAAGGTTACCGCCTTATTTATATAAAAAAGTAAACAGAAACGTAGCCCAAGAGTGGTAAAGGAGGGACACAATCTGCGTGACACAATCTCCATTCACAAGGAAAAACACATGGATCCAAAAGGACGGGTCAGGGCAAAAATGGGAGAGGAGGAAAGTGATTGCTTTCATGTGAGACAAAACAGTACAGGGCTGTGGCATGGAACAAGCCCTGGAACACAGACAGAGAACAAGTGTCTTTTTCCCTAGGACTGCTGTGAAAAGCAACATTATGGAGTCAGAGCATTGCAGAGTTGACACTTGGCTTCCACAGTTAAGACAAACCTCCAAAATCTTCCAGCAGCTGATGAAATGAAGATATTGATGCCAGGTACATTCAGAATTTTGCATTTGGCTAATTTTAGTGTTTTGGTTTTTAGCTATTTCCAAGCCACTGATCAAGAATTTCAGCTGTGATTTGCTGGAGAAATTGGGTTGGTCTTTTAAAATTTTGTTTAGTGGTCTGATAAGAAGGTACAATGTAATCTACAAAAAAACCCCAACGCAAAACCAAAATAAAACATAGCAGACAAACCCTCTCAAAACTTGCCAAGTGAGACAAGTTTGGAAACCTTCACTTTTGCATGTCTCACTTTTCAAAGGCGGGCTGACATGCCAGGTCTTAGGTATTAAAAAAAACTGCCTCGGAAGCAGCTGAAAGTCAGTGCCATGCTAAAAATTTACTTCTAGAAGTGCCCACAACTCTAGGAAAACCTTGAGTGCCTAACACTGATTTTCCCACTTAAGTTTTTACTCCTTAGCAGCCACAAAGTGGTCACTGAACAAGCTGCTGAGGGCTCTTCCTAGGCCAGATGTCTGGGGTACTTACAGTTCCTCTCCCCTATCACAGCAGAAGGGCTGTCACTGAAGGCTGCTCCACACTCTCCAGATAAAGGCAACTCAAATCATTACTCAGTTTACCAATTGCAGACAACAATGCCTGTGCAGTTCTAGACAGGCCAGGCAACTTTGTTAAATAAAGTCAGATCTGCCTGTGGGAACATCTTCCTCTTCCCTCACGCACCTCTCCTCTGCCTTTTATTTGGGTTCCTGCATCTTCAGAGAACACAATTTCTTTAGAATAGCTAAAGAGAGGATTATCTAAGAACAAACTGCCCGTCTGGTATCACTTTATTTGAATTACTGGATCTTCTGTTAAACATAAAACAACATTTCAGTATTTTGAGATCTTAATTGAATAAAGACATTTCTGTCAGTGAAAATATTTACAGTAGCCTCACTAATTGTGACTGATTCCAGCTTCCTGAATCTCATTATGGTAAACTGGGCACTGATGTGAAAGGGAAACAAATAGGAGATGAATTGAAACAAACACATAAAAACACAAACAACTGCTTGGAGTGACGTTAATGATTACAAAAAATTAGTCAAAAACATCCTTCTGACTGGCATCTATCAAAACATGTCAGCAGTTCATCATCACACAGCCACTTTTCAGATGGAGACAGCATGTCAGTCAGCACTGCAGATCTCACACAGCTCTCAATTTCTGCATTAAATATTCTGTATCTTAGAGCACTCCAGACATCATTTGTTTCACAGGATTTCTCTCCTCTTTCTCCTGGATGGCCTGGAACCATCACTGTTCCCTCCTTCTCAGAGGGTGCCGTGTCCGGCACCTAATCATGCAGACTGAAATGCTGCATCCCCCTCTATGTTTTCTGTCCCAACAATCCACAAGAGATGACAAAACACTGGAAATAAGTCCCATTAATACAAAGAGAAAAACCCCCAGACTATCGGCCCTGTTTCCTCTCATTTCCTGTCTGGACTTAGTTTAGGGGTCCCCCAGCTACAGCAAATCCTACTAAGGCAGTACCAAAGAATGAAGAATCTGATTCCCAGAGAAGAGTCAGAGGAGATCATTAGCATTTAGCAGCAGGTGCCAGATCTTGGAGAATGAAGCAGAACAGTTCCTCCTTGCCTCTTAGAAAATACAAGATGACTACTTTCCTGCTAAAATACCTTCCTTACTGAGCACAGGTGGAAAATTTTATTGGCTGAGCAGGACAGATCTTCTGCCAGGACACTATGGCAGAGCAAGACCAGTAAGTTCTTTGCAGATGTGACTACTCAGAGAAGTTTCTTTACCCTTGACAGATGAGGAAACCCCTATGTGAAATGAGGAGTCACAGAGCAGAAGTAAACAAGTCTAGTGTTTATAAACTGTTCGGTATTCTGCTGTTCCATAAATAGTTATTACCCAGGAGATCAGATCTGTCTTAAGAAATGCCTGGTACATGTGCTGACAAAAATCCCCAACAAGGAAAGAAACAGAGAAATTTTGTGGTTTTCTTATTTTAGTCTTCTTTGCTTAAACCAAGACTTGTAAGCATACTTTGTCTCCTTCAAATTCTGGACATCTTTTCTCAACTGTTCCAAGAACAGCAGGAACAAGTCAGTGACAGCAGACTGTGTGCTGGCCTGTTTAATCAGAGCCTTGGGACCAGCATCTTCCGCTGCAGATGCCTAAACTCCACAGACACTGTTTAGGAAGTAAATCAAAAGCAAAAAGAGTTGACCACCACTGGCTCTAAGGAGTTGCTTTTTTTGCCACAGGTTACACTAAGCCTGCCTGGAGCTGTATACTGTACCCATCCATCAGGTTGCACATTTACAAACAAACTCTTAAAACCTAAACAAAAATCCCGGAACAGATATATGCTGCTCTATTTATCCCTAATTCACTGCCTGGTTAAGCAGCTGGTGTGGCTTTGAACATCCCTGAGACCATTCCAAAGTTGGTGTTTCTTTCCAAGATGAAGGCAGAGACTCTCCCACAGCAAGAGCCACTGTCCTGTGCTGCACGCCAGCCCAGGACTGCACACCACGAAGCCCAGTTTTAGCTGCAGGGACAGGGAAAGCCATCGTGTCACAAACAGTTTTCCCTTGCTTTTAGGTGACTTAAAACTATTGCACCTTTCCAGAAGCAGTGTAAACTGCCTGTAATTAAAAAAAAAAAAAAAAAAAGAAAGAAAAAAGATCTAAGCTCAGAAACAAACACTTCTGGTGGCTAATAGAGCATCACCTTCCATTCAAGACAGCAGAGGTTGCTAATGGAAGTAGGCCCCAAGTAAAATCAGATGCACACACCTTATTTACGGCAATAGATAAATCACTGTGGTTTTATGCAGTGACATATTTATATATTCTTCTGGTTTCACATTCTCCAAAACCCCACAGAAGGTCATACATATTTTAATCTGTTTCATTCCTAGATAAATGAACTCACGTCTCAGGAATCTCTTTATCACACTGACATCACTTTCAGCAGTGCAATTCTACAGTGCAAATTATTCCTAGGTTTGCCCTGGTATAAACATGAACCTAGGCTGGCACAGCAGATAAACAGATCAGAAACATGCTAAAATTGGTGTGACACAAACACCAATTTAGAAAGGGGGAATCATATAAACCTCAAATCTTTTTTTTATTTTCCCCCAAGAACAGTACAAGACATGTTATTTAAAAAGTACATAATCCTGAAGCTTACATCAGTTGTTTAAGACTGAAAGAATAGTAAATCAGCATGGCAGATGCAATGATTTTCAGGAAAATCACAATGAAACACTTCTCAAGAAAGTTGGACAGTTTTTCTGGTTTAAAAGCTAGACAGTGGAGTAAGCTACAGCCTTGACTAGCACACAGGAAGTTTCTGTGAAAGTAAATCAATGACTCAAAGTGCTTCGGGAGAAAAAGGATGTGATCACTCAAAGGTATGGCAGATTACACAAAAAGGAAACAACTTATCCTGAATGCAAAGACCTTCAGAATTTAGTAAAAGAGAAGCAGAACAAAATACCCACAGGGAGCAGTTCTAGTGCAATCTGCCATTTCATTGCAGGCAGCTGCACTGCAGTGTGTGGCACTGCTCTTGTCCTGGTTTCCAGCATTATATGTATTTTGGGGTGAGTTGAACCAGTGAGCAGGAGTCCTTGAGAAACTACAGGAACTTTACCAAGCTACTGTGACCCCTGACACTACTACTAGTATTTAGTAATCCATTTATGGACTTTATTTTGCTGCACAGTTAGCTCAGAATTACACCAAGAAAATAATTGCCAAAGAAGCTTATGGCTGTTCTTGTTGCAGTGAAATCAGAGTTTCTACAATGTTATCTGAACAATGTTCTCAAGTGACTTTTCACGTCGCTACAAAGAGAATTTTTAATCTTTTCAGTTTTTACCTTCATTTGCCTAATGTAGAGTTGGAGGGTTCCCCAGACTGTTTCTAATTTGGTCTAATAATCTTGCATAAATTATCAGGCTTGCTTTACATCTGTATTCTTAGCCAATGTACCCTGGCTCAGTGACAGCATTTGTAAGCACTGACACTCCTGAAATGTTTCAATAATAGAGCAAAGTGAGCACTAACAGAAGAGAGGGAAAGGTAGAAGAGGAAGATAATTTTACTTGAAATCTACCCAAAGATAGATTGATGAAAACCACCCGGAGGGAGTTCAGAAAGAACAATTATCCACTCGAACACAATTCAGAAAACTCTGAGGGAAGCCACATGCTTTTCTACCAAGAGGAAATCACTGGTGATATTCAGAGCCTCAGAGATACCAGGGAACTTGTTGGGGCTCTGGGGAGATGATGGAGTGGACCAATAAAGACAAACCTTCAGAAAGTCAAATTCAGAGTTTTAATCAAAATAGATACCCCAAAACATTTTCTTACAGGAATGTGAGGAAAAGAAGCTAAGACTTGTATATCAAAGCCACAATGCTATTACAGTTTAACCTTCATGCTCACTGATAATTTTCATTTCTGCCATTCCATGCTCACTGATATTTTCAGTTACTCAAATGCATTTAGATCCTCATGCAATCTTTGCTGCAAGATTTTCCCTGAAAGTCAAACATTGCTATAGCTTTAAGAGCAGATAGGCCACAGAAACAGAGCCTGAATATACATGCACAATAAAAGATGCTTATTTGGTGGCATGAGTTCAGTTTATTGTTTCTATCAGTATCATACATACTCACACAAATATAGTTACTTAGTTGTACATTAGCAAAGCTGTCCCTTTTTTTTTTTTTGTGTTACAGTTCAAAATTTAGAAATAACCTTAGCACTCTGAAAAACAAACAAACAAAAAAAAAGCAGAAAAAAAATCCCAAACAAACCAAACCTGTCCTGTTCCCACTATGTCATATGATGCAGTGTGCTCATACTAAAATGAGAGCACATATGTTCTGCACCTTTTTCAAAGCCAGAAAGGCACATGCTCAGTGAAGTCCATGTGTTCATATTCCAGATTTCATTTTACCATCTCACTTAATTCAGAAGTTACAAAGAAGACTGAAGACAAACTTTTCAGGAACAAAGCCTGCACATCACATGGATTCACATACTTTAGGAGAGGTTAAATGTGAAAGCTTTCAGCTCCAAAAATGGCTCTGAAACAGAATCTACTGTCACGACCAGCACATGGGAATTGTATGTATTACTTTGCATTTTTTTAAAGGTTAAAAAGTCATCGAGAGAACAATCTACATGAACTGAAGGTAAAACCATATCCCTACCACCTCAGCAGCAAACCATATCCCTCCCCATACCTCAGTCTTTGTGCCCAGGCTTGCTTACAGAGGTTTTGCAGTGCTACCACCTTAGCTCTTCATCCTCAAGCTGCACCCCAGCAGGGTTTGTATAATTACATAATAATTTCATAATCTGATTCAGTGCATTGGTCTGGATTAAAAATAATCTTACATAAACTGAGTAAGTGGATGGGGGAGGGAAAGCTCATGTTCAGGCATAAGGATTATTTTACTTACCCAGTTTATTGCACTGTGTGCAGGCAGCTCAGGCAATGGAGCAGCACAAAGGGCAGCATGAACTCCTGAAGCAAAGGGGATGCAGACACATAAACAGAGCCTTTTTCTTTTTTTACATCTACTCTTACATTATGCCACATCTACTTCAACGTGACTACAGCAGCATGCACATCTTCAGAGGCTGCCAGAAGTTAAGAAATAAGCTGTTGCCACTGAATTTTGTTTTGAAGAACAAGCTCCAGCTGGTTAATCAGTGTCATGAATTTCAGAGCTAGCAGTGAAGTTCTGTGTACAATTTCATCTGCTCATCTCTGAAAATACGTTACCAATCACTGTTCTCTAAGAAAGAAAAAAAATGAATGCAGGGAATCTGCCATAGAGAAATTAGTTATTTGACCATACTCTAGATGAAGTATGGTCACCACCACTTCAGTACTAGAGGTCTGCAATACTCTGAACATGAGTTATCGAATGTTGTCTCTTAATCCCTGCCTTGTCCTGCAGACAAGGCAGGTGGAAGGGACTGAAGCAGTCAGGGAATTGTGAAGGGCAATCCAATTGCTCCAGTTATAAATAGCAACAAAAGCTCAGACAACAATCCTAGTTTGAATATTAAAAGCAAACGTCTCCTAAAAGACTGCACTGTATGTTCACGAAAGCCAGCTGTGGCAAAAATAATTTGTGAGATAACATGCTTGTCATCTTCAGGCAAAAGTGTGAGAGATTTAAATCTCTCAAATGAGCCCATGACAATAACACAAACACAGGAATTATACCTCTTGTATACTCTGACCCAATTCTGTCATTCAACATCTACATTAATATATATATATTTTAAAAATAATCCTCTTTGTGTCTCCAAATTATATACAATACCCAACACACTAACTGCAGAGGTGAAAAACTGATAAAATCTTCACTCCAGAGCCAACATATAAGGGAGAAAAAAGGCACCACATCATAAAATTCACAAGGAAAGAAAGGTGGAAAAGTGCAAAATACTCCCTTTGCCAGCAGTAAGAGTGGAGCAGCAGCTGACTGCATGGGAAAATGTGTTACTGGAAAAGTCACTGAGCTCTGTGCAGAGAGGTGCTACCCTGACACCAGGAATGATTTGAGAGGGTCTGTGTTTTTGCTTGCATGTTTTTTTAGCCTGGGATTTACAAAACACAGAGTAAGGAGGCAATAGGAGGTAAGGGTGAGCAGTACCATGCTCCAGTGCTCGAACAGTTTTGAATTCCCATAGCAATCCTCAGTAGCACGTCAATTATCCAGCCTATATCCAGCTCTCAAGAACCCTGTGAAGCTGCCATCCTTTGCCTTCCTCTGCTCTCCTTAGGTAGCTAATCACAAAGGAAGCAGCCGTCACCTGCACTGACAGCCTCTGAGCACTGAGCTCAGGCCCTGTCACTTCAGTACAAGTCCCTGCTGGGCATGGCAGTAATTCAGGAGGCACCAAGACAGTCAAACATGAATAAAGTCAGTTCTAAGCAAAGGGTTAGAAAAATAGTACTTTAAAAAGAAAATTTTTATCTAAATAACAAAGCAGAAAGTGTGGAATGGAAAGATGCTCGTGTGAGCTTATCAAAAGAGGAACAGCCTCCTGGATGGAGACATGGAAACGAATGTTGAAGTACTTGGGACCAGGGGACCACAATTTTAAATTATCCTGACCCCTATTAAAGCTCTAGTTCTACCCAAAGTCCCTATCCCCCACTTGTTTGTTCAGTTTTTCCCCAATGTAAAAAGGCTACACAAACTACATCTGCAAGGCACCAATGGCAAAGAAATTTTTGCCGAGCTCTGATTTGAAGAGGACAAAGAGTCAACCCTGCACACTATAGAGAAAGGCCTTCTGGTGCTGTCCCAGCTATACTTGTCTAGCCTGTGGAAGTGAAGAGCCTGCGACCTACAAAATGAGGGGGGAACTAAATATCAGGGGAAAAAAACCACAGGAGAATGACTTGAGAGAAACCCACTGCAATTTTTATGGCTGGCATAAATCTGTGACATGCATTCTCTGCTGATATGAAAGCTTAAAGATTTTTGAAGCAATTCAGCATAAAAATATAAACCCAGAAGACTTTACAGGAGAGCTGTTTATCCTCTCAGTGAGGAGCAGACTGTGGTATTGAAAAATGAGAAGCAAAAAAAAAAAAGATGACTGTGAAGAAAATACCAATTGCTAATTGACAGAAAGTTTGCACCAGAATAATCAAACCAAACTGATTTTGTTTCTGACTTTAAGACATTTTTGATTCATATAAGACTTTCTTAGACTAGAGAGATGTTTACAATCATATCTTTGGTGCAAAAATAGTCATATATCTGAATTATAAATGTTAAATTCACTGTTTTGGTCACAACACCAACAGACTTGTCATATACTGAACTTACCATTTCTCCCTTATTACTCTCAGATAATATTTCTTTAAACACTTTTTTGCCATGTTCTCCTACTAAACACAGACACAAATCTGCAGACTGCAGACATTCCCTCTCTAATTACCGCCTCCTCTAATTTTTAGTATTAGCTGCCAACTTACAAGAACTTGTGGTCGGAAAATTGTGAGTAGCTGAACTGTCCCAGGCTGGCATGTCAGCCGCAAACCGTGGGCAGAGGTCCCCTTTCTCATTTGATAAAGAATAGGGCATAGAAAGAACTGTACACAGGCAGCATCATTTCCACAGCAAGGCCAGACATGCAGGAGACTGCAGTGTTGCCAGTGCAAACACAAGTTAGTGCCTTCTACCAAAAGGTCAAAGCACCAGCTCCAGACTTGTAGGTGACCTCAGAACTACTAAAACAGTGTAATTCACTGGACACAGTAGCCTAATTCACTGACCTACTGATGCCATTTTACCAAAGACACTTATAATTTTCTTTGCATTATTCCAAACCCAGAAACCTTACTTCAGGCACTTTGAGTCATTATCTGCTGTTGGTAGACTTGCAAGAGGCAGAGTTGGATTGTCCTGGAAAGTGAAAAATTAGATAACTCCTTCATTTACAGTGAGCAGCAGAGGCAGCCCAGCTGGCCAGCCCCTACACTGGGATGCAGTACTGAGGTCATGCAACCACTTCTTTTGGTGGGCAGCCACTGCCGTGACTCAGATTACATCATGTTTTTCTGAAGATATGTCACTTTGCCCTTATGGCATAAATATTAAAAACCACAGAAAGCACAGGCAAGGGAACAACAGATTAGACCAGACATCAGTTCTGCTCAGTACTCCATGTCTGTGTCCACTGGTTAATATTTCAGCAAAAAGCCTAAGAAAGGGGGAATATATAAAGCTACATGCTGTCCTCAACATCCATTTAAGGTTCCAGCCTCCTGTAACTTAGGAGAGTTCCATGCCTGTTGCTGAATATTTAGTCTATAGAACCTGTCAATCTTTTTTGCTGTAACTAGAAATAGCACAAAATAGCACTTGCCTTTATTTATTTTAAACCTGGTGCACCATATTTGCATTTAATACCTCCAAATCTATGGTACACAGACTTTTGAATACCTTCTGCTTGCTCTACCTCAAACTGGAAAGTAAGTCTATTCAATCTTTCTGAGCTTGGAAATAGCTCCATGTTTTTCTTTCATCTTTATTACCACTATATATTTCTAATATGTCTAAATCTGTTTCAAAATCAGTTGAAGATAATTAGATGTATTATTGAAGACAGAGGTATTCACATAGTGTTATAACACATTCCTGGGTTTTCTGCATTTATCTCCTAATATGTTCACAGTCTTTTAACCACTGCTGGTCAGTAAGTCCCAGAGCAATCCACAGCAATTCCAAGATCTCTTGCCCAATTTGCAAGTCGTAACTAAGACCATGATTACGTATACACTGTCAGATCAATCTTCTCAATAAACACTATCTTCTATCTATCAGAACTGAATTTGGCCTGCCAATTTTCTTGCCCCATCAATTACCGCTGAGAGATCCCTCTGACATTCCTCACAGTCAGCCTTTGATCTTGCCACCTGGAAAAATGTATCAGTGCTTTATTACTCATTCTTCATTACAGATTGTTTATGAGCACTTGGAACACCAGAGATCCCAGAACACTTCCTCCAGAAGGCTCCAGGGGTGAGATCCCTGTGCTGTCCAATTTTTTTCCCCCCATATATTATATATCTTATTTTTCCCATATAGTTTCTAATCTTTACACAGTCACTACCTAATCACTACAGGACTACACCAGGTTATTTTTTCAAAAGTCTTTGAAACACCAAGTGGTTGTTTTTTTGGTGGGGTTTATTGGGGTTTTTCTTATGTGTTTTGTTGTTGTTGTTTTTTAAAAGAAATCCAGAGATATTGCATTAGTGAAATCATCTTTACTAAATGCTCCTTCAGTCATTCAAACAGTATGTGCAGATTTACAGGGCAGGAATTCCTGCTGCAGAAGAAAACGTGTCTCCCTTCTGTCACTACCTTCATTCCTATGAAGAGCACTAATTCTTTCTTTACAGGTTCTAAGAGGAGCCTAATACAGAAACCAGGCTCACTAGCAGTTTCCAGTTTCCCAAACACTCCACAGGCCCTTCTTGAAAAGCCCAGCACGTTTACTGCTTTTCATTCTTCCATTCCAAGGCCAATTTAAGCAATGATTATACACAACCGTGTAACTCAGCAACTTCAACACTGAGTTCTTCATGAAGGGAGAACTTTTCCTAGCAATTCTTTGTGCTGATTTGCTCCCAAACATCAACCTTCTGTCAGTTTCCCCCACCCTGTTCCCTGGAAATGAAGGCTCCACATGGGAACTGTTCTGCAGTGAATAGCAATGCAAATAACTTCTCTGCTACAGCTTTACCTTCCCTTAGCTCACACATAATATTCTTAATATCTATCGGCTCATCGGGGTCTCTGACAGGCTTTCTGCTTTTGACAGTTAGACAAAAAGCTCTTTTTTTTTTTTAAATGTCTTTATAAAGTTGTTCCTCAACATTTTTTTTTGCCTACCTCATTATGGTTTATATTTAACTTGCCAAAGTTAATGCTCTTTCCTGTTCTCTGCATTTGGATACAACTCCTTCTTCAGAAAGATGACTTATTTCTAGGAGTCTTGTTTACTTTACTGTTAAAGCAAGTCCTTGTTCATTTTTGTGGCTTCCCTTCCGTCCCTTATTTCCCCTCCCTTCTCACATTTTACCATCAAAACTGAACACAGTATTCCAGAAGTCTTGGGACTGTAGGGGTTTGTATTTTAATTTTAAGTTAGTGCTTCACACAAAATTTCTCAACTTACATGTGTACATATGAGCTTGAAATAGCATTTAAGCTATGATATTCTGTTGAGATTACGTGAGGATCTCTCTGTGTCCATTTCCAAGACAGGTTTTTTTCTGTCTTGAAGGTATGATCTGCATTTGTTCCTCCCAGATGTCTTATTTCATATTGGATATATTAACATATATTTTGTTGGACTGTGGCCATTTAAGTCAGGCAATCCAGATTGTTCTCTAGAAATAACCAGCCCTTTATTTAGTACTGTCCAACTCAGGATTTTTTCCAGGTAGGGTTATTAATGAAGGCATCAGGCATTGCCAGAATGAAACTAATTGATTGAGGACCTCATTAAGCAAATAAACAAACAAACACACAAAAAAACCCCCATTTAGTCTTTCCTTACCATCAACCACATTTTGAGATTCCTCATGGCATTGCTCCTTAATCCTTTTGGTACTTGCTCATGCTCGGTAAAGTCTGAACTCACATTTTTATCAGTAAAAGAAGTGCTTACCAAGAAGAGTTACATACTCTGAAAAACATTCGTTCTGTTTCAACTATTTCCATCATATTGTGCCTATTTACATTTAAAATTGCACTAAAAAGTCAAGAACCTTAAAAAGGGAAAACATTTATTCATTTTATTCATGTTTGAAAATGGCCAAACCAACTTTACCCATATAATAAAAACACCCAACAAAAATACACATTTTACAGCAAAGACCAAGACTAAAAAATGTCAGCTGCAGAGATGATGGTTTCCTAATGATACAAGCAACTAAAAACAAAAGCTAGAGTAAAACAATTTATGCAGCTCAGATTTTCAAATGAACAGGCAAACTAATCTGGCTTGAAGAGTCTCTAATATATTGAATATGATACCTGGCTTGGTAATATTAACATTGCATAGTTCTTCGAGTACAAAAGAAGTTGCAGAAAAGAAAGAATTTCAAATGTACCATGTAATTTATTGCAGAACTACTGGTCAGCCAACCTTACCTCAATACAAGGTAAAGTAATGAAATGTCCAACACTGAATTGAATCAATAAAGAATTCAAAGATGTCACAGAAAAAAATGTCAACATTAGTTAGGGTCTATGTTAGAGAAGCAACTGAACATAAATACCCACTGAGATGCTGTCTTTAGAACTATGAAACAGATCTTTCAATGTATGAACAAGGCAACAACCATTTGCTTTGACTAGAGACAAGTTACTACCTCTTTGCATGGTATTAGTTCAATACAGTGGGACTCTGGGAGAAGGGGATTGAGCAGCAATCTCTAAGTAGCTGCTGAGGGAGAGAATAAATAACACGTCAGATTCTAGGAAACAAAAACCTTCTTAAGGCCAAGGTATTTTTAAAATTAAAACTAGATTAATATTTTTGTAGTAATGAGTTAATCCTCTTCTATTTACATTGAAAACATACACAAACCCAAATTTTCAAGTATTCACCTTCAGTTCTCCTATTTATTTATATTCTAACCAGAGTTCTAAAATTCACACAGAAGGTAATACTGATAATTGTTTGTTTTACTCTTAATTGTTGATGGAGAACCTCAGGGTTTTGTTTTTTAAGACCTGGTTGTAGTACCTGTTGGTTACAAGGCAATGTCAGTTTTATTTTTTTACTTTAAAAAAGCTCACAGATACCCTGTTTGCCAGCAAAAACAAAGACAGAAGACACCACCAGTTTCAGGCTTGGCTTGAAGGCCATGGTCACTCAACCTAACCACTATATGTGCAAATCATGGACATTCCTTCCTCAAAAGAAATAAAACATAACTTTTGGGAAAACGCTAGTTATAGTAAAAAGTCCACAACCTCTTTTGCAAAAGATATCATTGCACCAGAATATCTTTTTCACATGTATTAGAAGCTTGTGCAACGGTCCAATAACCACTTGATAAAATTTTCCATTTGAGGCACCAAACTGAAGTCCTCAAGCTTTAACAGAATAACGTTCCTGCCAATCTATCTTCTCAACTGTCTTTCAGTAATTCTGCAAACTCCAGGCACCCAAGGGATGCTTTACTCTCTTCTTCCAAGAATAAAAAAACACCCAAACCAACAACAAAACACCACACTTTAATACTCCAGACAACTTAATCTGTCACTTCATGACCAAAGCTTCCTAAGTGTTGCATCATCAGGTAGTAGCGGTGAGCCTGACCACACATCAGTGAGCCTGTATCACACACTGCCAACAAAATTTGTTCTATTACTCAACACCCAGAGCTCTCTGTTCTTTGGGCAAACTCGTAGTCAGACTGAAGTCAATTAAAGCATTACCACTGACCACTCAAATAGCCCAGAATTTCAACACTGGGTCTTTCTTTGAACCAGTGACAGAGTAATGACTCTTTTCAAGACAAAGTCTACAGATCCCCCACCTTGAAGGATGAGAAGTCAACAGGGGAAGTAGGAAAACCACCCACAGTATTTACTTACTTTGGGAAGATGACAGTCATGAGCGCTGACGCATAGCCTGGCTTGCACACTCCCTCAGAGAAATTTGCATACTTTGATGCCAATTCTGGAGGCCTGTGGAAAAACAAGTAGAGAATTAGGACTCTCCCAGCTACGAACTGGTTTTTACAATCATTCAAGTTATTTTCCTCCTTATAGCTTTGATGAAAAACAGCTGCAGGGAGTAATGGCAAACACCGCCAATATTTATTTGTTGCACTATAGCATCACAGGAGACCAACAAAGGAGAGGGGTAAAGATATCTGAAATACCATTAAATCACTAGTTTTGCTGAAAGATTTTCATACCTAGCAAGGTAAAGCTCATGGAAGAAAAACAACAATATATCGCTCTACACTTCAACCTTTCAAAAGGAAAAAAAATAAGCAGCACTTTGCTTTAGCTATTTTTCTAAGTTATGATCAAAGTTAAAATTACAGAAAAGTATTATTTATAAAACTATTTAGAGGATACCTTTCAAGCATTTGAAACAAAGCTCCAAACAGTTTTGACAGGCTATCATCAGACGATGAGTACTTTCACTGTTTCGAAGAGATGACACTGCTGCTGCTTTGTTGAGGTGTGTCTTAATTCAACTTGACTAGTGATTTTTGGGCCAAATTTATAATATTGGGGTTTTTTTCATTCAGTTTTTGTATAGAAACAAGATTAGCAACTCAATAAAAGGTATTTCGGTCCAGCACACACTTTTACCATAGACCTACTAGTGATCTGGAAAAAACATTTAACTTTATTTGTATCCCTATTCACCACCTGCAATGTTTTTACATTTATGCATTTCATGCAAACATTACAAGGGTTAATTCACTTGTATTTTCCAAGTAACAGACACCTTAACATCAGCCACACTACAAGAACTGTTAATAGTCCCTCAAAGAAGAAAGTATTTACAGTTCATGACATTCAGTGGAAGCTGCAGTGTTAACTACCACAAAAACTCCATCAATAATGCTGTATTTGCTACACCATTCTGTTAGCAGTAGGCAAGCAATGAAAGGTTTTTTCCTACAGGTCAACAGCAGGAGTCAAATGAAGGTGACAGTACAGATCTGCAGAGTAGATCTATACAAATAATTTTGAAGAGTTTGTTATTATCACAACCCTGTTCTTTTCCAGGCATCACCAATTATCACTTAAGTAGCAAACTACTACTAACTGCACTGAGCATGGATTCAGAGAGTTTCGAAACTACACATTGGAATGGCAGTAACTTCATGCTGAACCGGTAGCAACTATTTTTCTTGTACGGGTCCTGCATCACCTCCCAGGAGGGCAGTCCCCAGTTTCACCTGGACAAAACAGAGGGACAGTTAATTTAACCACTAGCTGCATACAGCACAAAACCTCCTGTACTACTTAACCTAGAGGAGAATTCTCTCTCTATATATAGAACTCCTATACTTCTGTATATATACATATATACAGAACTTCTATAGTTCTTGAAGAATAGAATCTATTTCTGCTGAATAAAAATCTAAACCTTCAACATCTGGAAGAGAAAATAAACTGGGGAAAACAAAAAGTCACTCTAAGTATTTACTTAAGATCTTTTCAAATAAAAAGCACCAGCAAGGATCCAATTCTAATTCTTCCATAAATATGATGCCTACTTATGGCTTAAACATGTAATATTTTACTATCAAAATTCCTCATCTGTAGGATGACAGAACAATACATCTGGCCATTCACACTGTTGATTTTTTACAATAAAGTTTAGATATCTCTATTATACAGACCTGGAGAGACAGATAAAAGTGTAATATATCTAGCACAACCCAAATCCATGAGTTTTGTTTCCTTAGGTGATATTATTTCTGTAAACGAGAGATGAGAAAGCATCCGAGATGTGAGCATCTACTCTGAATCCCCAAAGACTTGCACTGAATGATTTGTGTTCTCACTCCAGGCAGGATCTCTTTAGGAACAGGCACACAAAGGAAAGGCCTGTAGCTGACAAAACCCAGGTTTTAATGGTGCTAAAATATAACCCCTTCTGACATAGTCAAAAGAGACAGCAGGATGCAGCTTGTTGCAGCACTTGAGATAGGAACAAGTACGAAAACTCTTCATCTTTATCAAGCAAACCGAAGTGTTGCTGGAATTTTATTGTTTAGGCAATGTACAGAAATGCCTAACACCACAATCTTCAAAAACAAGTAGAAAGCAACTAGAATTTATCTGCAACCACCACACTAGTGAGTCATTGCTGGCAAACTTGTATAACTATTTCAACAGCAGGCTCGTCTCAGATGACCTCAGTGGTCACACAAAATGTCTTGTGCCACAAACACAGGCATTTTTCTCTTTTCTGATTTAATGGCGCTTTCATTATCAAATTAAAATGTCACTCAAATGCCCATCATGGTGTTTCTGCAGAATAATAGCAGGCTGAAATCCTCCTGCATGTGAGCCGCCCAGAATGCCAATTGCTGCTCACTGATGGGGGAGCTGTCAGTACAAACCCCACAAAGATACTCAGAGCTGGTAAAGCCCCAGGGCCGAGCTGTTAACATTTCTTGGATGTGATGAAGTTCATGATCCAAAGTGCCAGAGGCTGAACAGTTCTCTAAGCTGACTGTAGCTGCCATCTCGTATCATTCAATGTTTGCTCATCTTTCCTATAGCTGCATTTTGAGTCAGCAGGCACAGAAAAGTAGAAAGGGGCACTTTGTATTTTAAATGCATCTGGGGACACACTATTTTTTCAATTTCTTTGAAATACATATTGCACACTGACATTGCCAGTATGATCATAATTGTTAAGTTCCTATTAGGTGTAACTCAGAGCAAATTTAGAGTAAGGCTGGATACAGCTTTGCCATTTACCATTCTGCTATCACATGAAGCTATCCAAGCTAACATCATTTTATACGTACACATTTGCTTTATATGTACACAAAGCTTACTGCTTTGCAGGTATTTTTTCTGCAACATTCAACAGCTCTTGAAGATATTAGTCTTCCATAAATCAGGATGCAAAACATCCTGCATGAAGCGCCCCTTAAGAGAACTATGTATCTTGCAAACAAATCCTACTTTGTAAAATCACACTTAGTAGGTACATAGTCCTGTAGTAAAAGAAGCACAAAGAACTGCACAAATAAGCATCACCTCTGCATTTGATGGCAACATACCTATTACACTGCTGTATCCACTGCTGTTTCTTTGATGATGTTCCATATTTCCACATGGAAGATGCAGTGTAACTGACAGCACAATCTACAAAGGCCACCTGACATGGTACACAGCATTAAAAGAGCTTATATTTGATTCTTGTTCTTAAGCTGCTTACAGCAGATGAGTCAAGAACTATGCACCAAACCGAACAATATTATTTTCTTAGTGCTTTAGAAGCTAGTAAATAGCTTCATCCCACTTGCCATTACTGTGCCTGGACTCCAGGGTGATCCCGATCACACAAGGCTGGTATGCTAAGCCAGCCAGGACTATCATGACTAGTATGGCAGAAGGGTGCAAATCTCCCTCTACATCTTCTGAGTCCAGGCACATTATTCCAGGTCCTGATTCTCATGCTCATGGCTGGGATGAGGTAGTTAAATTGCTAGTGGAGATAGCAGAGAGAATGTAATCAGATGATAGTGTGGACCCTTTAAATTTTGCTCAGATTTTGTGCAGGAAAAACTCAGTAAGATAAGAAGTGTATCCAGAATAAATGAGAAAAACACATCATGGTCAGTAACTGTAAACATCTGCAGTTTTTAAACAAGCGCCTGCATAAGGGTGAAGTTGAAGGGAACTAATTGGCTTATTCCACTACAGAGAAAATGCACTCTCGCTTTATTTTCTGACTTTTCTCCTACGAGACTAGCACACATCCTGAATTCTTCAGATTTTCTGTGCTTCTCTACACTGTAATGTGGACATCAATCTTAACAAAATTTCACAATTTGGATAAGTTAAAAATCCAGCTGCTTTCAGAGGATTTAGAAAAAGTAACAAGATTTTTCCTTCTGCTTGCATTTGGCAGATGTGTGTCTTCTTTTAATCTCAAATATGAATACGTCACCATGGTTAATTCCTTCATCATGTCTTGATCAGGGACAGCATGTCATCCTCATAAGACTGGAATTTAAATCCATTTAAAAAAAGAAATTAGCAATACAACTCGGTGTTTAGACTGTTGAAAAAACGGCCACAACTAAGCTCATGTAATTGAATATTACAAAATCTGCTTTAAGAGACAGATTTTGTTGCTTTGCCTTTCACATGAAATTTAAATTGTGGATTGTAAAAACTGAAAAACTTCATCTAGTGGAGATCACCTATTTGAGGACTGATGTATCTTGCTGTTACTCTTGCACACAAAATACATGCACTAATACATTTCTGAAACAAGGAAAAGGAGTTCCCTGACAAGATGCTCTCTAGGCTGATTCATCTTTGGGTTTCTTTCTCTTTGGTTCAAAATAACTTGAGTCTTATGCCTACACAGCAACTCTACAAAGTGTATGTCATGATACCTGAAGAATGATTAGGAGATATGATGAGAACATGCAATGAAAAGCACATAAAACAGTGAGGTATTATGGAGCAATAATGAAATAAAATTATCAAGTAATTTGGCAGATCACTAAATCAAAGCAGTTAATGTAGAAACTCCATATCTTCACCATGTGAGATTCAGGGCATTTTGTTTTAAGCAGAACTCCCTGGGACAGATGTCTCTACCACATGCATTCATGGCTCAGTGTTGGCCAGAAGACAATTTTTTAGGCTCCTGGAATAAAACTTTTGGTTCAGTTTCCCCCTGATAAGCCCAAGGCTACATTTCAGTCAGCATATGGTAAACAACAGTTAGGAGATTTGCTTCAAAACTGCAGGACTGACCCAAAAAAGACACTAATGAAAACACAGCCAGAGTGGCTGTGGTATGCATTTGTGCAGATCTTTCAATAGTATTTTATACCTCATTTACAGCATAATAGACAGCTTCCAGTCCTTGATACTTTTTTCCATAATATCGTATAAGCTTATAAAGCAACAAATTCCATTTAATGGGGAAAAAATCCTGTAACAAAAATCATAAACCAGCCCTCCGTTCCTGCCCAACCAGTAGGACCTCTATTAAACAGACAGGTGAGAAAGTACGTGCCCCATCAACTCCCCTCTTCATTACAGACTGTCAGTCTCAGCAAATATGACCAGCTCACTGAAGGGCATGGGAGGACACCACCAGCAGGTTGGGTCATGCTGCTCCTCAGTTATTGCTATTCAGTCTAAGGAAGAGAAGTCAGCAGCAGCAGCCTTCATGCACAGGGCAGTCAAACCCCCACACACCAGTACCAGCAAGGGACTGAAAAAACGCATTTGCACATGACTTTATAAGTAGAGCCATGATCACCACTCAGGTGGAATCCCCTTGAGTGGAAGACACCAGAAACAGAAGATGAGCTGATGAACTCTCCCCCTGAGACATGGCTGGAGTTCCACGTTCAACAGGAGCACAGTGTGGGTTAGGAAAGACTGTAAGAGAATTTTAAGAAACTCCAATTACAGCTCTCAGAATTTTGCAAACTTGGTTTCAAAGAATTACACAGCTTGATCGTTTTATATTTGCTGTTTTTCTAGTTCCAGCGGAGGGAAACCTAAACAAACAGAAGAAAGGAATGAGTAGATAGAAAGAAGAGGAAAATCAAAATGCTTCCACTGAAAGACACAGGAAATGCATCTATCACACTATAGCCAGCAAAATAGATGTAAATATTTTCAAATGTTACTCCAGTATGTAAGCATATTCCCCAAGGAGGTTGTATGACCAAATACAAGGAAAGATGGTCCAAATCCCTGCTTCTAAAATGACACAATGAACGCTAAATATGTTCAGTTCAGCTTCTCTACCAAGAATTGTGGCTCCTTATGAAATTAATGTCTCAGCAGCAAGATAATTGACACATACTTTTATTTATTTATTTGGACTACTCAAAAACAGCAGCTGAAGATTAACTTACATTAAACTGGCCCAGGAAAACAAAGTTTTAAAGATATTCCACCAAAATCCACAACCCACCTCCACAGCCCTGAACGAAGATACAAAGGCCAGTGCTGCCCTTGGGAAGTGCAGGGTGGGCAGGTGGGCACAAACACCTGCAGAGCACTAACACTGCAATGCCATTCACCCTCTGAAATGTTACCTTTGCACAAACACACTGAAAAGGCTTCCATCCACAAAAAAAAAAATCACAAGGATCCTACTTCCTCACTAAGTTCCATTTCTGGTCTTTGCGATAGTAGGGATTAGATCACTAGGCAGAAGAAGGAATTTCAGATTAGTCTCAGCAGTGCTAAATGCATAAACACCTTAAGAAATACAGCTATAAGTGATTTCTCTATCAGAAATTTCCCTTTCAGAAAGCACTATCTCATAGTTCACAGGGACCAACCACGCTGCCTGGAGCTTCTCAATTAATAGCCTTTCATCAGCTCCAAAAAAGTGTTGGAAACTTCATGGCCAAAAGAATCAGAAGTTTTCAAGGTAAATGCTTTTTGTTGGTTTCTTTCAAATAAATAAATGGAGAAACAAAGCACTGAGTTTATAAAAGCAGATTCAAAAGCTGAAGAGGAAAAAAAATCCAGCAAAAGTCTATGGCACACTTTTTATTTGACCTCAGGCTGCATACTCCTCCAAGATTGAGTAATATCCTTGATCTCCTGATCTCCTTTGGATTTTATAAACTTTCCCCTTTTTGAAAAAAAAATCTGTTTCAATTACATCTTACCTTTAAGACTAGTAGCACAGAGAAAAAGCAGAATTGTGTTCAAATAGATGAGGAGCAAAGGCAACAGTCCATTTGAGAGTTTGCTTGTGTTTTTAAATAAACATGGAAAAGAAAAAACAACTGGCTAAAATACCAATTGTAACACTAAGCAAAAAGTATGGCATACAGAAATTTTATTTTCACAGAAGGCAGCTGTTGACCAAAGGAAGAAAAAAATATGAAGATAACCGCACCTTGAGTTTTTGATAATTCACTGATCTTTGGACAAAAAAAATCATAACTTAATGATTAAGTAACTTGCTGAGAGTCGACACAATTCCTCTATGTACATTGCTGGACTTTTATACATTGTAGTTTCCATAGGTCCAAAATTACTGTTTTCCATCCTCAGTGATAAGTATCAGTATTCTGCTTTTACAGATAGAAGACAAGAATAACCTAATAGAGAATAATCACATTTTTGTGTTAGGACTCAGTAGTCAATAAAAACTCTCTCAGCAGTCAATTGGGATTCCTAGCTGAACTACTTTCTGAAGAACTTTCTAAAGAATATCTAAATAAACTGTTTCCCCAAAGTCAGAAATTACAGTGCTCCCTAATACCAGGATATGTAATTCTAGAAATCTGCAAAAATTAAATGCTGTGTTTCTTTATTTAAATGCCTCTCAAAAACCACTGTTAGTGCAATGGCCATAAAAAGTGAGGCACTTAAAAGTCTGATAGGAAATAAAACACTCACCTATCACATCTATTTTTCAGTCAAATGAAGGAATGCAGGAACATAAACTGCAAAGTCATAATTTTGTTGCTGTAACCCTTAAGTATTCATCACTAACCCTCAAGTATTCATCACTAACCCTCATCTGTTACATCTACAAACAGGCAGTGCTTTCTTTGGATAGCAAATGGGGTTTTTCTATTTGTAGTGTAATGAATCCAGCAGTGTAGGTCCAGGAGAGACAAACAAGTGATAAAGAGATGAGCGTAAATAATTCAAGCCAATTCAAATCCAGGAATCCTCTGCTCAGACTAATAGGGATTAGTACATCTGAAGACAATGATACTCCCCCAAAGCCTAGAGTTACAGAGGGGGGAAAAAAAAAATCAACTAAGAATTCCTGGAGCATCATAGCCGAAATTACAGTTTTATGGCTGTGGATAATACAGTTTAGTAGATTTGAATGTCAAAATCCAGTGCTTAGCAGTTAAAATGCCAAATGAGAAAATCAGTTACACTAAGGTTTTAATCACCAAACCCTCCTTCTGAAAAATGTAATTAATTTTATTACAGAATGCACCAGGCTATGGAACACTTCATCTCAGGGAGACTCGCAGTGTTTAGCTGGTTGTGAGAGCATACCAGCACAGCAAAATACATGGAAAATATCAGCAGTGATTTATTATTTACTATTTCCCATATCACTGGAACACGAAGATTTCTTTACACCAGATGTATAGATGGGATCAAAAGTTATTAAGAGGTCTAACAGCATCCCCAACTTGAGAATACCAAAGCTTCCTCCCTTCAGAACCCGGGGAGTGACACTGAAGCAAGGACTGCTTCACAGCCATGTATTTTTCTCCTTCCCTAAACAATTCTAGGAGTATTTTGAGACAAGACATTAGAGCAGAGGAATCTCTAGTCAGGCCATTTTTATTTTCTGACAAAGGAAGTTCAACCCTTTCTGTTGCAGTAGCAGATCTACTGCACAGGTAACTGACAAACCAAACCAGAGGAGAATAAATCCCACTTGGAGAGATTTAACATGAACAGTTCACAATATCCTCCCTTTTCAGTTTCTTCAGTAACTTTGCAGGGGTAAGGGCAATAAAGGCTGCCCTTTAAACTTTTCTTTGGAAGGTCTAAACAGCCTGGGTGAAAAAATAAAAACTCCTTTAAAAGAAAAAAAAAAGACGACTTGATATGGCAAGGATGCCTTGTTTTGTTTTGGTGGTTTTTTTTTCCCTAGGCTAGACTGAAATGGAGAGGAAAAAACCACTGGTCAGTGAAAAAACTGCTTTAGACAGTATGCATATGTGACCTCAAAATTGGGGAATGTGGGAACAGCACTTTTACAACATGCTGTATATAGCCATGAGGCTTTGGATTTTTCTCACTCTTCTTTCAGTAGTAATAGTAGTAGTCCAAAAAAAGCTGTTTTCACTGACATCTATTAGATACAAATGCCATGAATTCATGCAGACATCAATTAATAAGTACCACACTGAAGCCCTAAGAAGAGGAAGGCTACATATTGGGAGGAAAAATGTTTCCTCCAGAAACCATGCTGTATATACAGAACATAACTCTGACCTGGAGGAGCCCTTGCAGATACTGTGACTACAAGTGCCCTCACAAAACTAACACAAATCCAAACTGCTTTAGGGAAAATAAAAAATAGCCATAGCCTTTAACAGTAAGGACAGCTGCAGAACCACTGAGATCATAAAACCATCCTGTTTACTCCATACATTGTTCTAGTGAATGCTCTGCTGCTGCTTTTTTTCTTTCTTTCTTTTTCACTTCAAAGAGCAGCTGCTTGTCTGAAAAGGCCAACCAACCAACATCCAAAACTGCCATAGGTAACCACCATGAGTCAGGGAATTGAATAGTTTGTCTCAAAGAACTGTGAGTAGCCCAATTAATCAGACCTTCCTTCCTCTTGTATCACCATAACTTCATTGAACATCAGCCCTACATCAGAAGCAGGTTATTTGTAGCTCTCCAAAAGAGAGAGAGAAAGGGAGGGAGAGGAGAGTGATTTTTTCAAGATGTTTGGTGAACACTAAAGGAGCACTCCACAGATGACCAATGAAATAGGTTTCCCTTTTCAACAGTACAAATCCTATCCTCTCCTCCTTGTTAATTCATCAAAACAGCAACACTTCAAAAAATCACCTGAGCCTAAGATCCATGATGACAAAATACAGCTTTGACTCCTGTACAGATCAGAGTCCCTGATTCAAACAGTCCAATGACACAACCACTTTGGGGATTTCTGCCTTCAATGACGGAAAAAAAGGTCACTGAGGAGAGGATGAAAAGGGACAGGAGGAAGGCACTCAAAATTTGCAGCTGTACAGGACACTGCTCACAGTTTTCAGGTCTTCAAGACCAATCCCTTTAAAGAGCCAGGGGGAAGATACTTCTAAGTAGGAATTAAAAGGTCTGAAATCAACCAGAAGTATCCAAATGCATTTAATATGCAAATCAAAAACACTGTTGGCTTTTCAGTTTATCGTTCTTTAACAAGCTGGAACAGATTGCATAGCAAACAAGGCAGAAACAGCACATACATGTTCTGTCAGTTTTCTGTCCCTCCCTTTGTGGTCCTGACTCTCATTTCTGAGAGCAGGACTGGGGTTGCAGCTAGTGTCAGGAGTAGCATTTCTGCCTGTTTGCATTTCTGCTGTGAACTGAGAAAGAATCATGTGAGCTTCTGTGTAATGTAAGAGTAAAAAGGATTTCATTAAAGTTAATTTAATTGCTTGGTTTCCACAAGAGCAACTAGAGGAAACCTCATCTCAGCCTCATAATCTAATTCAAATATTCATAACCTCAAAAACATCTTACAGCAACAACTGCTACATGATTCCTTCCCCGACACAACACATCAGACCTTCCTGCTGCAAAATAGCCTTCATCATGTTTTGTTCATTGCAATAGGCATCATCCATCACCAACTCTCTCACTAGTCCTTGTCAGGTCTGGGGTCCCTTAGAGTACTTCTCCAGTGCAGCAACATCATGCTTCCTGAAGGAAAAAGCATGTTCTAAATTTATCAATCTAATCAAAACTTACCTTGTCCTTCAGCCCTAGAACAACTTTAAACAGTAAAATAAATAAGTCTTTACTCATCAATACTTACTATCAGGTTTCCAGTCTTAAGACTGGGAATAGAACGAGCAAAATAAAATATCCCATTGGATTGTATTTGACAGGGTTTTTTTGGTCTCTCCCAAGTTCCTCTAGCCTATCATCTCTGTAGAAGGCTAAGGATCACGGTGCCACAGCCTGGCAGATGCCATTCCTCCCTTATGCTAGACAGTTCTCCTCAAGCACAGCAATAAAGCTTCTTGTGTTTTTTCAGCGTAAATGAAATATTGTTTTCTTAACTAACAGATGCTAATTGCAGCTGTTAAAAGTATGTCTTGGTTTTACAGTTCTTCCTCAGCATGAAAAAAAGTCTCTATGTGTTTGTTCCACTAAACTCTTCCCTGCCTTGACCACCTACTACATATTCTTAAAATTTATGTGTGGTGTTCTCAGCACAGGCAGACAGCAAGGCTTTGATGTCTCAGGTCACATCACAGCAATGCAAATGACAAAGTTAGAGGCAGACCGAGAGGCGTAAGTTGTCTCTTCCCATACACCCCATTTACAAAACGTCCTCAGAGCCAGCTTATAAATCAGGGGCTGACAACTGAGCTGTGTCTGGATACCATAGCAAGTGTGTCCCTCAGAGTACGTGACATGCTTCAGAGGCAGGCTTGATAAACAGTGTAACATTTGCTTGCTGGAATACCCTTGATTTCCATTCAACCATCAGATGAGGGTTATGTAAAACATTTCCAAGAGTAAACGAAAAGGAGTAGACTTCTCTTTGAAGGTGGAATACTGCTGGCCAGGCAGGTACAGAAGAGTTGATGCTTGGTGATCACACTCATACCTTCGGGATGTTCAACAGAGGCAGCTCTTGCATCAGTTTGACAATAAGCTCACAAATGCTTTGATTCAAAACAGGCAGCAACAAATCACCTGTTTCCACAATGTGTGTGGTGTTTTGTTCGTTATGACCAATATCAAGAATAAAATTACAAATGCCAGTGTTTTTAACATAAAACTGTATCAAAACTCACAATTCCTCAGAATATCTAGCAGAATTTCCAACTCTCTAACTAAAATTTTGGGAATGATCAATGCTTAGACAGCCCAATCCATTCCATTTTCCTAAGTTTTTCAGGGAGCAAGAAAGCCTTTGCAAGAAGATATTCAGTAACTAGAAGCATAATAGTGCAGAAGCTGAGCAAAACTGAAGTAATTTATCTCTGAGGTTTAGAACAGGTTTCTGAAGGAAGAACACGAGGTGTGGCCTTTTATGTGCTCTTCTCTCACGAGGATAAAGAAACAGGAGGAGCCCATGACAGTTATGAGCTATTAGGTATTCCCTGAATGGGGTTTTGCTACTAAAGTAAATTTAGCTGCCTTTTTTTTTTTTTTTTTTTGTAAATGCAACAACTGTAAAAATTTTTGCACAAACAACAGTAGAAACTTGTAAAGTTAACTAGTTGTAACCATCGCCACTCCAGGAAAATAAACAAATAACCATCTGTTAGTTTAGGATAATGCTACTGTCGTGAAAAACCATAAGCAAACCAAGCATTCCACCTTACATGTACAGGGAAAAAAAGAACTGAGATTTCCCAGTTTTTATACAACTAGTCTGACTAGTCAGAAGAACACAAAATATACAACGCCAATTCTAAGACAAACATATCAAA
>VWZG01009205.1:674819-725060 GCA_013396735.1 Grallaria varia
TCTAAGACAAACATATCAAAAAAGAAACCAACCTTCACAGACATTCACATGAAGAAAAGTCCATCTAAAAAAAGTGCTCATTTTTTAATATACACAGTAATTGAAACTATATGTATTACTTTTTTTTTCCCTGTGGAAACTCATATTGGTCAGTATGTTATTGTTCTCAGAATCAAAAATGGGTTGAAAAGCTTGTGAGTCATTCCCTTTTGCTTTTAAAATATTTGTATATCAACTTTCTGCCAAGGATATGGAGAACTCCTATTATTTGAAGATTTATTAATAATCTCTAGTAGTCCAAAAAGTCCTCTACTACTTCTTTAGAAATTCTTTCAAGAATGTTGCCCAGACATACCAATTCTAAAGCACATAAACTTAGGTATCCACTGCTTGAAATTTTGTTGCTGATACTATGGAAAGTACTTTTTTTTCCCCCTCATCCAAACGGAACAAAATTCTATGCATCTACTGTACACTTCTACCCTTTTCTATAAATACAGTATCGCTGTTTCCCCTTACAATCCCGATAAAACTATTTTTCCATAACCATTTCTTTCTTACGAAACTGAACTTTCGGGTCTAACAGTATAAAACGGCTCTAAACAATGCCCAGCCATTCATATTTCTTACTTTACATGCTTTTCCCACATGGTTTGGTTCATAATTACTTCCAGCTTCAGGAAACTGGCCCTTTTAATGGCACCAAACAAGTTTTTGATTTTTTTTTGCACTTAAACCATGCAATGAATCAGTTCTATCTCAGCTGCCAGTGACTGAGTTCCATAGTCTTTATCTTCTTCTTCATCGACTGAGACTGTGTCTAACACAGGAATCCCAAAGTTACATAACAAAGACTCACACAAAAAATCCTTATGAGAATACCAAAGGATCAAAATTGAAACAAACTGAACTAAGAAGAGCAAAACAAAAACAGGGATGGCAGTTCCATCCCACCCAAATGTGGGAGGTTTGATGGATGAACAACAAACAGTCAGATAATTGAAATTCTATGAATAGCTAGAGTTCATTTTCTTAAATCTTTCAAGTGCTCAAACAATTAGTACAGAATGGAAGAGATTAGGCAGAAGGGATAAATTAAGAGTCTGAAATGAAAGAGAAATAAATAACCAATTCCCAGGTAAACACCAATGTAATAAAGTATGCTAAGCCTTGAAATAATCTTTCAGAAAAAGTATCAGGACACTCTTGGTTGTGACAGCTGGAATCCTTCCATTTAGCCTGTAAGAGACACTCTTACTGCTGCCTAGGCAGGACTGGACATCATTGGGACTTCTCACTTCTTTTCTTTTTTCCTCCCTCCAGGATTGCAGGAATACAAAAAGACAAATGGAAAAAAGCAGGGCTGAAAGAAATCCCATAGCAGCAGGCATTGGGAAAGTCCAGCATTCCAACACGTTTATTGCTTATTTTTACAGTGTTTAATGGCTAAGTACCACACATAGACACAAACAGTTTCAAAGCAATCTCCCAGCCTAGAAAGAAAATGAGGGGAAGGGGCTCTGTTTCAGTTCTTCATTATTGAAGCTATGAAGTAAAGAAACTTCAACAAACATAAGTAACCCAATCTCTGTGTTTCCCTAGACCAAGTTCCCTCCATTTTTACGGTCTTTTCAAAGTCTAGATCAAGTTTCATTTCAGTTTGCAAAGGCTGTTATTTCTGGCTCCTCCCCCACCCCCCGCCCAGCCCAAGACTCAATTTCTTAGTCTTTTATTTTTAAAACAAAGTTGAAATCACCATGAATATTCAAAAAAATATTTGTTGCACCTCACAAATCTACTCTATAATAATGAAGAAACATGTAAATACACAGAATCGCCAAATGTCTAGCAAAACAGAGTCCATTAGAAAAAATATTCCACATTAAGTACTCCCTAAAAATTCCCAAAGTACATAATATAAAATATATTAACTGTGTGTAATAAAGTGCACTTATATAACATGTTAGTATTATGTTATTGTGGGTCAATTATACTGATCTCATAGCCATTTTTCTAATTGAGAGAAACAGTAGCATTTTTTTTTGCCTGTTTCTACCTTGAAAAAAAAATTCCCCTCTCAAGTTAAAACATTATAATACCCACTTGTCCTTTTCTTTAAGTGCAGAATAATTTCAGGAAGCTCAACCATATTTTCCACCATTTGTGAAACTCTATGAAGGATTGATTCTTTGCCAGTCAAAGTCAAACCCTGGGAAGCTTCTTCCATCATTCATCAGCTGAGATTTTGAGATCTGAAGTTTTGGGATGACCGTGGCAGCAGGTGAAAAGATCTACCAAGCTCCCAAGGGGAGCTTTCTTCTGGCTGTTGTTTAGAAGCATCACATTGTCAATCTAACTGCTAAAGCACCTTTCAAAGTAGTTTCTGAAGGATGAGTTTGAAACAAGGACAGAAGTAACAGTCACTAGCTTCCATCTCACTGTGCAAATGGCACACCAGTGGAGTAAAACGTAAAGCTGGCATAGAAACATGAGGGCAACAAAGCAAGGGAAAAGCCCCCAAAGCACATGGTTTTGTACAAAAAAAAGGGATTTTTGATATGCTCAAGACAAGTGAATCCACACTTGTAATCTGCCAAGGCAAACTCTAAGCAACTCTTAAGGTGACTAAACTAAGCATTCACAAAGTACTAAGTGACAGAACAAAGAACAACCACGCAACCTTCAGCTTGGCCCACTTAATAAGCATTAAATACAGCCTATAATTAACTACATGTTCATATACTGATCCTCCTTCGGAAATCTCATTTAATTCAATACAAACATAGATTCTGTTCAGGGAATGATTCAGAATTTGTAGTGAATGAGACTCTTGTTTCTAAAACCTGGCCAGTCTCAAAGAACTACTACAATATAAATATTTGATAATAACAAAAGCATGCAACTCATTGCCAAGCACAGATGTTAGAAAGTGACTGTAAATCTTGGCATTTGGTGGCACCTAGTAATCCACTGGCTGAGTCACTAATGTGATTGTTGGCCTTAAGTTGTTCAGAAATTATTGGCCCCTCTGAGAACTAAGACCTGTGAATTGTATCATATTTTTTGTATAAGTGCTTTTCTCTACACAACCAGTAAATGTTCAATTTTATTTTTCTAAGATTAAAAAAAATGTATGTGGCCCTGCTGCTTGGGAAATCTCTTTACCTGGGAGAAACTGATACAACTGGTCTTTCTGTACGTAGAGTATCAAAACAAAATACACACAAATTCTGGTAATGATGTTATGGTTGGTACAAACATAGCTAAAATATAAACTCCTCTTGCAATAGATCGCAGTCACTAAACTGGTCCCAAGGAGCCTTATGTCTTGTTTTGACTAAGGGAACAACTAATTAATAAACTGCGTTGCCTACAGAAGACCTCAGCTTTCCATTCATCCCATATGTCATTAACAATTCCCACCTGGATACCATCCTACCCTTTAAAAGCTAAAAGACTTTCTAAAGAAGAGCACAGACTCCAGAAAGGAAGTATATTCCATCTCAGTACTCTTCTTTCCAACAAGACTGTTCAGAACTGGACATTTCCATGAAGCATCCATACAATACCTTTAAAGCTGGCCAACCCCTTCCCAGGGGAGATTCCTGTCCATAACAGCCTCCCTAATGCTACAGCAAGGCATGCATCCGACATACATAGAAAACCCTTCCCAAGTGTTTACAGCAGATTTTCTTTCCAAAGTGAACAAATTGGCTTTCATCACCATTTCCATGAACTCAAGGAGAACCAGTGAACAGAACCATTACATTCCTGTAATGTAGACTAAAGAAGACTAGACAGAAGACTAGAATATCTGAATAACATGTCCTGGACATCTGCAGGGTGGAGAACACTAAAGTAGCAATGCATGGGAAAATTAAACCTGCAAAGACAAAAGGACATGCTACTACTTAATTATATCAAACACTTTCCTTTGTATGTCATTTGAAATGCAAGTCAGAGCACTTAAAGTTTAATGCAGATCTACCTTTGTAGAAACTGTTAGTCTTCCAGGTCGTTAGTTACAATGACATCAACTAACACAGCCAGCAATAGATTTGAGCAAGTGAAAGATTAAGAAAAAACATCTGAAGAAAACTTAATTGTTGCCGTAAGTACTCCGAGTCACACAAGATTCTCACATGCTGTCTATTAAGTGAAGCCTATAAAGTTATGGTATATGGCAAAATTCCACCAGAACGATTATATCAGAACAAATCATTTCTGCCAACAATCATCAGTGCAGAACATATTGCCCCTTTCAACTCTAAGCAATTCTTTTTTAACCAGAAAGTGCTTCTTTGATGATACCATCTTGATTGAGGAACAGAAAGCATTTTTTACCACTAAGTTCTGCTGAATTCAGTCTGTACTTAGAAGATGTATTTGGTACCCTGACCACACAAGGTGAACTTGTGGAATGATAGCAAGTCCTCTAGGCTGTCAACTATTTTTCTTTCAAAATTGATTCAGTATGTTTCATGTTATTTTCAGCTATTTTCTATCTTCCTTAGCATTAAAATTTAAAAAATAAAAAAAAAATAAAAATCATAGAGTAATGCAGGTTGGAAGTGAACTCTGCAGGTCATCAGGTCTATTCTCAAAACAAGTCCAGCTTTAATTGCACAGAAGAAACAAATAAAAACCACAAAAAGAAAAGAGAAAACAAACAAAAACACCTAATGAAAAACCAACAAAGCACTATTGCAGTTTAAAAAGTGATTTCACCTACATACAGTACTTACTTTCTTTGTTCCTTAAGTTACCTCATAGTATTTATTTCAATCATGGTGATTTTTGTTACAAGTCTTTCTAGAAGCTAACTTTAGGGGTTTGAAAATCAAACACGCACATTTAGGATGCTATACAAATACATATTTTTAAGTCGTCAACAAAATGGTTCTTTAATCAAAAATACTGGAGACTTTTTATTATGGGGAGGTTTTAAGAAAATAAATCAGGGTTCTGGAAGCCCTCCAGCAGGTATAAACTTCACTTAGCCTCATACTGAAGTATAAGAAGGAGCAGGTCGTTTTGGGAAGCTGTAATTAAATAGGTAAATCAACAAAGGATGTAACAGAGGCTTCAGGGGAAGGAAGACTCAATGGGACTTGCTAAAAGCAATAAAGAAAAGGACAGTGCATTTAGGAGGAGCACATAGAGTGAGAATGAAACAGTGATTTGGACAAAGCACAGGCTGACACGCCAACAGTGTGTGGACAGTCAATGGGCAGGTTCATACACTAGTGTCTCTAAATCACAAGGATGCCCCAACACAGAAAATTCAATACAGAAAACTAGCAAACTGTGCAACCAGCATGAGTTCCAGAGGGCATGCAACAAAAACTGCATAAAACACTACATTACATGACAGCAAAAAGAAACTATTAATGGAGTCAGCGCCATCCTTCCCACCCCCTGAATGAGACAGAGCCTTTGGGGGAAAACAAATAGTCAATATTCCTACATGTTCTGCTACCTTTTTACCATATGTTACTATAACTGAGCTTATATACCTAGCTGCTCCATTAAAAGAAGCTCCTACCTAGAGACTTTCTCATCTCCTGCAAACAGCACTTCCCAACACATAAATGAGGCTTTTATTCCATCATGGAAGCTCACAAGCTGTTCAGCAAGACTGAAGTCAAAATGTTACACCCTATAAGTACAATGACATTTTCAAAACATTAAGAATGAGTTTTATATTAACATATTGTTCAGAGTATGTATTCTCAAGTAATTCAAAGCCACTAGACTGCTTCTTTGCCTTTTTAAGTAGTAGGTTTCTAGTAATATTTTTGCTCCCAATACCAAAAGCACCGCAAGGCTGCTGACCACAGAAACAGGGTGGCTACTGACCCCTAGTGTTAACAAGGTCAGTCTCAGTTTGACTGATTTCTGGCAAAATCATGAGTATCATCCTCCTTCAGCACAGCGTTGTTCTTCTGAATCAGCAAATAGTCCCTGCCTTGTGTTGAAGTTCTTTCCACTCTAGTTTACAAGCAAAAATAGTAGTATACATTTTTAAAGAAAGAAGCGGAAAGAAAAATATAAACTTTTAAGCATCTCAGCAAATTGCAGATTTGCATTCCTTCTGCTTTCCAATGTTTAATACATTTCTCATTCGGAAGATTAACAATAGCATATCTAGAGCAGACTGACAATCATGGCTTCAGGTGAGTATTTATAGCCTTTTGATCACTTATTAAGGAATTAATGACAGTGATCCACAATCCAACCTGGCCAGCAAAGCCTAGTGCAAGGAAAGGAGTCGCAACTGCCAGGCTGCTGCAGGACTTGGTTGTCCCAGGTAGAAGTGTAGAGTCCAGTGAGCCACCTGCCCAGGTGACACAAAAGTCGCTTACAACAAAAAGCTGTAACTACAGAAATGAAGAAGAGCCCTACTGTTCTACTTACAATTTTGAGTCCAGGTTCAGGAGAAAGCCCAGTTTGTCATATTCTGGAAAACAAAAGCAAGAGACACATTATCAAAACACCTGCCAAATATCTCCTTTGCAAAAGGCAAAAACCAAAAAGTGGCAAGTCCTCATAGAATGGTAATAACTTTTTCTAACTCAAAATAGCTATATCATAATTTCTAGTCACTAGCAGCTGTTAATGCAGATTATTGTTACTTTGAGGTATTCTCAAATTAACATTTCTGAATCTTCAGGAAATACTAAAGCAAGAGAACACATGAACACTAGAATTAAATCAAGCTATCTGTAGTCATAAAAACAAAGCATTACTGAAACCACTTGTGCAGGGATAAACAAAGCTTTCCTGCTTGCTGCACAAATAATTTTGCCACTAATCTGCATGGCAAACATTTCTTATAAGTTCTGACGTGGTAGAACTTTCAAATTTTTCTTCATTCCTTGTCTATGCCAACACACAACTTCATAACCAAGCAGCCCTTCTTCAAGAGTAAGTGACTCACAGTAGCAAAAATGCTGGAAGTTCAAATGTTGTTGTTCAATAGGAAATTGCAAAATGAGTTTATGTTACAAACTGGGGACAGTTACAGAAACAAGATATCACTCAGAACATCATTAACTATATAAACTAAGCTTTGCATTCATCACCCTTGACTATATTGTGATATTAAAGTATTAAAATTCACACGATATATACAAGTAAAAGGTGTCATATCCTTCTTGCACGGGGGTTAAGCTCAGCAGCCTGCTCCCACTGAGAACCGCTGGGTTTCATTATATACAATAAAAAATAATAAAGAAGCAAAAGACAATCCAATCAGGGTGTATTAAGAGAAACAACAAGAAAAAAATTCTCATAAGCTTTTAGAAAGAGCTTATTGGAAATACAGAAGATTGCTTTTCTCACAAGACACCCCCAGAATTTCTGCTGCTGTAGTTTACCTCATAAGATCACAAGTGTTTCACACTATCACTTACCAGCAGAACAGGAAAGCCTAAATAAGTACCTAAGACAGAACGACTGCATCAGGTAGGTCAGTATAAACTGTGCCACTGGTTTCAGTCCCATTAATACTTAATTTCTGAGCCAAGGAAAGCATTATATTTGACATAACTTAGGTAACAGAAGCTGCAGAACACGTGTGCACTTGATACTGGCACATACAGTCTGTTCTCTGCCAGCACCCAAGTGCCACCCACCATCCCTGCTGTACTTGACATTAGAAATGCACCTGTGCATCTCTCCTCCACCTTCCACGCACTGACAATCCTGCTTCCCTCATGTGTTGCTTTTGTCATAACTTCCTCCCAGTTTATTCCTCCTACATGAAATTGTCTTGTCCAACCTTACCTCACTTCTTCTGCGTGTAGGATTGTGCACAGGAAGGTACCCATTCCAGAAAAAGAAACACGCCTTCAATTTTTATTAACCCTCCTGACTTCCAAAAGTAACATCCATACTGACCCAACACCAAAAGATATTTTTATTTTTTGTATCACTATTTTTTTTAAAACATCTACGGTGACTGCCCCACCTCTCATTAGTGTTACCCCATTCAAGCCAACATTCCCTTCTTCCCAATAGGAAATACAAAAAGAGGAAATGGAACAAGAGATTATATCACCTCATAACTACAACAACATCCTGGGCTTTCTACTAGCTCAGCACTTAATGAGCTTTGCAACCAAAGCACCAGAACACACACGTATGTTAAACTCTAAGCACCACAGAACTCCACTGTGTTATTTCACAAGATTTACGTTTTGTTTGTCGCATACATTTCATCTTCCCTAGGTTTCAAGTTTTGATGTTCTCTGATCATAATTGACAGAGGTACAAAGTAATCTTATAAAGCTATATGTCAACTACCTCACAATGGGTACTTTCCAAGAAATATATGAACTACAACAAAACATACTCCAGCATTTCCACCAAAGTCAGTTTGGGCCAGCTGGCTGTGTTAACTGTGGTTTGGTGTTGGCCTCCACCAACTCCATCATGATGACACTCCCCCATGTCCCCACCATTAGGGGGTCTCTGCACTGAAGGACAATGCAGAGCCATCAACAGGTACAGTTCTGGAGAACTCCCTTCAGACCTAACCACATTGATCTGATCCAGCCAGAGCCGTGTCTAACCCATTAATTTCCAGACAAGACATCCAAGACATCTATGGGGTTGTGTGGCACAGGATTTATTTTTAAAGAAAAAAATGAGTAAATATAATAAAAACCAGTTTGCATCCACTGAAGAACATCATGGAAGAATCTGAGCAAGACTTTGTTATCAGCCCACAAAAGACTGAAAGGCCCATGAGAAATAAAAGCAACATTAATAAAAGAGCACAAAGCAACCTAAGAACCACACTCACCTGTGCTAGGAAGCTACAGATCTCAGCTGACAATGTGGTACAGCAGTGCACAGAAGCACAGAAATGCATGCACATGGGAAATGAAGTTTCATCATGCCTCATAAGAACAACAGGTCATATTAGGTCAAAAATAAAATTCATTTCTACATTTCCAGGAAGATCAGAAATGAGTAAGAATCTAACAACTGACAACAATTTCATGATAAAGCATGTAATTAGGATTACATGAACAGAACAGCCAAGCATAGCTGTGCCAAATTCAACGTTGGCATTAGCATGGGAATTTCTCCCAAGTATCCAACAGAAATCCAGCTACGAGGCCACAAGTGAGAAATGCATTGTCCAATGCCTGTAAACTCCATGCAGACCACCCAGGAAGCCATAAAGCACCATATATAGTTGCTATCAAGTTTTCAAAATGCCTTTTGCATCTGTAGCCAATACAGCTATATAGAAGCAAAATGGGCAAAATTTTCCCCTTATGCTACTAATCTGAAATCAACAATCCAGGAATTAACTTGGCTTACTGGGTTTATCCTTTCAAATTATTCATAACCAATGTCACTGATGACTTCAGTACTATTCCTTTTAGCAGCCAACTACTTAAGAACAGTACAAGTAACTCTGCTCACATAAATAAAAAATCATTTTTTTTAAAGACTGGCTATATGCAGTCCTAGTTCTGTATTTAAGTGGTAAAATGTACAAGTACAAGTAAAACGTGCAAGTACAGCAGGGAAGGCAGAAGGTTCAATTTTAGCTATTTTATTTAAAATGTTTGTGTTTGTCAAAGAAATCAGTATGATTCTCAAGACACCAAAGTCCTATCATGAACAGCTCGGACCACCCTGATACATTTCATCCTGTCCAGCGCAGTTTAGTCTCTGAAGAACTAAGGGTCCAACTGAACTAAGTCTTGGTCACTGTCCACATGTGTGGCAAAGGTCACAAGTAAAATGACTTACTCTGCAATGAAAAAGGTCAAATATATCACATTCACCTTGGTTGAAGAAAACACATATGGACAGTTATAAAAGTTCAGCTGCTGTAAAGCAATTCTGCTAAAACTCAAGAGACAAAAAAGAATTAACGAAAAAAAAATCATGTTAAATGGATCAACTGAAAAGGACAAAAGAAACCTTTTATTCCAGGGTTAAAAAAATACCACTCAGGATTACTGAGGAACAATCAAAGTACTGGATAAACAAAGACAATGTTGCATCCTTTCCTAAGGATTTTCACTTTAACCTCTTCAGTGACGGAATTTACTGATGGATGCATTATCTTCTGCGGCTGTTTAAATAACTGGGAATAAGAAAAGACTGCAAAGCCAAGCCCAGAAGTAACAAAGCTGAGGCCACCTGGGCTCCTCAGCATAGACCTGCATAGACTGTATGCATGTCTATGTTCCAGTTTTCCTCCTCACCCTCATTTATCCTTTTGCATACACATCTAACAATCTGTCTCTCCAGGCTGTCCAAGTGACATCAAGAAGAACACCAAGAAAACTGGTAAGATAAAGCCTGGTCCTTGGTGCTTTTCCCTGCTCCACAAAAAAAATACAGAAGCAGCAGAACTGACATCTCTAAAGCTAAGTGCTTGGCCCTTGATGCCCAGCACCAGAAGTGTACCTCACCAATCTACGTCTGCACAGAACCATCTGTGTGGAAAAAAAATGAATTCCTAAAAAAACTTTAAGGTAGCCTCACTTAGGCTTCCCCCCTTGTTTTTTTTTTCCTGTGGGGGGGCAAAATTATTTCCTTAACTATTCTTTCAGCAAAACTTGAAATTTCACATCTATTCATGGACTGTGCAAACTGATCTAAAGACATCAACCCTGCTGCACCCAGCTCAATATTCATTTTCCCAGTACTGCACCTGCTGAAAACAGCCACATTTAGTGGAAATCGATACACCAAGCACTATCAGCACAACTGAAATATAAACCTGTGAGTTCAGAGCGGGGTAGGAAGAAATGTGTCTTCAGTCACAAAGCCCTGCACGTCCTGGTGACATCTAAAATCACGAGGATACTAAATGTTTCTGATTTAGCAGCAAAAGGAAGTAATTTCTAGCTCTGTCTCTTCAAGGTGATTTGGTTTGGTTTCTTTCCTCCTGCAGTTCCTGACTGGGGCCTCCAAAGTCATCTGGTCCAGCTTTACAGCCTGAGGAGAGCAACACACCAGAGGGGTCTCCTCCATTAGACACTGCAACTACATTGTTCGTCTCCCAGGCACAGAAAAGTAAGCAGTCATCTGCTGGTACTGCTGTATGGGTCATCCATCAGGAAGGCCTTTTGACTGCTTGTTTTACCTCTAAAATTGGTATGGTAAACAAAAAAATAGGTCATTCTGAGATAATACATTTTAAAGGCTCTGGTTACATTAACAGGGACTATGTAACTCCTTGCGATTGTTTTTCCTAATAAAACTGTAGCAACCTCCAAAGGTAGAAAAGCAATTGACTGCTTTAAGCTGAATTTAGGAAAGACTCCAATAGGAAGATGAAAAATTTCCTCCTATGAACTCCATATGCCCTTTTGCTTTTCCCAGAGAGTAATCTGTTTCAAGGCAGACTGCAACCTTTGCTAAACAGTTGTTTCATTTACTACCATGAATCCACTTGGCCAGTGGAGTTAACGCTGCTCTATTGAGTCTTCCGACATGCTCTTTATTCTATAAATTGTATCGTCTTTCCTAATAAAAGTCAAGAACAATATTAACAAAGCAGTAATCTATACTGGCTTTTAGTGACTTACAAGATGTACTGACTTGATGCAGAAAGATGCCACACAAGAGAGAAAAATCACAATGGAGTACGTTTAATTTGAGGTATTCTTAAAAGCTGCTTCTTGGCATTTGCACCTCAACTCATTCACAGCTGTATTTTCAACTGGTAGAAAAGAGCATTAATAAGAAGACTGATGATACTGAACATGCTGGCAAAGCCACATAAGGACCGTGCAACCGCTTCATGACAGTCATTGGCAATGATTCAAGCAGCTCCCACAGTCTACAGCTCAAGGAAATAAAGAATGAAGTAGAACTTCATTAATCAAAAATTAAAAGGGAAAAGGATTTTTGCAGAATAAAGACACTAAAACCAGAAAATATATATTTCCCATTTGTTTTCTGCTTTACAGAACTGCAGAAAAACACAGCACAGTATGTTCATCTTTTCTTTCCCATCATTACCATGTAGCATTTAGACAGTTAGAAATGCAATCTGGGGGGGAAAAGTCCAACACATTAGAGCCACATCAGCTCCAAACATAAATTTAAGTTGCTCTTCCCAAATTAAGAACACCAATCTCACAAATTCTACTAATTAACATAGTATCTAAATTAATTACCACTAACCTGAAAATCTCGGAAGTATCAGAGTTTTTAATTGTAGCCATCTGTACTGTCAGAGTCTCACTAAGAAAGCAAATGAACAGCAACGAATCTTCTGCAAGTCACCAATGTTTTCCTCTTATACTAGGAATCTATCACTATTCTACCAATTTGATACCTCATGGTTTCTGTTGTATTTCTATTCCTGGCCTCCATCCATACCACTCTCCATGCAAAATGTAGGTACCAAATTCACTCTGGAGTTGTACTCAGGAGGACAGACACAGGGTTATTCTCACCCTTCACAAAATGGTTATCTGACCATCTTCAGCAGTTGAACAAAATAGAGAAAGTTTCCTTCATAGTTCTCACAGCTTCTCCCAAAACAGTTAAGGACTTTGGCATATGGAATCACTAACAGCAAACTCCTAAACAAGAACAGACTTAAATTTTCAGATGATTACTCCACTACCATTGTGAACACGGCATCTGGAAGCATGTGGGCTTTCACAAGCACATGAGCCGCAGCAGATAATGCTACTCTAAACCAAAGTGTAAAGATCCATTTTCTTTGCAATAATCAAACTTCTGATAAGGATTAATAATTAAATTGAACAGAAAAAAGCATAACAACAAACAAGTTAATATATTTAAACAATCTGAACAAGACCTAGATACCTCCTTTGGTTGCTTGTGATGTTAGAACTAGTGTCTTTTAAGCCTGCAGTGAGAACATCTGCTATGAACCAGTGGTCAGCACTGCAATCAAACATGTCTAACAACAGCATAAGCCTACAGCTGTAAGGTATTCGGAATCTCAGTATTTCCAACAAGCACAGTAGCATATGGGAAAGCTGCACATTCAATGCACTCCTACCCTATGAAGTTTAGAGAAGAAAAATTTAACTTGCTCTCAGACACAGGAGGTAGGAAAAAGTCTTGAACAAAAATAGCAGGGGTATAAATCTGACTTTCAAGGTCCAATGTTTGATTTGGTAGCAACGAAGTAAAACAAAGTAACTGGAGAAGGAAGGAAAAAATAAAAGAAGCACTGGCTGTCAATGGCAAGTGAATGAAATCTAGGTCTCCTCCAACACCCTGCGTCCGGATTAATGTTTTCCCAAGTTGAGAGCGTGACACCCTCCTTTCTGAAATTGTTTCAGCTGAAACAGTGGCCTAGACATCACATGAAACACTTATCTCTGCTGCTCAAACTTTATCTTTCAAGGGAACGGACAGCCATGAAAAGAATCACAAAAACATCTGGACTTGTGAAGGCTGCACTAGGGCATGAACCTCATGGTTCAGCCTCGCACCAAGCACACTTGACTCACATGTCCTCCACTCTAATAATCTCCTACAAAGTGGGACATTAAGACTCCATAGCCAAATGAATTTCTGAACACTTGGTTCAGAAAGTTTATGCAGAATTACCCAGAGAATGTCATTAATCTGAGTCGCATAAGGACAGATTTTCAGCATCCCTGAAAACTAACATTTGCATGTGGGACAAAGTTAAGGGAAAAGCCAAATAAGGACAAACAGTCAATTCAAATAAGATAGAGAAGCTGCAACAAAACATTGTCCTTCACACGACATGATCAGCAAGTACAAAAGAGCAATTCTATCAGCTGTTTAATAAGCAAATAGAAGTCACTGAGTACCAGTTTTAAGCAGCTTGAAATCTTAACAGGAAGACTATTATTTTCAGCTGTTTAATTTTGACTAATCAAGAAAAAGGTAAATGTAATTTTATGTTTCAAAGTATATAACTTTAGTCCCTTCTTACCCCAACCTGAAACATCACCTACTGGGAATGGCTGGGCCTGGAGCTGCCACTGTTTCTGTGGATTCTTTCTGTGCTCTGTCTTTTCCTGGGTCTGCAGCAAGGTGAGGTGAGATGGACAGCGGAAGCACAATAGCCACAGTTTTTCTCTCTCTCCTTCCTGTTCAACAAGGAAAGCTATCCCTCAGTTGGACAGACATCACACATCTTGACATCTTATTATATATAACAATTCAGAGCAAAGTGAAATTTGCAGCACAGTGAATGCAAAGTACTAAATATGAAAGCAATAAATATAGAGGTCTGAGCCTCCCTTCTCAAATATATGAGTTTTCTTCATATTTCTTCAATGAAAATATTCACTCTTGTTGCAGTGAAAGGGTTTACAAAAGATCAAGTCTTACCGTCTTAACTCCTAACCAACCCAAGCCTGAGTTGCAAAATGCAAGCAGAACAAAACCCAGTGCTTTTAAAACAGACCCAGGCAGTGTGATGACTTACATTAGCCCATCTCCCACCCTCCATATTAATAGAACACCAAAAGATACAGAGCCCTTGAACAATTTTTCATAACTAATTTTACTTTCCTATTGGTTCTATCATATCACAACATTTATGGTTAACTCCATAGATACTCTTCCCTGAATTTAACTCACAGATTTTGTACCTCAACTTGATGCAACTTCATTTCTATCTTTGCAGACTAAAGAAATCATCATCCAATACAAAAGGAGGCAGGCAACAACACAATTCAGTTATGACATATTAACTAGTAAAAGAGAATTAATAGAGGGTCTCTTCCACCCATAAATACAACAACATATCCACTTGACACCCTAAAGTTATCCCCACATCAGGCCATGCACTCAGAATAGATTCATTTCCAAATATAAGTTTCAGAGCAGATACGGAGAGTGCAAAAAACATTTGGGGTGTTTTAAACAAAGTAAGTTACCACCACTAGCTCCAGGGTTAGTAAATCAGAAACGTGTTCAAGCTTTGTTGTTAGTGTCAGGCAGCAGGCTCTCTATCAAACCGTGCAGGCAGAAGACAGGGGCTATGTTGGAAGGCAGCATGTTTCCCCTATCAACCGAAGAGGAAAGGCTGGCAAGCAAGATAAAATAAAAAATAATCCATGTGAAGGTTTTGTCCTTTCTGCAAGACAGTAAATACACCCATCTTTTAAGTGTCAAGGGGTTTTATGTTAAAAGAGCAATTCTTAGCCATTCCCTTGCACTTCATATATCATTATCCATACAATGTAAATGGAATTTCATAAAGTATCATGCTCACTGTGGTGTGCCTTGGCTGCAGCTTGCACATTACACACAGTCAAATGGATAGTTAATGATTTAATGAAGTGCCCACAACAAAAAAGAATTTTTGATTTCTGGTTCAGTGTAATTGAAGGTCATGCTCAGGTTCCAGAGGAAATTAAATTGGAAAGGATTTGCCCTTGGGCTCGATAACACTGGTCAATCTCCATCCAAAAAAAAAAAGTTTATGGCCCTATTTGTTTAGTTATGACTCTTTCACCTTCTCCTTCCTGGAAGCATTCCTGATGTCTTTCCCCAAATAACTCAACTGTTTGTTTAGCTGAAAACTCTCCTAGTAGCATGGAAAAGTTTTTCTTCAGCTGGCGAGTGACATCATCTTAATGCCTTTCATATGAGAAGAGAAGCACAAACTGCATCACCAATGCATATAACGTGTCCAGGTCATCTGACTCCCCGGGCAACAGGAGTCCTGCAGGTTAGTCCTCATGTCACACTAAGACTCTGAATAGTTCCACTACACTTAGGAAAGGACCTATTTACTCACTGTGTCTAGATGGTTGATTCCCACAAAGTCTGGCTCAGTGGCCTGCCTCCCAGCATGGCTACCATGTCCAGTTAAATAGAAGCCTTGTCACGAGGTGGGAGATAGAGAAGAAGACAATGTGGTACCTGAGCCTACTGTAGGTCCAACGGAGTCAAAGGAAAGAACCACTGAATCTGTAACACAAGAGTATAAGTTCATTTTCCCCTTTTTTCAGCACCATTTCCTGCTGTAATATTTCTTTGTTATTTTGATTAAGTCATTCTTTGTGCTTCCTTCCTCTAGGAAGCAGAACAACTTTTCCACCAACCAGACAAAACAACAGGAATCTAGCAAAGGCAGCAATGGAGTATTCAATAAATCACAGTGTTATTAACCAATGGAGTAGCTACAATTCACTGAAAAGAATTTCAACTTATGACTAATAAGCTTGTTCGACCTTACCAAAACTGAATCATAACATTCTTTGACTGATGGACTAGAGAGGTTTTTTCTTATCAAATGTATTACCAATATTTTGCCTCCACTTAAGGGCCTTGCCTGTTATGATCAGTTCTTCCCTGACACTGTTTGCTAAGCCAAGCCCTTTGTGATCCCTGCACTTCTTACCAGGTTTGCCACATCTTTACTCACCTTAGTGGCTTCCCAACTCAACGCATTTCAATTCATCAATAACCTTCACCTTTTTACTACAAACATCACAAGTGCCAAGCATCAAGAAAATATAACCTCTGTACTTGATACCCTTTTATTTATCCAGCTGGGGGTCACAACAATGCTTTATCCATGACTGCAACACCAACTCTTGCTCACCAGTTAATGTCTGATACTTTTAGTCACTGTTTCATATGACGGAGCTCCCTCTGCTTCAACAGTGGTTTAAAGTTCCTGGTTTTTATATAGGCAACTTGACATTTGGCCACATAGAATCCCTTACTGTCTGCTTGCACTTAGCTCATCCCATGATCCAGACCCCTTTACTAGTCACTCACTCTTCTCATATACCACGCTTCTAGCCTAGAACCTGTTTGTGAAATTACTGATAATTTGATATTCTGTTCCAAGTGGAGCTGCAATGTAGTATCATGCTCAATAGTGGGCTTCTTTCTGAGTTTATGCTTACTTAAGACAAGCCAACACTTATTTTGGTAGCAACCCTCCTGGTATGCCATCTATTAAGGAGAAAGCCTACTGAATTCTACTTCACTAGCAGTGAAAGAGAACTGGGCCCGCAATATAAGAGAGAACTTGTCAGTGGGTAAAACACGGAAAAGAACAAACCACCACAACAGGATTAATAACTTTATGAAATGAGAAGCATTAAACTGACACAGCTTTTCATCTTCAGCTAAATGAATAGATTGAATCCTTCAACATTTCCCTTTGTAACTTAGCTTTTGGATGCGATCAACTGATGACACATCATGTGCAGCACCTCAAATGCTGCCAAGGTGCAAGCCCTCAGTGCAAGGCAAAAAGCCCAAGCAGACTTAGCCTGCTGAAAAGAGTTTAAGCTCCACTGAAAAGTTTAAGCTCCTGCTGTACCACCTTAAATTTGGGCAGGAGACAATCGCACTGACAGTTACTGTGTTACAGCTGACAATAACCTGACACAGGACAGAGCCTTTGGCTTCTCTATACTGTACATCATCCCCATGCTTATTTTCCACCTCTTAAAAATTCAGTAAGAAAGTGCTAGTTTTCAAAATAAACATAATAGGACTGTTAATTTAACTGGGTTTAAAACAATGTAAAAAAAGGTCTGGGCTGTCTCAGATCCAACACTATGGTAGTAACATTAAAAAAAAGATGTCACTAGTCTCAAAAGTTACTCCAATAAAAATAAAAATCCATCTGGACTCAACAACTGTATTTCCTCTTTTGGGAATAAAATTCAGACATCATTATATTATTCTAAATAGCAAGGAGTTTAATTCATTTTAACTGCATTAGCTTCACCTGCTATCAATTCTGAAGTATCTCAGTGGGGTTCTACTTCTAAAAAACTGTTGAGATTTTTATCAACATGAATTATTGCTCTGTAGTTAATGCCAAATTTAAATGCTGTTAATTTTCCTGCAATATATTCTGCATTCAAACACTGCACATGAAATATTAGGACTTATCTAAGAATGGCTGAAAAGCACTGCAAGAACCAAACTAACACCATTACTGCAGCCCACAAAAATAGTACAATGTTTCATTTTCTTAACTAAGAATGTTATCTTCCTCATATAAATAAAATAAAATTTACAAGCAGAGTAAGTATGTGTGCTCCCTTTTCCAATCCAGTCCTCTGTGCAACTATTAGGTTCACAATTTCAGCATCAAATTCACTGTGAATAACCTGTATGAGTCAACTTCCACTCAACTTCCACAAATAATTTCACAAACCATGGATGTTTATTAAAACACTGTGTTTATTTCTGGCATTAGCACTTCAAAAGGGAAGAAACTATAAACTTGAAAAAAGCAGTGAAGATAATCACATCACCTTTCTTCTACTCAGACTGCTATTCACGTTCAGCCAAATTCAGAGCTACAGGTTATTTCTGTCAGAAGTTGATGGAGATAAGCTTTTCTTTGAGGCAAGCCAGATTTATTTGCAAATACACCAGGTCCTGCTTCCACAAACATAAGAAGAAATGTTTCTTTGCTTGTAGCTTCAAGTCTTTTCCAGTCATTGCTCAGTTCAAAATCCTCCTGACTTTCTAGCCTTTTTTTTTGCAGAGACAAAAGTGGCTGCTCAGTCTGTGCCCAGTGCCTTTCCCCAAGCCCCTGAGTCTACTCTACCTTTCAAAGACATTTCTGAAAGGCTTTATCTTTCAAAACTTATAAAAACACAATGTAAAACACACCCACTTACACACGCCCTTACTTTTGGTGCCCAGAAGTGCTCATGTCTGAAGGAACAGTCCCCAACCTTTTAGCTACCTCTTTTATGAAACAGCTTAAAAGCTTTTCCTCCTGCCCTGACAGGCAGTCTTCATGCCCAAATCATGAAGTCTGACACACAGTAACTTGCCAATATGTACAGCTTAAGACTGCACACACCACAGTGCCAGTCTTTTACATCTTGTTTTCATGTTAACTACAATTCTTTTTTCAGTGACTGTAGCAGTTTAAAAAAGAAGAGAAGAAACCTCCAAGACAGCACAATCTAAATGCAATTCTGGATCTTATTCAATCCATCAGAAGAAGCAAAGACAGCACAAACGCTCCCTTACTTAGAAGGCTCTCAAGTGCCAGGAATAATGATGGCTGAGACCTCACAAGACAGACTGCAAAGTCGCTTTGGGCCACTTTGTGTCAACTTTGGGTTAAAGTTGCATTGGGACCTATGCTCTGGGTGACTTTCTCCCACCTCCCACCATCCAGGCAGAGCAACACAAATTGGACCAACACATGAATCTGCTCCATCATCCCCCGAAAAACCAGTGTTGTGCAGGGCTGCCTGAATGTACTCCATCACAGCCCTCTTTGGAGTGTGGAGGACTGTTGCATAAGACTCTGCTTCCAGGGCAGCTTCGCTGCTGTGAAACAAACGCAAGGATCCCATTTCATTCAGGAACCAGGAGCTCCAACACAAACTGTGCAGAGAGACTCAGTGCTGCTCTGGGAACACATTTAAACTCAGTTCCAACAACGCTCCACACTGGATGAAGACCTGAACTTGCCTGTGAAGGAACACAACTGGTTTTGCACAGTTCTAGACCGAAGTCAAAAGAAAAACAAACCTGAGAGTACTACATTTGCTGAAACTTAGACCACAGTCCAGCTAAGTCACCCACATATGTTAGACTGATTGTATCTCAAGGCAAGGGATGCACTTCAGGTGTTGCTGACCCCTTATCTTTTGACAGAGGCACTCTACTTTTCACTCCAATGTCCCCCATTTTATGTCCTTCCTCCTGTTTATTTTGTTAACCATAAGCTTTCTCAGGGCCTGGATAACTCCGCACCACACTCCCCTGTCCTCAAGACAGGCAAATTAAACTACTCATCTTGCTGCATATATTGTGCACCTTAGCTCTAGGCATTTCTGGATACCTGACAACTATTTAACTGCTGCTCCTTAGAGATTGCTGTATCTTTTCCACTACTCTAATTTCTGAACAGAAAAATAAATGAAAACTTGGGTCCTCATAAACGAGTGATGATCCTGACCAATAAACTGCAGATTTGTAGGAGACAGAGAGAAATAAAGCCATGCTGGAAAATATATGAAGTTTCATACTCCAAGAGGGAAAGACATACACCATAGGATAAACATTTTACATACCAGTACTACACTGCAGAGATGTGTGGAAACAGCTCTTAAGGCCCAATTGTGTCAAGTACCTAAAATCATGTAAAAGCGAATACAGGGACCATTTCCAATACAAATGCTGTCTTTACTTTGATTTCATCATTGATGAAAATGCAATACACAAACTGAAAACAAGCAGTGGTAACACAATGAGAACAGCAAATATAATCCACATTTAAACAAGGACTGTATATAAACTGCATGTTTACCTAAGCGCTTCAGAATTTCAGTAAGGAATTTTACAGTGAGTCCCTCTGAGAAGCCACTAACATTTTATTGCTTTTTACAGATTCTTCCTCTAAGGATTTGTAGATATTTGTCTTACCCTATTGGAAACCAAAGAAGCTGAACCAATAACTTCTCTTATCCCCTCTGAAAAAAACCCAAAAAAACAACACACTCACACACACACAAAAAAAAACACCAACCAATAAAAAAAAAAGAAAAAAGGGCAAGCAAAACCAGACTTCAGCAATAAAGTAACTTCCCCAGGAAAAAAAAAAAAAAAAAAAAAAAAANNNACCCCCAAAAAAAAAAAAAAAAAAAAAAAAAAAAAGAGTAACAAGATTGTGTGCTGCTTTGGAAGTGGTCCTGAGAAACCACAAACCATCAGTCCCATAGGAGTTTTAAGAGTTTAATAATAAAGGCTTAACACAGCCTCAGTACTACATACCATTACAGTAATACACTCCACAGGCCAAGCCAAACAGGGAATATGAGAATCCATCACAACATAAGGCTGTAATTCGGCACATCCTCATTGAGATGCTCAAGGTCTGAGGTCTGCACTGCTTTCTTTTATGCATAATCCATGTAAGTTTCTCATTCCATATCTCTACTTTCCACATACTCCAATGGACTCCTGCAGAACTGCAACCTGTATTTATTAACATTCAATGTAATTTCTGCCTCCAGAGCTTGATCAGAGACCAGCTATCCTGCAGAGCTCCATCAGTTGGACTGGGGATGGCAAGTGAAGTAACATTAACAAATAAAATTTTGAGTCAGAATGTAAAGAAAAAAATTAGGTGCTCTATTTTTACCACAGAATTAGAGGACTGAAAAGGATAGGAACAAACACTGCACCAGCCATCAAAATTTATTTTCTATTTCAGTTCAGTATGCTAGAACATGACATACACCAGAGAAGGAACACCTAATGCATAAAATTCTTCTGTTTCATCGAGTCAGGAAATGAAGCTCAAAAGAGCAGTGCCACTCTCAAAATACATGCTACTGTTGGGATTCATTTGGTAAGAAGATGCGTCTTAGAACATCTCCTGCCCCAAAGAAAAAATACTTTCAATAACACCCACTCTTATTATGACAACACACTGTTCTGGATAATTCTTATATCCAAGGAATTGAACGGAACTGAGTAATTTCAGTTCTGTCTCACAGAGATCTCACTAAGATACCTAAAGCATAAACATCCTTCCTCAGATTTAGTAAAACAACAACTGACTGCACTTAAAAATTACTTGACAGGGCAACCTTCACTTCCTAATGCATTGTTTTATTTGATGAGGACAGATTTAGGGAAGAGCTAAGTAATTTATTCAGTTTAACGAAAAATGCCATCCTACTAATTTATTAAGTATCCTACTTTTGAATTAATATTGGGCTCCCTGATCCCGCAGCTTGGTTTATTTTGCTTCACTAAGCTCTTTCTTTTCTAGTGCCAATGATTTTCCTACTTTCTGCCTTTTTGTGAAGAGTGGGATGGCTCTGTGTTAAGGGTACTGGTCACTACAATAACACCTTTTGTACCACAGCCTCAAGGATGTCCTGAGTTACTCATATTCGTTATTTAAAGCATAAGGTACTAATTAAGACACTCTAAAGCAGCACTTCACACGTCAGTGAAGGTCAAAGGAAACAGGTAATACCACTCTTATTAGTAATCTCAGCTCCTACACACCTACTCTCTGAAAATCAATCAGTAGTGCTCCCATGTTTAGACACCACAAGGAGTTACAATCTCAAGTGTATTGTTTGAGCAGTGTAATTCTAACATTTTCAATGTTCACGATGAGGAGTATATGACGATGGCACACACAGAGCACAGGCACACTTCCTAATCACAGATGTGACAGCTAGTAGCAGCAAATAAAGGGACTGCAAGTTTTGGCAAGCAAAACACATGCAGATTTTCAGTCCAGTGCTGTCTGCATCTGAGAGGAGACATAGGTCCAAAGTTCAAACTTAGTCCCTTTATGGGAAGGAAGAAGTCACTCGGCAACAGGACATCTTCAGCAACAGGAAACATCTGATTGCAAAGAACATTTCCAATAAACTCTGGATTTAATAAATTGTCTTAAAACAAGGCTGCACTTGTGTTTTTGCTGCACTAAATTTGAATTCCTGTGTGCCATCTGGCTATACTTGTTTCAGTACAGAGATGTGGGAACGGGCTGGCATCTGTTTCACATAACATACCTGTGAGAGAAGACTCACCCTCACTTGAGAACACACATCAGTGTGAAATATCATAAGAATGCAAACATTTCATTATTATCTAAATACTAATTCACTCATGCACTGTACAAAGTGAAAAGTTTCTGCATTGTTGCTCTAGCCAGTATCTCTTTAAATACCACCCTCATTTATAAAGCACACAATACTAACAAAGGCCAGTAGGTTCTCTCTCGTTTCCATGGCTGACCCAACACACCCGTGTTTTATTGATAGTTGACTTCACAGCCGAGCTTAGATCAGATCTCAAATTCCTTGGCCATCCACTCTGCCTGGACATCAGGTCCCTTTTGGGCTTCAGCCTGAAGACATCCAGCTTCCACACTGAGAACCCTGACACAGAGCACTGAGGCTCAGCACAAGCTCTGCTCCAGGGAGGGCAGGCGCAGCTCGTTCAGAGCTCATCTCTGCAAACTCATGGGCAAACTAAACCACAGTCAATAGGGGCAGTTTTACTATAACCTGTGCAGCCCTGAACAAGTCCTTTGATTAAATTGTTTCTCATCCAGAAAAATAAATAATCTGCTTTTTTCCAAAGACCCTTGCATAAAAGCCTTGAAAGCCAAGAATGGATATAGCAAAGTATTATCACTTGTCTGGAAAATTTAATATGGCATCAAGATCTACTTGTTACACTGTAAACAGAAAAGTAATTCTCTATAATCTCTCAGTTTCCTGTCATTTAATTGAAAGTATAGCTCTCTTAGTGATACAGAACTTGTAAGATGTAGTAATATTTCTTCAATTTTTATGAATTTCATGGAATCAAACCAACCTTTACACTTGCTGCTTTGTGCATTGCTCCCATTTTCATCAGGATATTTGAAATGAAGTGGCAAAAGAACTGAAGAAACAACACTCATGTTCTGAACAGATGTATTTTTGAACGGTCTGAGCATGCCAATTTTATTTATTCTGCAGTGAATGAATGGAATGCAAAGATGTGGTATCTTGCGCCAGCTGGCAAATGCTTCAGAAGGATATTACATTGCCATTGTCTTAGCAGGGCCCAAATAACTGGTAGCAAGAAGGGCCAGTGTGTTTTACTCATAAGATCAGCATTTATTTGGATCTACTACATAACTTCCTAGTGCCATGAGCAGCACAGTGCTTCATGCTGAGCATCCAGGATGTGCAGCTCCCTGTTCCAGGGGAAGGCAAACAGCAACAGCATCTCACACTGCTCATTCCAGAAGAGAGATGGACAGTTCCCAAATACAAAGGAGAACGAGAGGCCAAAGTGCTGCAGGTGTTCAAGGAAAATATACATGAGCACAACTGCAGAGAAGGAACAAAACTACGATGAAGTCACAAAAACACCCAGGCCAAACTCTACCAATAAAGTTGGTATCCAAGAGGTTCTCTTCTCGACAGAGAAAAATCCTTTCATTAATCCCAAGCAGATTCTCAGTATTTTAAGGAGCTCATGATATCCTAAGCCAAGTCCCATATTTTGGTTTCAATTATTATTGTAGCATGAAGTCAGTCTAGCCCCAAATTCCATAGTGGAACATGCAATAAATTACAAAAGAGTAAAATTTCTCTCTTCTAAGATAACAACCCATGTGGCAAGACAAAAAATGGGTATTGCAGCTGGGGAATTACACAGCACAAAGAAAATTAATTTTGTATTTTCATACTGCAAACAAAATATATATTGTTAGCTTAGATACTATAAAATACAAAACATTCATAATTAGAAATAAATTGCTTTGCTCTTGTGGCATTTTTGTTAAATATAGACATGGGCTTTAACCTTAAACAGTCTAAGAGCTGTGTCTTAAACTCACATATACTCACATAACTGTCAAGAGAACTCGGGAAAGTTCATGTACGTTATTCTTTGTTTTACATAAATAAAGACACCTGCACACAATTAATGACAATCAGGACAACAACTGTTTTAATAGCCTGGTCTTGGTTTTATGCCTACTGGTGCCACTCAACTATTTTTCCTCCCTCTTAAGGAAAAGCCTTTTTCTGTGTGTTGGCTTTTCCAAGCTAGCTCTCCTTTCTCAAAAGCAGAAATACAAATAATTCCATCAGGAAGCAACCATTCTTGAGTTTGTTTGAAAATGATCTACAACTTACAATATTAAGCAAATGGTTAAAAGCCTCCCAAAACCTTAAAGCACACAACATCTGGCCTAGCTGCCAGAGTAACTGCCAACAAGGTCATATGTAGAGCTTTACAGGGATACTTGTCATCTCTCTCGTCTCTACGCAGGGCACAAACAAATGCCAAGGAGGAGCCAGGTACAAGAAAAGTGAATAAGCATAAAACATCTTCTAAATACAAGTGCTTTATAGGCACCTTCTCTAGAAAATGGCTGTGTTTGAATTTCTTCTGAATTACAATGGCCTAGATCATTTATTATCATGAAAGGTGATACTGAACAGAAAAAGCCTGTTGGATTCATTTTTCATTCACTTTTTTTTTTTTTTGCAGCTTGGGGCCAGGGAGAAGTTTGAGGGAATCTGTTTAGCTTTTAGCAGCATTGCTCCAACTGATTCCAAAATCTGAAGAGATTTCTGGCTCATCAGTTCCTCTAGCTAATTAAGTTTCCAAAATGTGCACTAAAATTTTGATTTGCAAGGTCCTACACAATATGTGATTTTATAGGTAGTGGACATATAAAGAGAGATACTGAGCATAAGTTCTTCCCGGGCTGAATGGCTTGAGGAGCAGCTTGTGTGCTTGCAGCTTGTCCTGACCTTACAGACACACTAACTGGTCTACAAATGGCAATATCTCTACACTAAAGTCCTCATGTCCTAAACCAAACACCAACACAAGCAAATCTGAAATAAAGATGTTCCCAGAGTATCTGCTTGACTATGAAAGCTCCCATACTCAGAGGAGGAAAAAAACCCCAAAACCCAAAAGCCTCCCAAACAAAAATCACAGTAACTTTGGACAGTGCACACAGAGGTCTTCATTTCCTATTATTTTCTTTTACAGAAGTGTTTGAGAACTTAAAAAAAATCAAAACATAAGAAAAATAACCTTGAGATGGACTAAATACTGTCAGCAGTACCTCATTTCCATGTGTAAAAATTGTAGGACAATGAAAAACTTATTGAAATAGCAGCTGCAGGAGTGGAAGTGATCCCCACACCACCCAGACCCTGGACAAATACAGCTGGAGACAATCTAAAATAAAAGTGTGCCTCCTATCACACCACATACAAAAATACAATGAATCCCCTTAAAACAGCACTTGGCAGAGATAAAAAGTCAGTGAGAAAAAAAAGAAATTAAAATAATTCCAAGGCACTCAGAAGAATAAATAAGAAGAAACATTGGTCTCAGTCCAGGATCAATGGAATTAAACTGCTGAGCACCTCACTAAGGTGCTTCACAAAGGAAGCCAGCCTTCTTTAAAAAAATAACTCACAGTGGAGTTTCCAAGTCAGCAGCAACTAAAAGCACAACCAAGCCGCTGCTCCTCTAAGGGAGAAAAGGAAAAAAAAAAAAAAAGAATAGAAAAAAAAGAAAAGATGCCAATCTCACCTCCAGCTACAAGAACATTTACTGTCCAAGGATACATTGGGTTGAAAAGATTCTTGACTGTCAGATTGAAGTTTCTGAAGTTTACAGTGACAGAAAGCTTGTGGGCAAAACTGGAATAGGCAGTAAATTACCAGAGAACTGCAGAGAACTACACTGCATCCAAACATATTGGGTGACCCTGTTTGGGAAAGCCAGGAAGTCTCTTGCATGTTTTCAACAAGCAAACAAAATGCCTCTAGAAAACAAAACTGAACAAAAAAACCCACCACATAACAACAAAACAAAACAAAACAAAAAAAAATCAATCTCCATCAGCCGACCACTTTAATGAAAATATCAAGACAAGGGAATAGCTTGCATAAGAACAGTAATCCAGCATCCAGTGGCAGCAGCATCACCAAAACAAAAGTTTTTTTACTAAGATTCTACAAAATTGCCAACTCTATTTCACCAAAAGCTGAAGCTTCAGAAATTGAGAGATGCCAAGAGCAACTCCCATTCTAATTCAGTTTCCACAAAGAAAATCCACTGTAATCTCAAAGACAAAACTTCCAAAGCACTCCACAACAGACTCCATTCCTTATTAGCATTTCCAGCCACCTGCTGAAGTATGCTCCCAGCCAGGATTTCACAGGCTCACTGGGATTCACAAATTTTAGAATTTCACAAATTTTGGATTATTCTACCAGCAGAACTCCTTATAAAAGGCAACAGTCGTTTTATTAACCTTATTCTAAAACAGCTGCCTCATCTAACACAACTTCATTTGACTGGCAAAAAAACCCAACAGCTTGATGTTGGCAGGTCTGGGAACAATTCAGAAATGGAAAATGGCCTCTTCTTGGTTTGTGACAAGTCATCAATGTTGACAACTTTTTGGCCCTAAGTCTGAGTATGAAAATGCCTGCACAACTGAACAGATGATAGGGAAAGAGAGGAGAGGATTAAGTGAAGGGAGACAGCAATGAGTAGGGCATTCAACAAATAAAGAATATTGCAGAAGCCTGAGACAGCAGTTCACAAAATACAAAAGCCTCCTGGTCACTCAGAGAAAGCAAACCTATGATTCTAAGTGGCCTAAACTGTTGGTATTTATAGTCAGTTTGGTTATGGGGGAGGGGTTCTTTTGATTTTGTGAGGGTTTTAAACTTCAATAAAAGAGCGTCTTTCTCAGGCTGGATAACCTTGACATTCCTTCTAAACCATACTAAAACAAACATCAACTCTCCTGAGCCACATCAAGTTATGGCAACACTAACCATAGTAGGTACTATTCAAGGTGATACGCAAATCGAAGCACCTCAAGGCCAAGGACTCCATATGGAAAAACACAAGCCAAAAGCAGGATTTAGGGCCAACTTAAAAATTGCACATATGGAAGAGAACTGCAACCACCTTAAGATCCTCACTGCATCCAAGCAGCTCGTTATCACCAGCCCCAGCCCACTGACACTCCAGAGAGGAAATAAGAGTTACTGGTCGCAGCAGAGCACCTTTCCACAGCTGGTTTTAATTAAGCTAATTTGGCAGTAGTGACTGACAGCAAGCAGAGCCTTCTCAATTTACTTTGCAAGAATTTTTGTCAGCATTTCACCATCTGTGATGACCAGGAATATTGGATACTAACTAGGATCTGTCTGAAGTACAACGTTTAAGAGCAGTGTATCCACTCTTCTTTAATATCATCTGGTACAGCCACTACTTTACTTACAAGTTAACTGAAGGGCCTTCTTACAGATAACGCGGTGTAGGGAGAAGATGCAGAACCTGAGGAAAGGTATTGGATAAATTCCACTGAGAAAACCACTCCTGAAGAAGCAGCTGGATCACTTGCCAGAATCCCACACTGATGGTACATGAAATTTATAAATGGTCACGCGGATATTGAAGATTTTGGTGCTGTATCAAACAGAACAGCCTATATAATTCCTAGGCTAGTTGTGCAGGTATTCCGTTGTGGGTATATACAGGATAGGACAGCTTTACCAGGAAGAAATGCACTATGATCTTGGAACAGTCTCGGGTATGGCCAGATTGTGCAAATATAAGCCCAAGTAAGGGAACAGGAAAGAGTGTCATCAGGGAATAATTTTAACCACATCTTACTAGATGGAGTCTTTTTTCCCAAAGTAGATCTGTGTCCAGCAATTGGAACTGGAGAGACTGATGGCATCAGTGCCAGCACTGGTACACAAGACCAGCACACACAAGGAGCAAAGGAACAGATGTATCAGTAAACATAAGTTAAGAACATGCAAAAAAGAAAGTATAGTCTTCTGCAGGAACATTTAGCACTTACCCAGACCTGTTCTGTCTGGTTCACTCAAGATATGAATATCTGACACAAACACTCTCGTTCAGTTTAAAACATGCAACCTGGCCAACACACTGTAAATGCAGACTGGCAAATTAATGCTACTGACACACTCAAGTCAGGGCAGTCAGAACTAAGGCTTAAATCACAACGAAGGCAGAGGAAATAAGGCAAATTGTATGGTCATAAGTCTGGGCTTCAGGAGAGCAGAATTCAGGGATTTCCTCTGGAGAAACTCATAGGATATGGGCCTTGGGAGATGACAGGTGCAGGAGAGTTTCCTGATTTTGAAGCATTCCCTCTTCTGAGCTCAAGAATCCTACAGCCAGTGTGCAGAAAATCACGCAAAGGTACCCACATGGATGAACAAGAAGCTTCTGACAATACTTAAATATAGAAAGAATGCACACAAGAGAAGGGAGCAGGGTCAGGTGAGGTAGGACAAATGTAGAGACGCTGCCCTAGTGTGCAAAAACAGGCTTGGGAAGGTCAAATTCTGCCTGGAGATGAAATGGTAAGGGACATGAAGAGGAACAAGGAGCATTTCTACAGGTAATTTAGCAATAAAAGGAAGACTACGGAAAATGTGGGCCTCCTGCTGAAAAAAAAAAAAAAATTGAAAAGGGCTGGAGAAATGGGCAGACAGATCTCATGAAGATCAGCAAAATAAAATGCAAAGTCCTGCTCCTGACGAGAAATAACTATGTCTTACAGGCTGAGTGCCAACCTACTGGAAAACAGCTTAGCAGAGAAGGACCTGGGAATCTGAGTGAAGCAGCTGAACATGAGCCAGCAATGTGCCCTGGTTGCAAAGATGGCCAATGCCACCCTGGGCTACATGAGGAGGGGACTGGGGGGCCCTTCCCTCAGCTCAGCACTGGGGGGGCACTGCTGGAGGGCTGGGGCCACTGCTGGGCTCCACACTACAACAGAGACATATTGGAGCAAGTCCAGCGAGCTAAGATGATTAAAGGATTGGAGCATCTGCCATGAGGGGAGGCTGAGAGAACTGGGATTGTTCAGCCTTGAGCAGAGCAGGCTCAGGAGGATCTTAGTAATGCAACCTGATGGGAAGGATTAAAGAAGGCAGAGATGGACTCAGAGGTGAGGTGGCCAGTGAAAGGACAAGAGGCAATTGGAACAAACTGAAAGGCAGGAAATTCTGTTTAAACATAAGAAAAAAAACCCACAGTCATACTATGAGGATGCCTCCTAGTCTCAACTATTTTGTGAGTGTGAAACACCCTTGTTCAGCATCAGTACTGCTCACAGGGTTTTAGGGTAAGTACTGCCCTTCACTTGACACCGACTCAGAACAAATTAAACGCAGAGGAATCAACTGCAGAAAAGGCAAACCTTCCAGTCTGCCAGCAATGCTATGCCAAGCAAGAAGTCTTAACAATGTTTCAAAGTGAAAACTGAATTTATCCCGAGCAGGGCACAGGATAAATCTAGTAACTACAAGGTTATGGTTCACTTACACAGAATTTCCTTCCTAGGGTAATGAAATACAGTGTTAATGGCTACTATTTGAGTCCAGGACTGAAAATTCGATGTTCCTGCTGAGGTCATGACTATTACCCATAATAAACTGTTCTTCACTACTTGCTTTTTACAAGAGGAGCAGACAGTTAAATACAATGTGCAAACTGGAGTGTTCTGGCCGGGAACTACCTGAGTTAGCTGGCAGGATCAGGGCAGTTTCCCTACAGTTTTTTCAATATACTCAATATGACTAAAGCATCCTGCGCCAACAAATTCCCCCATCCAATTTCCCCCATTAGATTTCAAGCAGGTGGATTATTAATGACCTGCATTTTGCTAGTGAAAATTTAAAGAGTGATGCCACAGAAGGCACAGCTTCCCATCACAGCGCCAAACAGTCCCTGAGCCCCTTTTTTTGTGCCATCACAAGAACTCCTCTGGGAAAAATGCTTTTTCATTTTGGTCTTGTGCTAGTTTCGAGTAGACTAGCATTGTTTGTCACACCACCAGGCAAACAGAAACAGGTGGCTCAAGGTAAGTGGTAGAAACAAGGAGTAGGGTTGAAGCACAAAGAATGCGAGTGATGTTTCAAAACACATTTACAACCAGTGCCAGCAGTGTTTCCAGTAGCCAAAGCCCAAAAGCACACCAACACTTTTCAATACATTCCTCCTCCATTGCAGGTCTACCCTTACCAGACATCTCTTGTTTTCTGCTCTCAACTAACTCCATGACTAAAACCTACCCCACCATCCCAGCAGAAAGAAGAAAGATTGGGAAAACAGTTATCAGGGCCTAGGAATAATTTTTTTTTTTCCAAATTTTTCTAGTTTAGGTCTTCTCTCAATGAAATCACACTGTAGTACTTGTAAAATTATCCTTGTGGACAAATCATGATGAAAGGTAGACTCATCACCTGAAGATCTCGGAGCTTCAGTGAGCTTGCTGCCATATGCACTGTTATCTTGTACCTACTGTTTTTTCTGACACTACGGCAAAATAGAAAACTTCACTCACAAAGTAGTTCTTTTTGCCAGCCTAGTATCAATTAAAGCCACATTAGAATTCCATAGAATCACAAAATGTTTTGGGTTGGAAAGACCATCTAATTCCAAGCCCTTCCTGCCATGGGCAGGGACACCTTACACCAGACCACGTTGCTCAAAGTCCCATCCAGCCTGGCCTTTAAAACTTCCTGGAATAAGGCAACCACAACTTCTCTGGGCAGCCTGTTCAAGTGGCTCATCCCCCTCCTAGCAAAGAATTTCTTCCTAACATTCAATGTAAACCTACCCTCTTTCAGTTTGAAACATTTCCATCAGTGTAAGTACATTACAGTACAATTAGAGTACAGCAGTGACCAAAGTCTCTCACTTCATCCAGATTACCAATTCCAACCCCAAATTAACCTCCAGGCTACACTGGGTACTTTGGCAGAAAAGCAAATTTAAGGAAATTTTCATAGTCTGTGTGGCATAGCACATCCCTGAAACTGCCCACAGCACAGCTCAAGCAACAGCTCACAAGGTGAGGAGAGCTGGTGAACGGGATCACTGAAAAAGTATGGGACAAATACCACCACAAGCAGTCCTTAAAAAAGCTACTACATAGTCACTTAGAGTGTATTTGCCACAAAAATCAACATATCATATAACTATACCCTCGGAAACATAAGATTTAGAAAGCTCAGGTCCTTTCCACAGAAACAAAATGATCCCTGGCAAAGCGGTAACATTCCTTAAAAGCAGGTCTTAAATAACAGCCCACCTGTTGACATTCTAATAAAACACAACTCTAGTGAACAGCAGCCAGAGACTATGCAAGAATGCAGCAAGTAAAACACTGGAGGAAAGATCAGGACTGTCCAACAAAAGAAATGGAATAATTGCAACTTTGTCTCCACATCCTTACTATTCTTTTTTATACCTTATCTCCAGAAGAGAAACTCTCTGGAAAGCTCCAGCACAGTGAAGTCCTCAATCTAGAACAAAGAAGGAACAGTCCTGCCACAACACTGAAGGAAATACAAGCTGTATCAGAAGACACATCTTTGAAGCACTTTTTATGACAGCAAAAATAATGAGAATACATTCATACTTAACTGCGGGATTGTCCACAAAACTACTTAGTAAATCCATAAATGGATGCTATGAAGACGAGGCAGCGATTCAAAGACCACTATGTAATAACATGTCAACAGTTCCAATGAACAATATATTAGGAGCAAAAAAATTTCCAAGGTCTGTGTGAAAAACCGTATTCTATCTTGCACCAGCAGTACCCTCTGCTGTTCCAAAGCAGCACTGCACAAGGTGATGTCCAGCTCTGACCATCGGGAACACTCAGTTTATGAAAAACATCCACCTAGCTTTATTCATTAATTACTTCACTTCCTGTAAAGATGTTCCCAGTGAGTTGATTTCTTCCCCCTATTGAGTCATGTTTTCGGTTGTGATGTTAATCTATCTATTGTACCAAGACCTTCCATGATTGGAAAGTGACATACAGTTTTATCCTTAAAAGTCATTTAAAAATTAACAACAACAATAAAATTTAAGACTATCCTTTAAGAAAGATGAGAGCCAGTCAACACCACAGTAATATTTTCTAGTTCCTTTCTGTAAAGCCAAAATGGGGTTTCAGATTTTAAAATGAGATAACATCGAACAGCCACACATCACAGAAATCCAAATATTCTATCAGAAGGTTCTTCAAAATGCGACTTGAAGGCTACATCCCACTTGCAAATGGCCCCAGGTGTAACAACACAGGCAGGCTTCTGTATTTTTTATTTTCTGATACCTTATGATAACCCACCATCCCCATGCCGGAAAAGGTCTATGACATTGCAGACTCAGCATGGCAACAGCACAAGCAGGGAGGTCAGGCAGAGAGTCCCTTAGGCTTCTCCTGGGACACAGATTCCAGACTTATTCACAGAGGGTCACTGTGAAGCATCAGCACCAGCCTTGAAACTGAGGAGACATCACCCTCACAGAAACTGGGTGTAATACTCTTCTTCTCACAGATCATGTGAACACCACAGGCCAAAAAACGCCTCTAAGCGCAGTTTGAAGCACTGTCATCTTCACTGCAGAAGGCCTGTATGAACAAGCAGCAAGGAGGAAAAGACATACAGGATGGCTTCATGTCTCCATCAAAGCTGACACAGAACCATATTTTTATACATTTCTTTGCAATAGCAACAAGACTTCCAAGTGTACAGCAAATATACAAATATTTGAATCATGGCAAGGGAACACAGAATTTCCAAGGGGAAGTAATGGTGTTAATGAGTTATAGACAACAGCAAACTGATCTGAATCAGCACCACAATACTGAAACCCCAAAGTCTTTGCACTGAAAAGCATGAACTATAGCACAACTGCAAGCCACATTTTTCTACTCCCCTCATCCAGATAGAGCCTCCAAAGAAATACATTCTGCAGTACCACACTCCAAGAAACATATGCACAAGTTATAGTGTCTGTAGAAGTAACAATGATCATATGCTAAAAAGTTCTCAACTTGAAAAGTTAAAAATCCCAAGTCTGAAGAAAATAAGACTGAAAGAAGCTTATCGACTAAACTAAAATTCATAAACACATGTTGAGGGGAGAAAAAAAATTAAAATAAGAGAAGGTGAGGATCAGAAAAGCCTGCAATGGGCTTGATTGTGGCCAAAATGGTTTATAATAGACATCAGGAAAAATCTGTCTACAGGGAAGAACAATTAATCACTGTGATAGATTGGTCAAGTTTCCATGATTAGATTTTATAGAGTACTTCTGAGATATGTTGACATAAAATGATGTTAAAAATATTGTTTCTAAAGGCCCAGAAAAAGACACCTCCTGCAGTTCTCTCAGGGTTATTTGGCACTATTTCCTATGAAGGAAAACACTCTGAACAGCCTTCGTTAAAAACCACAACTTCTAAAATAAGCAGTAATATTTAAAATCAAGAAAACAAACAGTACTAGAAATCAGTATATTAATCTACACTTAAAAAATAAATCATATTACAAATTAAATATTCACTCAAGGATCTTAGAAAGTACCTAAACTTTATACAAAAGGAAAGGAAACTGCTTTGTACTTCCACCTCACTTCCAGTTGTTTCTTAATGCCAGTGAGATAGCTGGCCTAAAAGACAGAGTGCCAGGAATACAAAAATACAAGATAATGGCACTGAGGTAAATATGAAAATAAGTTACAGCAGTTAAAAATAAATAATAATTATTTTTTAAAAACTTAACAGGTATTTTGGAACTTAACATCTTCTCTTTCTTACCTACAGACTGACTGTTCAGGATTGCTATTCTCACATCCTTCTGCTGTCAGTGATTTAAGAAAAAAAAAAAAAGTTTCAACAATTTTTAACATCAGGACAGCAAAAAGGAGACTTGTGCTTTATTGCAGAAGAAACATTTTTCAACACAGCCCAAGTCCTAAGATGTTGCAATCACAGCAATGTAACTTCTTTCTCAGCACAGATGCCCAGCATCCATCGAGAAATTTGAGACATGTTCAAGCCTGTCCTTTAAGAGAATCCAAAAGCATTTGCCTTCATGCAGAAACAACATGGAGGAAGAGAGAAATTAAAAATACTTGACATGGATTTGCTCCTATCTTCAAGATGAAGCTTCTAATATGCAAATGCTTCACATGTTTATAATCCTGTCAGAGTACAGCATCCAGCATGCAATTACAGAGGATTTATATCCCACGTGATAGCATATAACTGCATTCCCCAAACATTTTATTGGGCCAGACAGACGTTCCGGAGATGAGGCTTCACACTGCACAGGATGTAGGAAGGGAACCACCCAGCAATCAATCCAAAATGAAGCGCTTTTGGAAACATTCATCCCAATAACTCCCACTGGACATGGACACAGGAAATACCGTAAGTAACACTTTTTAATTAAAGTGTTTTATAAAGCGTACACAGGCACATGCTAGGAGGAACTGATAAAAGCTATGCTTACTGAAAGAAATCATGGTATTTGTTATTGAATATTAGCTCGTATGCTTTGGAAATCTCACCTTTCAAGGACAACAAACAGAGCTTCTGTGAAGAACAGACAACTACTACTGTTGATGCAGTCACTCCAGGCAGAAGGACAGACAATTGTGTGCTATGGCTAAAAGGACTCAAAAGGGAGATGATTCAGCAACACGCTACACTGTGTTTGCCACCAGCACACATCTTATTGCACAATCAATAAAATACCTCAAGTGTTCCTATACCACAGAGAGTTTTGAATAATGAAGTAATTCATGGGAGAGATTTAAACAGCTTAGTGTGGATGCCTGACAGAAAAAATAAACTACCTCAAAAATAGTTTGGAAAACAACATCTGTGCTACACCAGAAACTGCAGAGCCAGACGGAATTGAAGAATGAGGTCCACAAAGTTGAAACATGATGATAAGCTATACAAATGCTCAAAATTATTAGAAAAACCAAACAGAAGTAAGCAAGGAAGACTTTAAGGGCATTTACTCCTTTTGGATGCAAGATATTGCAGACTTCGTCTGAAACAGGCTACAACCCCACATTTATAGTCACCTCAGTGATCAAACGTGCGTTCAACACTACAGATATCTCCACATTTTTAGTCACAACTCAGACATGCTTATCAACAATAGCCAGCAGTAGCAGAAGTAGTTAAAACATAGCAGTGTTCACACCAAATCCACTTATTTTCAGCAGCACTGCCTTCTCCAGAGGGAGCCAATTACAACATGCATGGCCTCTCTTGCAACTATCATCTTCACACCAGTCCTTGACTTCTGATTAACACAGCAGTCTGTAACAGCCATACTCTTCCAAACAATCCTAATTCTGAGCTTACTAAACAGCTGTGTGTCAAGCACTCAGAGCCCAAATTAGTAGTGTTGCACAAACAGCCACTGCCTTTCCTCACTGACCTTCTCACCTGCCAAGTTAGGAAATTTCAAGAGAAAGCTCTGATTACCTTGGAATACCCCATTTCTCACACTGTCTTCTGGTCTCTGCTTTATACCTACAATTGCATTTATGAAAAAAAAAAAAAAGAGAAAAAAGTAGGCATATGGAACATGTACTCAATGTTCACACCATCCTGCAAGTCCTTCAGGGGAAGGAAGTGAGAACGGCTGCAAGTTACAGATTAGGATGTTCAAACTGGATGTTAGGAAAAATTTTTCTACTAGAGCACTATGGAACAGGTAGAGAGCATGCCTGAAGTCTGTTCTTCTACTCATCACTCTATTCTATACTCCCTTAACAGTTACTACTTTTGAACTGATCCTCATGAGAGGCAAAAGGCCTTTGTGGTAGCAACATCAATACCTACATTGTTATGGTATATTCAATTTAATGCATTCCATGTTAAGTGGCCCTTCACTGATCTGGCATTTCTTCAACAAACTCCAATACATACACCTTCAGTGCACTAAAAGCACAATAAATAGATATTTGAAACAGAAGGTGAAATACCCAAAAGCATATGCAATTTAACTGACATAAAACAGTAAAAAAGTTTAGGGCAGGGGGAACAGGAATACCCAAATAAAAAAACCACAAACCACTCCAAATGACAATAAGCCCTCTGTTCTACTGCATCATGCCTGGTCTTTAGGGAGGGTTACAGACAAACAAGGGATTGTGCAGATGATCAAACACCAGGGCACCAACACAAGGCCTATGACGAGAGACTGAGGGAAGGAGCTTGTTAAGCCTGCAGAAGTCAGTGCTTTGGGAACACGTAAGGGCAGCCCTCCAGCAGCTACAGGAAGGCTGTACTACTCCAGAAAAAACCCCACTGCCTTCTTAATTTGTTACAAAAATGAATCAGGAAGGTATTGACTGGTTACTCCAAACTAGTCTTAACTTACCTCTCAGAATCAACTCGAGCCAAATGACAAGAGTATTATTAAGGTTTGCTGAGCTTCAAAACAATAATATAAGAAAGTAACAGAAAAGAAACCAGCATCAACCACAGGCTAATTCCAAATCTCGCCCTGCTTTGCTCAAATAAATCTACTCTCATCTTCAAGCTGATCTCATATCAACAGCTACCTCATGCAAAACTAAGAAGTACAAAGATCAGTTGCTTTCAAAGAAATAATGTAATATGTGCACTTAATCCTTCAGGTGCTTACAATGTAGGAAACATTTGGAAAAGCACAGCTTCTATCAGAATATACTTTTTTCCCTAGTAAGTTCACATCAAGAAATTTAATATCCTGAAGTACTATTCATTCTCCTTCCTAATCTGGGTTTCTAAAATCTTGGTTAGTCACACATTCTTAAGTCTTTCCAACCTCTATATAGATATTAAATTATTTTCTGAACTCAGATAAATTCTTAAGAGTCTCAGTGCAATTTCTACCCAGAGTTAAACACTCACTAAACATTCACTTCTTAATCACTTTTTACAAACAGAAACAAATACTTTGCTATTCATGTAGGTCAATTTTATCAAATATTTCTAGAAAAGTTAATTATCCCCCAATCTCCTTAACTCAATTATAATTTAACTAGGCTTTAGGGGTGATTTTTAGCAAAACACTGTTAGTTTGGGAAGCTCAATACCATGTAAAGGTAGTACCAGAAGCTCTTATACAGGTATGAAAAGTATTCAGACAAGTTTATGTCAGAAAATCTTAACAGGCACTATAACATGAAAAGATAACACACTCATTTCAGGAAATCAAAGGTCACACAATGCAGGGATATAGGAGAATAGGATGGGAGAAACAACAGTAACTACTAATCCCACTGACAGGTTTCTGAGCCATCCTGCTGCTCGGTGTGAGCAAGCACAGCCCTTCTTACATGAGACTGTCACCAGTGACAGCGGGGGAGAACTTACACAGATTTTGCCATGAAACATGGGAGACATACACAACAGATGTGCTTCATCACACAAACTTGTCTCCCAAAATTTTTATTTTGCTTCCCTCTTTAAAGTATGCGAAATTAACAGCAGCAGTTGTTTTAAAAATTATAAACAATTATAAAAAATTATAAATCATCACTTAGCAGAGGACTCTAGCATTTTTTGGTCTGCAGTTCCCACAGATAATCTACCTGAAGAAAAGCAGCTCAAATTATCAAGTGTGTCTTTATTCTCCTTCTCTGCTTCAACCTCTGCAAAAAGGATCTCAGGATTAGAAGCATCCAGATTTTCTCCACAGCACCAACCCATGAGATAAAATTAAATAGAACTTGTCTTCTTCCTCCAAGCTACTCTGTAAATAAATGAAGTAACAAAGCCTGGTTTCCTAAAAATTTTAGATTTGCCTAGATTTTCTTCCACCTACAATAACACGAGCATGGTACTCAAAGCCTTACATTGCTGTGTAACGTCTTTGATCTCCCTGGATCCTTTGGGCATGTGCAGAATTTCAACTGAATGTAAAAGGAATACACAAAAAAAAAAAAAAAAAAANAGCTATGAGGGTAAGACATTAAAGACCTTCTGAACAGGAGTGTCAGGAGGCAAAACCAGAAACTTGTCACAACATGGGACTCGATCAGATTACAAAAATAGCTACTGGCAATAGTAGCGGCCTGGATATAAACATCAAGGTTTCTCCAAATTAAGTCACTCTAAAACCAAATTACTCCGTAGAAGGTTTTTTTTAACGCAGTATTTACTACCGTTTGCCAAGGGGCCGGCGGCTGCGACTCGGTAACCGCGAAGGCAGCCGGAACGCTCCGGGCTTGGGGCCGGGGGTCGTTGGCAGGGGGGTCTGAGGGGTTTGAACCAACACCCGGCGGGGCGGCGCGGCCGCGAGCGGGCGGGCTGTGCTGCCCCCGCGCGGTGACCGAGCGGCACTGCACGGCCGAGCGCCCCGCCCGGCGCACCCGCGGGCTCGGCCAGCTTCGGCGAAACACGGCTCCGACACCTCCGCCTGCCTGGCATGGCTTAACAATAACATTTCCCAAAGAGCTGGAGGGAGAGGGAAGAGAAGGCCTCTGTATTTGCACACTGCCTCAGCTTCCTGGTCCAAGTTACTATACAAACGAGTTTCCCAGAGTACCTGAATCGAAGCCAGAGGAGCCGAAGCTGCTCAGCCACAGGCTCAGCAGAAACTTTTGCAGGGTGGCAATTCAGAATTCATTTCACGTTACCTACCCCCTCATGTTATTTAGTCTTTACAAATATCAAAGCATTTATCTGGAAAAAAAAAATTAAGAGCACAGAGGCAGGCAAAAAAATGATGAGAAAGAAAAATCACAGTATGCCATGCAACTTTCACTTCAAGCAAGAGGCAGGATGTGCCTTTAAAGAGAAAAATCACTGCTTACAGAAACAGACAAATACAACAAAAGAAAAAAAAAATACTCGCAAAGAAAGAATAGGGATATCATAGCAGACAGTTACAGGTACCTTGGATGGAGTTCTCAGGGAGAGAAATTTGATGGTAAATGTCACACATCTACTAAACACTTCCATACAAGTTTGAACAACTCTTCAAATGCTGCTGGTCCACCACACATGCAGGACAGCCAGCTACAGAGCAAACTATCTTACAGGTTTTGTCCGTCTCTGCCAGACAAACAAGGGAAAAATTCAAAATTTATCATACAGCTATGTCAGACTTATAAACAGGTCCTTGAAGAAAGAAACCATCACAAGGTTAGTTAACACTGAGCAGGACAAGGAGAAGTAAAGCTACTTATGTGGTAATTCCATTCCTGCACAAGGCACAAACAAACACAAAACTGCTGAGCAAAATATACTCACATTAGTGAAAAATTATGTTGAAACCACCTATTAATACACAGCGGCCAAGAGGGGATTTTTTAAAAACCTTTTGACCCCATGGTTACATATTAAAATCAAAGTAGCTCTCACTTCCTGAAATTACATTAAAGTCTGCAGTAAAGAAAAATCTTTTCTTAGCTTTTTATACTACAATTACAAAAGTTGCTAGAAATGAGCGACCTTCCCAACACAGTTTTTTGTTGGTACCCTAATGGTTCCTCTTGCTTCTACACGGCCATTGCCTGAAGTCATACTTACAGTTAATCAAAGAAGGAATTCTGCACCTGCATCAAGGCTGTACCAGAAAAGTGGCAAATCCACTACCCAACAGCAGGTTTCTCTAGTCCTTCATCCATCCATCAACACAGGAAGCGTAATTTGCATCGGAGAGTACATCATAAAGAGTACTTAGCCCTAGTTTATGAGCTATTTTTAATTCTCCTTAAAAAAAAAAGTTTTAGTAACTACATTAAGAAACTTAAGACATTCAATGGTCAAAAACCTGCCTAAAGGCAGTCCTTTCACGTAACAGCACATAGAAGCACTAACTGCTTTAAAATATAACATGCTGTAATTATAAAACTAACTTTGTGGGAAATACACAGCAAGCAGTAGTAGTACTTTATACAGAACTGAGACTTTCATATTTTTCTAATGTGAATAAGGCCTATTTTTCAATCATAGAAGGGTTTGGGTATAAAACAACCTTAGAAGATTATCTTGTTACAATTCCTCCACTACGGGCAGGGCACACCTTCCACCAGACAAGGTTGCTCAATGTCTCATCCAGTCTGGCCTTAAATATTCCCAGGGATGGGGGATCCACAACTTCTCTGGGCAATTTGTTCCAGTGTCTCACCACCCTCACAGTGAAGATTTTCTTCTCATATTTAATCTAAACCAGTGTGTAAACTTATCTTTCAAAAGTTTGAAGCATCTTTAAATATGAGGCAAAATCAGTGTGAAAACACTTTTCACCATAATTCAATTTGAAGTCTTTACATTGTATTAACTCAGGCTTCTGCTTCTAATGAAGTACCCGAACCAAACACAAAAGCTCTGAAAGATATAGAAAATAATGTTGTAACAAATCATAATGAAAAATAGTAACAGCCTTTTCAATGCTCAGATAAGGCACTTCTGAGAGAGATTAGGGCAGCAGTGCTAACAGTAAAAAGCAGCGTTACTGATTTCCTAGCAGTTTAATGAAGAGCCGCCTATGCTCTACTTGGAATGTGACAGAATTATGTGAGGCAAGTCTCAAAAGGCTGAAAAGTCTCTGCAATTAAATTCACAGTAATTAGATTACTAATTATAACTAGAGCATTAGAGATTGCTATGGTTAAAACAGTATGAACATTTTTATTATTTCCCTCTTTCTGAAAGCTCAGAAGACATTTAATCTGTGCCTGAACATACGTATTTTTGAAGTTTAAACAGAAAAAAAGAGTTCCATGCTTGTGTATGGAGAGCAAAGTTAAACTTTTCCATTACTAAAAAAATACTGCCTTTAAAAAGAAAAAAGGCAGTCAAGGTATTGATGCACCTAGAAAGCATGAAGTAGAGAGCCTTTGATGTGGTGAACCTGAAGATCAAGAAACCCCAAACCAGCATTCACAACAGTTCAGGCTGTACACTTAGTTCTTAAGGTACTTGCACAGAGGCATCCGAGGCAGCTTCTAGCAGCAGCTCACATTAGTCACATCATACCCTAATTACAGTACCCACTTCAGTCCACCAGCACCGCCCAGGCAGATAATGTGCTTTAGTATCAATACAGTACTTTGAAACACTGATATTTTCACAAGCATAACCGATGACCTCTGCACCAAGCAAGGAACTTCAGCATATTGCTGCCCTCCTGAACTACGTAGACATAGAATGTGTAATCACAGGACAGCAAGTCTCATTTGGCCAACTGGACACAAGATGAAAAACCTTGAGACCTTTATTCTATTCATAGCTCTGCCCTTGAGCTGCTGCATGACACAGAAAAATTTGACTTTCCTGTGCCTCAGCTTCCTCTGCCTTCCTGAGTCTATTTATCACTCCTCACCCTAATAAACGTGCCTCCGTACATTTTTTTTTTATTAGGGTCTCTAGGCACAATCACAGCTGAAAAGCAATATTTATACGGTATTTTAAAGCTATCCTGAGATTGATTCATTTGTGACAAAGACAAAAATATGCAACTACACTTATAAATTATTAACGCCGTCAACATTTATTTAGAGTATGCCTTCCTATGGAGGAAGCCATCAGCTACTTACTTACCAGTTGTGAAAAGTCAGCTTTTATTGATTTCTATGCCATCATGTTTTCACTACATAATGCTTTTAACAAAGATACTCCCCAGAATATGCACGCTCACTGCCATTAGAAATGATGTCAGTTAAACTTTTCTGTAACTATTAACTCATTTTGTTCTATGAGTGATGACAAGGCACACTCCTTATGACTCATTTTTAATCAGTGTCCAAACACTGAAATCCACCGGATGACAGCTGTAAAAACGTGACATGACATAACAGGAACTGAGTTAAAGTAGGAGGGATCCTAGCATTATATGAAAAAAAAAGTTATAGATAAGAAACATGGATGCTTATAAGCGCTTAAAAATGGAAATAGCTAATTTTAACACATTCTGATTTTTCTTTTTTCTCTTTTGTAACTGGGCAAGAAATGCTGAATTCTGACCTTCAGAGATATGTATATCTTGGACTGGCTAGGCATTTGGTTACTCAAAATACCAAGAACTGGTTAAGAAACATCCTGCAGTTTGACTACAGAATTTTGGCACTATCCTCACCTCCTCATGAAAGCAATCTATACAAGAGCAATATAATCATCTAATGCCATGAAGGAGCAACCACTTGAAATCCGCTACCTAAGGTTCAAACATCTATTCAGGATATGCATGCACACTACAAAGTACTTTTTGCTTGATGCCTGGATGCACAATTACATTCCTTCAGAGGTGCAGAAGAGATACATAATTCATAGAGAGCTACACCTAATGACACAAGTGTACTTGTCCTTGCAAGTCACACCCAGGTCTGGCTGCTTTATTGCCTCAGCTTGACACTGTGACGTACACCCAGACTGCAATGAGAAAAAATGAGATGTTATAGTGACAAGGTTGGCAGACAATAATCTAGGAAAAATCTCCTCTGCAACACACCACTTGTGACAGAGGTGGTCAGATTCAGTACTAAGGTCATGGTCAGAAGATCACAGCAAAAGCAGCTGCTCAACTCGACACAAATTACCTCCTTTGTCCCAACAATGTCAACAGAACTGATGTGAAGCGGAATTGAAATGGGCATGGAAGGTGCCCAATGACAGCCAATGGAAATGACAGGTCAATGGAAAAAGTCCGTGTGATCTGTTCTATGAAAGGAACGATGGGGTGGAGCCTCCATAGAGGCTGGTAATACCTTGACCACTACAGCCACAGATCAGAGGGGAGGACTTTGCACACCCAAGGGGATGCACAGTGAGGAGGAGGAGGAGAGGCAGGGAACCACTCACCAACAGGGATGAGACAGCCCTCACAAGGAGGTATTGTTTCCAGCTGAACGCATTGCTGAGGGATTCACAGTCAGCTGAGATGAATAAGTCCTTTCACCTCTGAAAGCACTCAGCTGCAGAGCAATCGCTAGGAGAGGTAAAGTGCTTTCACTGCAATGTACCTTTCCAGAACACGGAAAACTGCTGACTTTGACCTCTGAAAGTGTATCAGAGGACACAGCTTCGGCTGCACCTAAGACATTGAGTGCTGTCCCTTACGAACACTATCCCCGTCTGCCTCCAAAGTCACAGGAACCCTTTCCAAAAAATTCTTGGGCAACCAGGGAGAAAATGTACAAGAGTTAAGCACATGAGGCAAAGTGAGACACTAAGTCAGGTTAAAGTCAACTGAGTAAAATAAATAAAAATCTGTTTTAAACTGGGCAAGCTCCTCAATTGTACCCATGAGCTAGTCACACAAACGGAGAGAAGGGAAATAGAAAGGCTGGAACAGGGACTGAAACAGCAGCAAAACTGTTGCTGACAAGAGAAGCAAGAGCAACTTACTGTTTCAGGATACAAAACTAAGGCCCAGCTGTGTGTAGGGAGATTGAGAAGTATTCTTGCACCTTGCTTTTCTACCTTGCTAAAAAGTCACCCTTTCCCCAGAATTAAGACAGTAACCCAAGAGCTGAAAAAGCTAAAATGAAGACAGAACACAGATGAGCACAAGTACAGCATCCACCCCTCGATCCATAAGGCGCTTAGGGTGCTATGCCCTTAAATACCCTTCACAAAATCTGCCCCTTACAAGGTTCCTAAAGCCAGGAGAGTGTTCAGGGAGTTTTCCTTCTCTAGAGAAATCCCAAGGACGAGGCAACATTACGCTTGCTCCCTCTCTCCACAGCTTTGCCATGCATCATTTCCCATTGCCCCTGCACAGCTTTGTCCTGCACTGTTAACATTACAGCAGCAGTAGCAATTCCTGGAGAAACAGCAGGGTCATAAAGTAGTAACATTGGGTACTTCTCTAAATAGGCAGTAACAGACCAGAAAAAGATTAAGCACTTTCATTCCCCTATTCCTCTTGCCTGCCCTCTGATGTGCTGCCTTCTAAAAGACAGAGGCATTTGTGATTTTTTTTTTTCATTTTCTTTTTAACTCTTATAAGTTCTGATTCATACTCACTGAGTAGACTGTTTCTTCAGTCCTGCTGGCACACAGGCAGCTGCCTCAGGTGAGCCAGGCAGGCAGTTCTGTGTGGTTATATCCAACAGCCAGAGAAAGAGGAATTAGGAACGCACACATATGCTTCCAGTCAAGCAAAAAGTAGCTGGCACAATTACAGCTGTGAAAGACACTACCACGACTGAGTGGCCTGATTTGCAGGAGTTTAAGTTTAGCCATGCTGCTTATTCTGGCAGACTGAATGTCTCTTCATTGGTTTTTCGTTAAATAAGAGAACAAAAAGAAGTCAGATGTCAGTGTATGCAAGATCCACTCCTTGACACAGCACAAATGACACCTCCAGTAACTCAAGACACAACAGTTGTACCCACACTAGATACTACCACACATACCATGAGGCTTTGGCCACATGAGAAAGAGCATGCATGTTCCAAATCCTTCTAAGAAGATGCACTTCTTCAGTACATTTTTAGACACTGATACAAGAATTGATGAAAATATCATTTCACTTCAAGAGATAAATCAGTATTTATATTAATGATAAATGTTTGATTGCTTTTGATTAATTTAGCCTTTTTTGCTTCAAGACTGGTTTCCATGGAAATGCAAGCAGACTAAAAACCTGCAAGAAGTGAGTCAGTTTTGCCTGTTTATGTCTCTTCAGTTCCCATGGAAACAGACATTAAAAAAAAAAAAAAGTAATAAAAAGGATAAGGGTCCTGAAATACCTTCAGAAAGCCTCTTCCCAGAGCCTTCTCTCTTTGGCTGCCTTTCCAGAATAAGAGTTGAAAATAACACGGAGCAACAGATGACAAAGTGGTGACTTGATTTTTTTATGGAGACATCAACAGAACATATCTGGAAATGTTTCAAAAACCACATTCAAACTGATAAGCTCAAAATATAGAGCTACAAATTGTATTAACTTAAGCTTTGCCAAAAGTACCTAAAACAGAGTATCTATTTCTTTAAATTAATTCAATGCTAATGTAGAGACATACAATAGAGAACAAGAAAATAGCATCACACTATCCTTGTCCCAAGTATATTTCAAAACTTTGAGAAAGAGGGAAAAAGTTGCCTTGGGGGAATGAGTCCACTATTTCCATAGCCAGGACATTTTTAATGGCATAATTCCTTCCTTACAATACATTCATTCTGAAGTTGCAAAATCAGCTCTACATGTACCAGGTTAAGTAAAAAATACCAGTATTACATTTGTTATGGGTAAAAACGCATTTCTCCAAGCCAATAAAGCAAACCTAAGGGGCCCTGTCAGCAAGACTCTATCTTCCACTGTACATTTCAAAGACAGTGGTGCACTTTCCCACAAGCTGTCTTCTTCACTGGCACACATAACAAATTTCTTCCCCCTCAGAACCAAATGCATCAGGGAAAGTGGAAGGAATAGGATGGGAAATTGTTAGGAAAGAGGCTGCAGTGCACGTCTCAGATTTTCAAAGCATTACCCTATCACTACCATTACTATGCAAGAATTCCCTGACAATCAAGTGTCCAGAAATACAATGAACAGACATACCTGCTGCTCTAAGATCCTTCAAGAATGTTCAGGACAGCTAAAGCTAATTACAAACTTTTTATTTCCTTGTTTGTCTCCCACATCACCGTTCTATGTGCTCAGCACACCTCCACAAAACTCAGTCTTCATCAGAGGGCTACTGCCTGTCTGGGAACAACACGCAAGGATAGTGCGCAACTCTTACCATTACTGACAGAGACTGAAGCTGCCTTACAAAAATCAGTAAAGAGAAGAGAAAAAGGAAAGCTCACCTCTGTCCTAAACGCTATCTTATACTCCCAATAATCACCAGAACTCAAGGGCCCTCCTGCATTCAGTTTTACATACCTCCTTTTTGTACTTTGCTGATGCTCTGAGAATTAACAATATATTGCCACTGATATGAAACAAGGCTTTGAGAGAGGGTAGCAATCACTGGAGGTTTGTCTTGAATGGAAGAAGCAGCTGAACTTAATTCAATGTTAATTAGTTCACATTACCAAATTCAATCTCTTCTTGTCACGGGAAAGATAAGCCTTAGAGAATTAATTATTCCCTATTCTCTTTCGTATTTTGGCAAGGTGCAAAGTCGCACCGTAAGGAGAACAACCTCTCAGAACTCACTAAGGCATCGCTTAAAGAGGAGAGACTTAACATTAAATGGAGAACATTTAATGTTAAGAGATCATTAAGAGAAACATTCATGTGTATCTTTCAGGCTATTTCAAAGTTTAGCCTCCATTCTTGTAGAGGTCAGAAGTACATAAAAACAAATTACTTTAGATATTCATTTACTTTAGCTGCTAAATACACAAACATCCAAGTCTCAGAAAGACTAGATTCTTTACTCAGTTATGATTCTAATTCATTCATAACAACACGCACAAGCATTTTCTAAAGCATTCAGTGAACAAACCATACCAGCAGCAAGCAAGCAGGTCAAGTGTTTTTCATCATACTCTATGGCAAATTTGTTTGTTTCCGTTATTAAAAACTGGTATCAAGTTTACTAAAACAAGTCTCTGAAGAGATTGCAAGGGTGTCAGATGTCAGGACCAGATTAGTTTCATGCCTCCTCCAGCACAGAGCAGAATAGAACAAAGATGAATGTGACTGCTGAAGCTAGGGAGTCACTATTAAACAGAAAAAAAGACATTGGTCACAAGAAATGAGAAAACAATTTAATAAAAAGATAACTTCCATACAATCAATAATCTTGGATTATTAAGTACACAAAAATTACCACATCTGACTTAGTTTTGCCTTAGGGGACAACAGCATTATCATATCAATCTTAAAGAAATTTACAAGGTCACATACTGAATTCAGGAAACAAAATCCCAAGTTACCACAAACCACGTGCCTTGTGCACTGAACTAGGCAAGGCTCCGCTAAGCAAATAGAAAGTATACTTGCCCCATTATATGTTGTATCGTATTACACATGCTCAAGAGAGCCTAATCATAGTTAAGTAAGTGAATTCAAGTTTGTCATTTGTTACCTTCCAAATATTTATAGAAGCCTAAGGTTAAGTTTTCATATCAAGTTACCCAATATGGAATTTTAAATTTCCACTTTGAATCTGCGTAAGCGCCTCCTGTGTAAAATTACGTGATAAAATGGTGTTTGATATACACCAAACTCTGAAGATCAACTGAAAACAGGGACTACCTTCACTGCTTCAGAAATAACACAGAAAATTTTGTCCTCTTACACTAGAGTACTGTTTACACTAATTTTTCAAGGAGTTTCATCTGATATTTAAGACACAATCCATAAAAGCGTCTAGAAGGAACAACAGTACAGCCTGGCTCAATTGTGACAACTGATAAAGATCAATAAGCTAAACCTTTAAAGTAGCATCATTGCTTTGTACATGTTGAAGAACCTTAATGCCAGCACTGCAACTGCCAAGAATAAATGAACAACAGATTTTACACAAAAGATTAATAAAAAGGAGACACATACCAACAAAAGGTCTGTCACAATTACCTCACAGTGCTCCTGTCAGAACATCCTGGGTATCCAAAATCAGCCAATGCACTCAACAGAAATCACTCTAACTAAGCTGCAACTTAAAGTCATCTTTCCAGGTAAAAGTGGTCCATTTAAAAAAATCTACAGTATTTGCATAGAGATTTGCAACACTGCACCGCAAGACAAAATTACCACAAAACTCCCCAGTGACTGACAACGCATAAAACAACAAATGGCACACAAAGCTAAAGGCACAAAATCCCAAGACGTGAAACCTGGGGAAGTTAGAACCCTCCCCAGCACCCTGGTATATGACACAAACACAAAGCTGTTTCTTCACATGTAACAAAGCTCTCAAGCAAGTTGTGGCATGAAGGGTTTTTCTGCAGGCCTTGGGAAGTTCAACATGATTTCCTGGTGATACAAAGGAAGTAAAGGATGGCAGGTGGTATAATTTCGTAACAGATCATGCGGCAGCAGATACAGCAAAACTGTTCTTTTAACTACGACTTTCACGAAGAAAGGATTTTCTGTACCTCATCAACAAAAGTGCTACTTTTCAGAAGGTCACAATCAAGATTTTTAACTCCTTCTCTGAAGCACAAACCTGAATAAACAATCCCTACAAAGAAAGGCACTGACTAAAACAAATTCCGTCTTACAATACCTGTTCTAGTACAAGGCACCTTAGCAGTTCTTCAGTCAAAATCACTGCATCAATGCAAGTGTCACATTCAAGTCATCATCTGTCATTATGCAAAACTTAAGAGTACATAACAACAAATTTGGAGCATGGAGAGGTAGAAAAATGCTAAATTTAACGAGCATTGCAGCAGCAACCTCCATGAGCATGCACAGAAATGCAATACAGCGAGAACAGAATTTGACCAGAGGCTTGCTGTCAGTTGTGGATCAGTGTTTCTCAGCTGCTGATCCAGGGAGCAACAGTCGGCTGTGAGACATCTGAAACAGCCCATGGAACAGAAGCAAAGAAAGCTCGCCAGTGTTCTGGGCAGGAGTGGGAAAGGAGGGAACTGTTTTCTTGGTTTTATACTTTCAATAAATAATTCTCACATGCAAGCAAGAAAGCAACCAACACAAGCAAAAATAAGAGCAGTAACTGAGAGATCAAACCTCGGCCTAATTTCTGTGTCATTTCAACCGTCCCCTCCTATGGCATTACCGCACAGTACAATCCTCAGATTGTATTCAATGAGGTCAGATCTCTCTTTGGACTTAAAAAGGTTGAGAAACATCCTTTTAGATGACAGATAGTTGGCAGATAATAACATGGAAGATAAATGGAAGATGAGGATTTCTGAAGGACAAAGCAAGACAATGAGAAAACCAGCATATACAATTATAAAAAGAAATCAAAATTCACCAGAGAAAAAAACAAATTGCCACGGATATTTTAAAAGTTACGGAAGATTCAGGGAACAAAACCCTCAGTATACAAACACTTTATTTAGGCAATTAGGAATCATAAGCTAACACAGAATATTCCAAGAACTGAGGTCTCTAATACTAGATTTATAAAGCATGAACCTGCTCTTGTATCCAGTAATAAAAGTAAAGCCATAAAGAGCATTAGGTAGTCACAAATTCGACCCCTTAAGCATACTAAAAGCTCCTGCGTTTGAGTGGGCTTAATCACATCCCTCTAATACTACTAAATCAGAACCCCTTCACTACTATTGCAACTATTTGACAGACATTTTAGGGGGCCCAGCAAGTTACATGGTGCTTTATACTTACTCGAATCCTCCCATCTGAGAAGGTGCAACTTCCAAGCGGAATAGTATAGAAATCCCAGTACCAGGAAGAGGCAGAGGGCTAGCAGCAGGTTACGCATAAACACCAACAGTCCCATCTTCACATTAAATCTGCTCTTCTATATGACCTGAGAGAGAAAAGCACGTTGAGCTTGGGGGTCGGAGCCACCTTCTCCGATGGACATCCTCCCTAAACAAGCAACCCACAGAAATCGTGCAACAAGGTAAACGCATGGTAAAACACATCCGCTACACAAATCGCATCATGAAATAATAACTACCACAGCAGGCAGCTGCCTTTTTTGGCAGTGGAAGGGTAAATGCGGCTCTGGAGAGGCGGGGGGTGCCCGCGGCGCTGTGAGGGGCTCCAGCCGCTCCTGCCCGCTCCTCACGGCCCCGGCCGCCGAGGCCTGGCCAGCCCCGCGTCCTCCCGAAACGCCGCTGAGCAACCCCGCGGGTGTCCCGGGGCCGGCGGGGCCCACAGGAGCGGCCGGGCAGCGCCGGAGCCCGGCACGCCGCGTCGCGGGGACGCGCTGCCCCGGAGGCGGTGCCGGGCGGCGGGGACCGCCCGGCCCGGGCAGGACGGCTCCCCACCGGCTGACAGCTCCCAAGGGCCGGCTGGAGCCTGCGTTTGAACGGACAGCGGCGCCGCCGCCGCTACC
>VWZG01009205.1:725186-763686 GCA_013396735.1 Grallaria varia
GGGGGTCCCCGGCGAAGGGGCTCTGCGGCAGGGCTGTGATGCGCGTGCGCGGAGCGCCCCTGGCGCCCAACGCCCGGTTGCGAAACGGCGTCCGGCCGCGCCGCGCCCCGTCACTGTCACTGTCACTGCCTCCGCCCCGTCACTGCCTCCCTTCGCTCCTCCTCGGGGTCCCCGCGGCGCTCCCCAGTCACGGCGTGGCACCTCCAGGTCGCGGCGGTGCCTCCAGTCACGGCACTCCAAGCGCTTCGCCCCGTCAGGTTTGACGCACCGTCACTGCACAGCGCTGCACTCTCCCCAGCCGAGGCACCTCCAGCCCTCGCAGTCACGGCAGCCGCCACTCTGTGCCTCCCTCCTGTCCCGCCGCCGTGCCCCGGCAGTGACACAGCATCGCCATGGCATCCCCATCTGCCCTTGGCTCATTCACCCAGCGCGCTGCGTCTCCCTTCGGCTGCTGCGCCGCCCCGCCTCTCACCCCTGCCCTGCTCTGCCCGGCGAAGCTGCAGCCACCACAGAGGAGCCCAGCCCTGTCTTGGTTCCATCACAGCCCCACACAGTCCAGTCGCTGCCTTCACACCGTCCTGCGGCGTCTGCAGATCCTGACTCCACTGCACACCTCACAAGGTCCTGCACACTCTGTGCCATCTCCCCGGGCTTCCCATAGTGGCACAGCCTCCCCTGCACCGGGCGGCACAGAGCTCCTCGGCTGCCCTGCCGGGGCACAGCGCAGCTCAGCCCACGCAGCCAGGGCAGTTTCCGTGCACTACCCGCTGTGTTAATGGTCTCCTGCTCTGTGAGCGCTGCAGCTCTGGGGCCAGCTTGCACCTCACTCTTCCTACAGCATTGCCCGCTCTGTTGCTGCCCTCACAGCCTTGCCCGGTACCCCTATTGCTCATTAGGCAGAGGACAAGTGAAAAACTCAAGTATAAGACAGCATGGGGACAGAATAATGAGGGGTAATTTTTAGTCATGTGGAGGAAAAGTCATCTGAAAGGAAAGAAACCATTAGGAATAAACCCGCAACTTCAGAACAGCACAGCAGCTCAATGACCCTCCATATGCCTCCAGTAAGACACGGAAAACAAAAACTACATGAGTTTAGGAGAATCCAAGGCAGATTATCTCCAGTATGGTGACAGCTCCCAGTGCAGGCGCCGATGGCAAATGGCAGACACTGCCTTGCACATCACAGGTCTGGCTGAGCCTGCTCCCTGGCAGTCGGCAAAAGGCCGAGTTCAAGCAGGTCACAGGGAGAGCTGATGAGGGCTCACACAGCCCCACTTTCACAACCAGAAACCCCAGCTTGTGTTCCAAACCAATGAAGTCGGTGCAAGCTGGCTGCAAGGGTGGCACCCACACAGCCAGGCTTGCAGAGCTGCCATGCTCCTCTGCAGAGACACAGGAGAGACGCGTGTTGAACTCATATGCCATTAGGTTTTTTGGATGCCAGCAACTCCTAGATGCAGCACAGGAGACCAACAGACTCATGCAAACACTCAGGTATCACTGGTATCAATATCCCCTGTAGGAGGTGCATAGAGAGGGGACAAAACTGCATCTACACAGCCCTGTCCCCTCTCTGCTGCCCACACCAATCCCCAGCTCCCTGAGCTGGATCCATTCAGGATGGTTGTTGCTCTCACTCATCTGGGGCAGCTCTGTTCCCTCCAGCTTCATGACAAGCTGGCAGCCAGAGCTGGGCTGGGCAGCTTCCTCCAATGGCCCCAGCTCTGCTGCTGGGCTCATTTCTTCCAGTAACCCCACTGACTTCTGTGCCACATCATACTCAGTTTTACTTTACAAACATTTGCTTTATGCCTGCTCCTCTCTTGCCCTCTTCGTCCCTCTGTCTGTGTACGCTGGGTCTCTTCCCTGCCACAACTGCCCTTATCCCAGTGACACGGAGCTGCCTGCACTGCCTGCCACCACTGTGCCACATCTGCTCTGCTGTCCACAAACCTCACGCAAACTGCCCCGACTGTGCAGATCAGCCTTTGAACCCCACGGTGTGCAGGCACAGCAGGTGGTCTGATTTCAATGATGAGAAGCCAGATAGTGACAAGGCTGGGGCTTGCTCCTGAACCTGCGTTTGTCACTTGGGAAACCCTACCCCCATTATCAGGTATCAGCATGCTGGAAAGAGCCCAGGATGAAGTCACACTTCTTGCCAGAGTGGAAAAAACTCAGGAGGCAAGTGCTGTGTATCTCTGAAAATCAGGTAGCAGCGCCTGGCAGCTGTCTAACGGGCACGAGATGAATTAACACAATGATTAGTGGAGTGATTTGGTTCAAGTAGCAGGTCTTCAATCTGAACATGTTCCTACTTAGCTTACACATTTCATTCGCAGGCAGATGTCAAGCTGGATGTTGCTAGGAGATAGACAGCAGGGGAATAATTAAGTCTGATGAAATCCTATCATATTGCCATGCTGCTTTCTAGAATGCTCTGGAGCTTCTCAAAGCCAAACTGACCAAATGATAGGGCAAGAGCTGCAGCCCATCCTGCTCAGCAAAACCCACTTCTGGCAAACCTGCTGAGCCTGTGACTGCCCACATGTCTGCAGAGCATTTCCTGCAGCAACACTGGCCACGATCAGGGGAAAAAGGCTCTGGCAGAGGGCACAGCTGGTGGCTGCATTAGCAGGTAATGCAGGACACTGGGGACCAGTCACTGCTCAGAGCAACAGTGAGGGTTCCTACATCAATGTTGCATGCTGCTTGTGATGCTCATGTTGGACTAGGTATGACTTGGATACATCAGGTGGCCATCCACAAAGCTTCCTTCTGCCCTTCTTTTGAAAGCAGCCCACCTGGGGCATGCCCAAATTGCTCTGCAAATGCCTGTCATGCATGGTGCTGAGCATCATGGGGCTTTCCCACTGAACTGACACCTGCCTGCTTTTTTCTTTCATGGTGATTGAGCCACACTGTATATGGGAGGTACATAAAAAACAGCTACAGGTTCTTTTCCCACCAGTAAATAAAGTTACCCCAAGCACACACACATCAGCCTTTGGGTTTCCTCCATAGTGAGACTCCTAATCTTATTTGCTTTTCCACCCTGTAAAAATTATCATTCTAATACTCACACTGTAATCCTTCTCCCCAAATGATATGTCAGCAAATCAGACCCGATACTAATTAATGCAATATTTTATTATTAATTAAATACCACTAAATACCACAGCAAAGCTCTCTTTCCAGTAATGGCCAGCTAGAGATTACCTCTGCTGATGACCAGGCTCAGGGAATGCAATCTGGGCTGTAAGACACCTGTATTTAGTCTTATCTCCCTGACTGAACTTGTTTCATCTCACACACTCATTATGTATTATTCTTAAGTGCAGACTCTGTCCATGATCAGACTGTGGAGAACACTTTACATTTCTGGTGCTCTGGCTATGCTAATGATGTCTAAGAACAGATATGTTAAACAGCATCAGCAGCAGGCCCACACAAAACAATCTAAAACAATCTGAACTTGGCTCAAAAATTTTGCTACCCTCTAGATATTTTCAATAGCAAAGAGCCACACTTACCACTACTGGTGCAGGTAAGCACCTGGAGCCTGCCCAGTCGGTTTCCCGAGAACTCTGCCCGACTGGACCAGGTTTCCCAGGGTCTTCCTCAGATGAAGTGACCCAATGGTCCTGCCTGGCAGGTGGCCGTGTGAGCAGCCGGCCAGCACAGCGCTCAGTAGTTCATCTCCTTGCAGAAATTCCAATACACTACATTTGGTTCACACATAGTTTTCAAGAGAGGAGGTAGGCTTGATTTGGAGACAAGGATCAGATACTCCCACCTTTCTGTTTCAGGAGTCCATCACCCTCACGTTCAGAAGAGCATCCCACTTCCCTGTATCTGGCTTCAGTTTGCAGACATACCATTTTGTTCTGCCTTCTGCTTGATTAAAGAGCCTTTCAGAGCCTGGCATTTTCTCTTTGTGACACTACACATATGCTGCAAGCAAACCCCCTCTCATCCGTCTTTCTGATAAGCTAAATATACTGAGTTGCTTAATTCTCTTTCTGCCAGGCTTTTCCTCCCACCCTCAAGCCATTTTTTGCATTTCTCTCTACACAGCCTCTCTGATTTTCCTGAGTCCTTTCCAAGATGTAGAATCCTGCAATGAGAATTCCTAGGGCTTTGACACAGGGCTTAATCTGTGTTTTCCCATTTTCTATCTTTAAGGCTGCATTGGTCCTTTCTGCCATAGAATCAGGGTAAGCATCAGGCAGGATTGTCCTGAAACTTTTCCAGACCTGCTGCTGGCAGGTTAGAGCCACCTGGGCTGGCCAGCTCTATCTCAGCTGCACATCCAGAACCCTGACGAATGGAGTTTGGTGGCTGGGGACACCTTTGCTCCCACATACCTTCCTTGCCTGCTCCCTGTCCTGGAATCATGGATGTTATTGTTGCCTCTCCAGCAGCACCACAAATAAGTCTGAAAAAATGGGCTTGTACCCACACAGAGCACGACGCAGGACACCATGCCCACAGGTCCTGGCAGATCCAGTAGGATTTCCCTCTGACCAGCAGTTGTTTTACCTGGGCAGTCAGTGCCTCCTCTTCCCAGTACGTTGCTGCAGGTACCACAGGGGATAGGGGTGCCACATTTCAGGGGCTTAGGGAGCTGAGCCTGGCAGGTGGGAGCAAGGTTTGCTGAGCAACGGTGAGCTGTCCAGGAGCGGACATCCCAGCTCACAGTAGGTTATTGTGCTGTGAAACAGAGGAGAGCACAGAGCCAAGTGGTGCCTGTTGGCATCCACGCTGGTTTGAGTGTCCTGTCTGGGAAATATTTTGCAATGCCTGTAAATATTTTACCCAACCTGTTCAGAGTGACAGTAGACACTGTAGAATCTGGTGCACTGACTAGTTACTGGGCTGCACACCATAAAAACAGCCTCTTAAGTAATAGGCTTTGTGAAGGTTCCATCTTTAATTCTACCCCTTAACAAACCAGCTAAAATAGTCTCTCCCCAGCAGCACCCTCAGTGAAGCCTACCTGAGATCCAGGAGTGAAATGGGGAATCTTGTCCAGCCCATGGGCCATTACTGGATATCACAGTGCACTTCTTTGTGCCAGTCATGAGGGAACCCAGAAGGAGTCCAGCTTCAGCTGCGGTTGTGCTGCCTCTCCAGAGCCAAGAGTGCTGCCCTTAAGTTTCTGACAGGGCTGCTGAATAAACCTGAATTTCAGAGATGGTTAGAGCTGTGATGGTCATGACCCTCAATGGGCTCATCTTGAGCCCTCCAGCCAGGCATTGCCCTGTCCCCTTTCATGCCATAAAAACAGCTGAAAGAGACGGGTGAGAGCAGCAGGTTCTGTCCAGCCACTGCCTTCTCTCAAACTGGAATGGCAGGAGTGACTCCACCTCACATGCTGCCACAGAGAGGAGGGAATTTGACAGAGCAGTGGCACAAGGAGAGAGCTCCCCAAACCGGTCACAACCATGCCACAGGCCCAAGTAATTTGCGAACATTTTGATGACATAATCACAGACTCTCCTAAACAAGTGTGTTAATTTTTAATGAATGGTCAGCTGGTAGGAGGCCAGTGTAATTCAAAGAGCCAAAGCAATGGGCAGAGAAATGGCAGAGAGCCCCAAACTGCTGCTGGGGAGGTGAAAGCACAGTTAAAAGCATCCTGAGGCTGTTACACAGCACAGACCTTGCAGGGAAACTCCTTCCTAGCAAAACGAAAGGTCTTGCTGGTGAGAGCAGGAGCATCTATAGAGCACACTTTGCCTTCTCCACTCCCATCAACAACTGTAGAATTTTTAATCAAAACTATATATTATAAAAAATTAATAAAACTCATGATTTAATAACAGCTAGGTGTATCAAAAACTATGTTCTGAGGTCTGTCAGTGAGCAAAGTCTTAATGGGGAGACAACAACAATGGGAAGCATACCTAGACCCCCAGTGACCATATCATGATTTAGTGCCATTTAATAGTTCATAAAACCAATTTTCTGAATGACAAAGTGAGGGCTTACATTTGGGGCTTATAAAATATTGAACAGGCTGCTTGCTGCTACAGCACGAGCTGTAAGGCCTGGGCAAATGATCGCAACCCACAGCACAGTGATGGGCTGCAAAGAAATGTTCTTTGGAATGGAGAGAACAGGCTGTACTGCAGGGTGGAGGATCTCCCAAAAATCAGGGGTGGGAGGTGGAATTAAGTAAAAAAGCTGAAAAAGAGAGCTGTCCCCACACATGACTGTTGCTATGACCCTGCAGCACAGCACCTTGGCTTTAAGAACCATGAGTCAGAGGGGCATGGAGGGGATTTCTGAGCAGAGCTACAGCCCTGGGAAAGCCAACTGGATGGCTGGTCCAGCTCTGCAAACTTCAGAACAGGCACAGAAATCCTGAGGGGCAGCACCACCACAGAAAAGAAGCTAGGGCTTGGAAATACGGCAAATAAAGCTGTGAGGGATTTAAGGAGTACAGGCTACTCTACTGCCCCAGGAGAGGGTCTCCTCACTAGGGGGAATGGAGCACTGCTACGGGCAGAGGAAGTTCAGGAGCCAAAGGTGACAAGTTGAAGATGGGAAAAACTCAAGCCTGGGTCACTGAAGGCTGCAGGGGCAGCCATTCCCACCATGCACCAGCTTGCAAGTAAGATTAGATGATCTCAACTTTAATTTTTTAACATGTATGGCTCAAGCATGAAGAAGTGCTGCCGCATGGACTTGCTTGCTGTTTTGCCCTAACCTGTGTGCATCTTTGAATTCATTCTTCCTGATTTCTTGTTCAAACAGTTCCAGCAGCAAAAAGGAGGCCAGGACTGATTTCTGTGTGTTGGAGAAGGCAGTGGGGAGGGTGTGTAGGGCTCAGCCTGAGGACAGTCTTCTTCACCTGCTCTTCCAGCTCATGCACGTCTTTATAAAAACAGGTATGACAGCCAGAGCTGGCTCTGTGGCATTACTCTGCCTGTAGCAGTGCTCATTGCCAGCCCTTTACCCAGGGAATGCCTCATTTCCAGCCTGGAGCTTCAATACTTAATTACTTGACCCGGACCAAGCAAGCCCTTTTGCACATTTAGCTGATCTGCTGTGGTGATGGGGCCACGTGGCCATAGGCTCCTCTTTACAGCCTGTTCGACCTGAACTCTATCTTCTCTCCACTGTTCCCTGGTACCTGCAGAACTGAAGCCTCTGAACCCAAGTAACACACCTGTGACCTTCACACAACTCAGCAACCAGCTCTGTTGCTCACACTTGTCTCTGCCCAAGCGAGCTGGTGCCAAAGCCCACAGTGTAAGCAGAGCAGCACAAGTGCTGAAGTCAATCTCCCCTTCAGATTTACAAACCATCCCCATTGCATTGCTCTGATCTCTTCCACACATATCCTGAGGAAATGGTTGGCCACACTGCCTGTGGTAAGTCTGCAAAGCCACAGGCTGCACCCCTGCATGGGTGACTGCCCCTCTCAAAATCCTGAGATGCATCAAGGGACATTAGCACCTCCCAGGACGGAGGGCCATGTGCCCAGAGTGAAGACAGTCTTGGCAGCATCCCACCACTGAGACCAGGGCAAATATGATGCCTGGGAAAGGGACCAAGGAGATGGGAGGTAGCAAGGGTATGGGTCAAGGAGACGCAGGAGGAAGGGAAAGCACCAATCAACTCTAATCCTGCGAGTCACTAGGAGGTGGGAGGAGGTGCTGGTGTTGCTGGTGGAGCTGTTTCACATGTGGGCCCAGGAGCAGCTGCCTGGTACAGGGTGCTGGGCTGGCAGGGGCCCAGCTGAGGCAGCCCTGCCATATCCTGGTGCCTGCCCTGCTCCTGGGTGCTGAGGGTTATCTGCTCCTTCTTGGGAAAGGGAAGAAAGGAGAGGAGCCACCTAGCATGGCATGGGCCATAGGGCAGAGCAGGGCCTGTGTGGGAGGGTGTAGGGGCTGCATTTGCAGCACACCGACCCCTGTGCTGCAGGATGTGGCCAAGGATTTGTGCTCTGCTGTGGAGCATGAACACACTCTGTTTTGTGAAATTCAGCATTTGTGGCAACCTGTGCATTCTTGCAGCTGCTTTGCATAATGGGGTTAGAGCAGCCAGGGGGAAGTGCCTCCGAATGCTGTGCTGTGTTTACTGGCAGGTCGTGGGCTAACAGCAGCCATGAGGAGTCAGCTGCAAGCCACAGGCAGGAGACACAGACAGAAGGGTGCTGCTGAAGCACCTCAACCCCTCCAGGTACATCACCCACAGTCACACAATCCCACAGTGGTAGGTACAAGTGAGAATGGGACTAAGGGAGCACTGGATCCTTGTGTAGTAAATGGGGACCTAAACAGTGTATGTGCAGAGCTGGCAGCCCCGGAAGACTCTGCCCCTGTCCCAGCAGCCACAGGAGACCAGCAGGTCCCTCATTTCCCAAACATGCATCTCAGAGGCAGCTGCAGCCCACCCAGTCCAGCCACAAGAAGGCAGGGACAGACCTCAGCCTCCCCAACAAATGTTCCCCATCCTACCCCCTGGGAACCAATTCCCTGTGCCATACCCAAGGGAGTACGAACTTTCTGCAGCCATCACCTGAACCACTGCTATGCTGGGGGATGCTGGCAGATCCACAGGGCCAGGGAGAAGCAGCTTCTGGAACTTTCCAGGCCTCAGCAGCCAGTCGAGGGAGGTTTGCGTCTACAGCAGGGCTGGTCCTTCCAATGCAGGGAGGTGGGAAACTAACCACAATGAGGTGCTGGTACCAGTGACATCCTCCATGACAGACTGGTTCCTGGTGGATGGGGTAGATTAACACTGATGATTTGCACAATCACCCAGACAAGTCCTGTGTTCAGATTCCAGCACCTACAACCCGTCTGGGTTGGCATGTGAGCCCTGCTGTGAAGCTGCGTAGAGCAGCCCACCCCAGCCCAGCTCCCCTCCAACCCAGCCATAGACCCTGACCCTGCTGGAAGTGTTGGTCAGTTCCCCACACTGCCAGCACCCAGGACACATCCATGGCTTGTCATTGTCACCTCTCAGCAGCATTGTGTCATTGCATGTGGCCAGAGCATCAGGCTTCCGCTTCATGCCAGGCAATCCCAGCAGTGCTGGGGGACCAGCTGCAGACAAGCCTGGCCATGGGGGATGGACTCCTGCCCCAGATCTGTCCTCCAGCATCTCACCCAAGTCACCTTCGACTCAATGCTTCTTCCACTCTGCCAGCTGCAGTCCCACCCAGGGCTCTGCAGAAAAGGGAAAGCTTTGATTCCTTCTTCCATGTCACTTTCCATGCCTCAGGCCCTGTAGAAAAGCCAAATTCCTTAGCTGAAGGGGCTCCGCATTTATGTGACATCAAGTGACCATATGCAAGCATGGTTCTGCCCATGCTTCAGTCCCACAGCATCACTGCTCAGATTTCTCCCTCCTTTTCCTTCACAAGCCAGGAAATACCCCTAAGGTCAAGAGCCAGTGAAATTTGGGGAGGTCATTGACCTGCTCTCTCCAGAGCAGTGAAACCCTGAGTTCAGAGAGAGGACAGTGGCATCCTGTACCGGTAGCTGCTACCAGCAAGGCCAGAGCCACAGAACCAGTCACTGCTGCCTTTCCTGGGAGAATGGCCCATGCTCCTCCCATTGCACCAGGTGGCTGCAGCTGGGAGAGGCATCCCATGGTCCGGATGTGGAGTGAGCCTGTCAACTCTCCCTCATCAGCACAGCCAGGCCTAAAAATATCCCAGAGTGGGCTGATGATGGTTGTGCTACAGTCTCCATTATACAGAAGGAAATGGCTGGTCCTTGCCAGAGTGCCTGGGGCAGGACCAGGTCCTCTGCCCTGCTCTGGCACAGGATATTGGGATAATTATTGGGTAATCTTCATAGTAGAGGGGTGCCAGGGACAGAGCATGACACAGACATCCCAGCCAGGCACAGCATCACTGCTTGGGCTGTTGCAGCCAGGGCAGACAGACAGCTCCACAAGCATCATCCCTCCTGGGTGCCTGGGACTGAGCAGGACAGGGAAGAGGGAACAGGATGTTTCACAGCCCATTGCCATGAACCCCTAACAACGATGAAATGGAGTGCCGCCCAGACAGCCCACAACACGTCAAAAGTGCACGCAGACAGCCAAAGTGAACAGCACCGTGGGTGCATGTGCAGCAGCACAGGGAGCCAGAGGGCAAGTCAGCAGAGCAGCCACAGCAGGAGTAGGATCAGCCCTCAGCCCACAGGAAAAGCCAGAGGAGCAGAAGTGCAAGGTGTTGAGTTTGCAGCCCAGCCAGGAAGAGGGCTGGCCTTGTGCCCTGAAACATGCTGGCAAAGGGCAAATCTGACAGCTCCTCCCTTCCCATCCCTGCATGTCCCAAATCCACAGGCCTGACAGTGAGCACGGCTGCTGACGCTGAGCCTTGGCCAGTAATCCACCCAATAAACCCGAGTGGGAAAAATAGCAGAGATGCTGCTGGAGGAATCAGGAGGCATGTGCCAGCTCTTGTAGGAATGGCTTACAGGACAAGAGCATGAATCCAGCCCCAAAAAGACTCTGGCTCTGACACAGACTCGTAGCTGACAGGCAGAGCCAGACTTCATCCCAGCTAGACTGGTGTTCCCAGGATTGTCACAAGCATCCTTGACCCCAAACCTGAAGTGCCATCTACTCACCCACTCCGCGTACTATGCTTTCCTCTGCGCAGCCTAGCTTCCCCTGGAATGGTGACACAAGGACAAGGCCACACTGACAAGGCAACACTTCCCAGAGGGACATATTCCAGGCACAGACAAGTAGCACCTCTTCCTGCATCAGACCCTTGGCAGACCCCTCTCCTTGTGGGGAGCCGTCTCCAGGGAGCCGAGTCCCGAGCAATCTCACCTGCTTGTAGGGCTGGAGGACAGGTTGTGCTGGGAGAAGGGTTAGACCAAAACACCATGTGGCCCAGCCATAGCCAGGCATCTGTTCACTGGGAAGGGGAAAATCTGCCTCAGCAGTTAGCAGGCACCCCTCCAAAAAGGCTGCACAAGGACTCTTCTGTCCAGTGGCTTTGAAGGAAGGATTCTCGAGGCAGGCTCTAGCCTGCCTGGAGAAGGGGTGAGGATCTGCTGTGAGGGGATGACTGTCCAGCTTCCAGGAATTTCCCTCACGGTCCCATTCCCGCACCTCTCACTATGAACAATCCCTGCAGCCTCCACACAGCCATGTTTGCAGTCTGCACAGATGGGCAGAGGACTGATCCAGGTCCCCCAGGGCTGCCCCGACAAGTTAACAGAGGCTGGAGAACACAGGCAGACAGGAGGGACCCTCAGCAGCTGTCTCTGCCAGCTTGGTCCAGGGAAGCAGTACAGGAGCCAGGCTTCTGGGGAAAGACCCCCACAGCACGCTGTGCCAGTGCGATGCCTCAGAGGCAACAGCCCAGCCCAGAACAGGCAGGGCAGTGGGGCAGGAGAGACCTCACTACACTGGGATCCCTTGAAAGTATTCCTTTGGAGAAGGTAAGGAGCAAGAAACCCTCCCTCGAGCTGGCCCATCAGGTGCTGACATGCCTGGCTCCCAGCCCAGCAGCTCAGAGTCATGCAGCTCCCATGAACGCCGTCTTTCTTCTCCCTGCTGCAAAGCCCTTGGCAGTCCCTCAGTTGCTTTGGCTGGGGAGGGAGAAGAGCCAAGGTCTCCTTTTCTGTCCCTTTCCCCTTGCCAGGCCCTGCATAGTGCTGAGGGCCCAAGTTGGGGATCTCCAGGCTGGTGACAGCACTGCAGACCACTGCTCCCACAGGGACCCAAGAGGAGCCTTCACCTCCAATGCATAAGAGCAAGGTTGGCCCTAGCCCCACTGCACGGATGGCTGAGAGTCCAAGCAGGATGCCTGTGCTCCACATGCAAGGGAGAATGGCAGAGCATTAACACTCCTGCCAGTCCCTGTGGACACCAGCTGTTAAATGGTGTTTGGAAACATCTATCCAGCTGGAACTGGGAAAGCCAGAGAGGACTCGCAACAGACCCATCTCTGGCTGCCAACACAACTGCTCCCTTCATCCTGCCCTGGCTCTGCTGGGCCTGAACAAGCAAAGCTGCATTCCTGCTGCAGAGCCAAGTGGCTGGGCAGCCATCCACCACAGGCAACCACAGCTCCCGCCCTTTGGTGGAGCAGCTCCTCACTGCCAGTTTCCTTGCCCTCCTGTATCACTCCACTCCTATTTTTTATGGAACTGGCTGCAAGTTAATAGTTCCTCTGCACCTGCAGCTGGTCAGCACCCACCCACACTAAAGACATCCATGTCCTGCACCCAGGATTCTTTTTAATTGATTGTGGCTATCAGGAATGAAGTTTGAGTTAACCCCTGCTGCGAGGATAGGCAAGAAAATTAACCTCAAAGGTGCAGAGACATTGTATTCAAGAAGCAGCAACACTTGAGGAAATGAGAGTCCAAGCCACCAGCTCACATTCACAACCATCTGACCCCCATGTCTGAAGTGTCTCTGGAGGTCTGTGAGTACAACACGCCACCATGCCTCCCCACATTCAGCAAGACTGTGGGCTTGAGTCACTATACTTCTCAAAGTAGTTTGCTTTGGTCTACAGCATACTTGTATATCAGGGCAGTCAAACCTGTTTGGACATGAGACTGGCTGGTACAAATTCTTGGCTGTAAAGACAGTTTTCTCTTAACTTTACATGGACGACTTCAGCCTGGATATGAAACCATCCCAGCACAACAGCTGCCCACCTTGCCTACAGCCTGTGAGGAGGCAGCTCGTCCTTCAGCCGGCAGTGTGGATAACGATGAGAGCGTCCCAGTTCCTGGGGTGCTGGGCAGCGCGAGGGGCGCACACTGGGTATGCCAGGCAGTAACTCACAGGAGGCAGAAGAGCCCAGACAGCAGGACTGTGTAATTTCTCTCCTGCACCATTTACCGAAGGTGTTCACAGCCCACTAGAACCATTCATAACAGTGAGAACTTTTCTTAAATGCAGAATTCCAGGCCAAGGACAACTCTTCTCAGGCTTTCCTACCTCACAGTTTTGTTTAGAAATTAACACATATACTACACCATTTAAATCTTTTCCTAGTACCTTCCCACATATTTCCCTCATTCACTAGGTGCTGTCAAAACGATTTTGATTTTGGCCTTGTCATATTAGTTATGCTGCAGCAAGAAAGCTGTGGCAATGTTTCTGCATGGATCTGCCACAGCTTCCTCAAAGGATAGCCATGAGGTGAATGTTTACCAATCTTCTGGAAACTACTCTGGTGAGGTCAAAGGAAACTGCAGACAGACACTCTCAGCTATGCTCATCACTGGAGTCAGGCAACAAACCTCACCTGAAGTGTTGCATTTTTCTTTCACCTGAGGATGACATCTAAAGCTGCTCAACAGCTCTAACAACAATGCAGAAAAATGAAGAATGATTATGGGAAAGGAGGAAAAATGCTTATTTTGACTTTTAGCAACACCCCATATTGTTCAACTGAAAATACCACACACTTTACACTAACCTAAGTGCACACACTCAAAAGATTCTGTGCAGGATCTACAAATTTGTCAGCAAAAAGGATACATTATTATTTTCCTCAAACTACAAAAGTTGCCTCCAGCAATAGCTGGCACTTTGGGCTTCAAAGATATGGGCTGAAATAACACTACAATGAATAAGCAAATTCCTCAAGGTCACTTGGTGTATCAGTAACAAAAATCCCTGAGCTAAGGTAGAAGAATCTCCTTTCCCTGACTGCCAGTTCAGCAAGTCTTAACCAGCACTGTGAAATTCAAGAGTCAACACCACAGTAAAGAACAGAGCTGTTTTGAGACTGCACCCAGGTAAGATCGGGCACACTCAGCTTCAGAGGGACCTAATGCAACTCAGCTCTTTCTGCAGATGTCTCAGCTCTGTGTTTCAATGAGGAGAGATGACTCTGTGGTTCCTTTCCTGTTCTAGCTGAACAGCCATGAACAGCCAAGCTGGACTGAGTCCTTAAGTAACAGAATTCTGCTTAGGCCTCTGAAAGACACCAAGAACTCACCAGATAAGCATTAAGGAGATGAGTATTAGAAATTAATAATGCTAATAGAAAAATTAGAAGCACAATGAGAATTTCCAAGTTACATTGCTTGAATTCTTAAATTAGTTTACAGATTGTCTGTTTTGAAATTAGATTTATTACTCGAGGAAACTGAAAACAACGTACAGGCTACCAGAGTCTTGATTTTATCCCATGTTTGCATTAAAAAACAAGCACAACTGCAGACATGTCAGACAACAGGAGCCCAGTGAAAGGATGGAAGAACAGAGATGCACTGGAAGCCTTGGGATATGTGACTGTGCTCCTCAACCAGTGCAGAATCAATTCAACCCAGCTCAAAACACCGGGAAGAGAGAGAGGGAGCAAGGAGAATGGGTCCTATTACTCACAGTACCACCCTCGGTGGTCTGAGGTGTCTGCTGATGGAAAAAACGTCTCCTAGAAGTCCAGCCACAGACAGAAACATTACTGCAATCAGGTGCTTTACAAAGAATATATTCACCTTTTTAAATCTTATGAAAAGTTATCATTGGCTTGCAAAGTGAGCTCATCCTGTATTAAGGGCAGGCTGTTATTTGTTTATACAAAAGATGCTTCCTGTGAGTCCAACTTGAACCAGTCATAGATGGAAGCTTCATGAAAAGTGAAGTAATGAGGTCTTACTGCCTGCAGTACCACATGCAATGGCCCTAACAAAGGCCCACCAGAGTTCCTGTGGGCATGCTGAGCATGATTTCGTATGGAACACATTCAAGAAACACCTGCCTAGCTGATAATCTGGCAGCATCTCACCCTTCGTGGAATGATGCTGTAACAGGGATAAAAACACTTCCAAAAGAACAAAAATCCACTGGAGTAAATTATCAGGCACAATAGAAGTCTAGGTAATGGAAAGCCTATGTACCTTTGAGACAGCTGCTCTGTACGGAGTTTTTATTGCTATCTGTTATACTTCAAGCTATAAACCCCATTCCTTTTGCAAAGTCAAATAATACAGAACTCTCAAACATCAGAGTCACCAATTTTAAGTTCATGGAGAAAAGCCAAAATGCAGTTTAGTCACTGCAACAGGTACAGTATGTTTACATTTGAATGATGCAGCACAAGAACTGACAGGAAAATTGGGAAGGCCCTTTGTCTCAGAGTGCAGGATGGCAGAGGTTTCCAACACAGTGCAGTCAACTGACAGGAGCAAATCTGGAGTCTGCAGAAAACAGGTAACAAAGCTCCTCTTCCAGAACAAATACTATACGCAGGAGCTCTTGAAAGTCACTCAATACTGTTAGAGATGGGTAGCAAAACCTGCTGCAGGTGAACGAAGAATAGAATACCCTGATTTGGACAGGACCCACAACGATCAATAAAGTCTAACTCCTGGCCCTGCACAGAACAGCTCTGAGAACAACCCCAAGAACAACAGCACTCGAAACAAATCCAGCTGTTTCGTATCTAGGTCACCATTTTAGGATTAAGCTATTGAGCCAGGTGTTTGCAGCACAGGTAGTATGTGGCACCTAAAAGGTGCATCTAAGTTACATAGCAGTTCGGGCAGAAAGCCTGAAGGCAGGGACCTTTTTTCCAGAGAGACAAGGGCAGATTGATACTAAGTATATATTTTTCAGTAACAAACAGGTAGTGTTCAGCCTACCAAATTAACTCTGACAGAACAGAGGCAAGTTTGTTACAGCCCTGCCAGCTCTTCTCCAGGCTTGCTCACAGCACATCACTTCAGAGGTTTATGTACAAGCTCAGATGTCAAAGTGCAATTCCGTTTCTATTGCCTGGACCAGAGTAACTGCAGCTAGCAGACTCTGGTCTTAACAGACCCTGGTTTTATCAAGCCAACTATCCTTTTCATCAGGAAACCAATACCCTGAGACCAGGAGTTTTGGACATGGGAAAAAGAAAAATATAATAAAAACCAAACGAAAAATCACAAAAGAAAGCCACTATCTCCTTTCAGAACGTTTAAGCCTTCCAACACTCTGGAGCAAACTATTCCACCACAAAAATGGGACAGATTACCTCTATGCAAAACAGTGATTGTGCAAATCTTTGCTACTCATATCAGCCTCCTCACCCTATAAAAATGTAGGGCTAAGTAAGATTTTCTGTATAAAAGTTGTAGTTTATTTCTTTTCTGATCAAGAGTTGTATCACTAATCAATACTACATTTTATTGCTAATCACAAGTCAATGCACCGGGGTTTCAGAAGAGTTTGGTTTATAGCGTTCCTATGTACCAAAAGGAAAAAAGTTACAAATTCAGACTTTGCAGACACATTGTCACGTCCCTATAGAAGCAGGGATGCATTAAGTCTGTTTCACTAGAAAATTCTCCTCTTGAACGGTTTCTGGAGAACACGCAATCATGATTTTCTCCAATAGGAAAATTCACCCCATCATACCATGCAAAAACAAGGTGGCCAATCTGCTCCATAGCCTAAAATCCCTTTCCTACAGAACGGGAAAGGAATATGTATTTACACTGCTCCTGTGTTGTGTTAATGCTTAAGTTACTAGGAGCAAATTGGCACATCTTCCGGGTACACCTACTACCCAGCTCAACTCAGCTTCCTATTGCTGGGTAGCAAATTCTCTCCAACACAACTGAGATGTGTCCTACCAGTACTCTATAAAAATGCTACAGTAACCTTTGCCAGACAGCAACACGGCAGCACGCTTGCTTCAGAAGAGCATTGCACAGCCTTTCAGTAATACACACAGCTCAGTGCATGCTTTATCTGCCTCAGACCCAGTATTAGCTGCTGTAAGCAAAACCCTACGGACACACAACAGGCAGTGCTGCCACAGGGGAGGGACTGCACAGATACTGCTGCCCTGTCATCCCCAACATTGTGATGCTTGGATTTCAAGAAGGGAGAGTTAGGACTCTGTCCCTTCAGTCATATTGCCTTAGAGAAACTCAAATGAAACTCTTTGGGAACCGAATGTCTATTGGGAGCTGAACACCTAGGAATGCTGCACTGCACAGGGCTCCAGACAGATTTGACTGATTCCGAGGCACATACTAATACAGTTAAATTCATGATTAAGTAAGTCAAAAGCACTACCAGAACAAAAATATTAAATGGAAGGTTAAATAATTTGTCCTACTGGATTCAATTTCACATTTCACCTGTTCACACAAGCATCTCCTATCTGTTTGGAACAGCCCACAGCTCAACCTCAGAAAGGAGGTGCTGAGAAACAAGAGACAGAAGCTGCTTGCGACAAAAAGATGGATATAAATATAAAAGAGGTTCCATTTCCAGCACCAGTAATACTGACTGCTCAAGCCCAGGCGTGGTCACCAGGGAAACTCTTAAATTCAGGAACATTATTCAACTAAAACAATAGACCATACTGTTCTGCAGCTGCCAAGATTCCTGGCTACAACTCCCAAAAGAGTTTGCCTCCTGTCAAAATTGTCTCAAATGAAATAGCAAGACTGCTCAACAAGTTGAAAGCAACATCCCCAAGCTGGCTTATTTGGTAAGGACCCAACTTCAGACCAGCAGACTGCAGGCATCAGCTTCAGCAAATGGGATCTCTTTCACTATCCAACAGCTGCCTTACAGCTACTGTGGAGCAACAGCTTTTTAGCTTCCTCAAAATATAAAAGAACAAAACCCCAATAAAACCCCTGGATTCGAAGCATCCAAATATGGCCTGTTGCACTGGAACATTTAAATCCTTGGGGGAGGTGGGCATCTTCTTCCTCTGCCACAGGCAGCGCTTACTCCATGATGGCCCGGTACAATGCAGGTTCAATATAATCTTCACGATAGCGTGAATTGATCACTCTTTGTCTCTTCCTCTCTTGACTGACCTCCTTCTCTTCAAAGATCTCCGTGAAGCGCATATCTGAAGCTATTGACTAAGGGGAAAAAACAGAGTTAGTCTCTAGAGCACAGATCAAATCCCTGTCTCCACATCCTCCTACTGCACATCAGAAAGAGCCAAGACAAGACACTCGGGAACATTCAGCCTTCTTCAAAAACTGACCAAACACAAGAAGAAAAATATTTAAGAAACTGGATTTACAAGTGTGGGGATAAGTTTAAGTGAACTGTAATTGGAGATCTACAGAATCACAGGTTTCAAATTTAACTGAGTACCTAATTTAAGCACACAGACTCTTTCTCAAAGTAATAAACAGTCACGTGTTCCATTTTTCAAGCAGTCCAGTACAATTTCTGCTTTATGGAGCAGGCATGTTTAAACACCTGGTCACAGGATTCAGCTATGATACATTCTTTCTTAAACCTCTAACATCCCGTGTGCCTGCCAACAGATCTGCGTCAGGGTGTGCATGTTTGTGCTGTGAAGCAAGACACCCCAGTGTGCTGTCTGTAACTACAATTTTTGTAGTGCAAAGTGTAAAACAACAAAACAGGGACCTAAAAAAGCTATGGGATCTCTGTCCTTGTTGGTAATTGATGCTTAATTAGAGTGGGCCCTGAGCAATCCTTTCTGACAAGTTACCCCTGTTTGGAACAGGTGTCTGGAGACCTGCAGAGGTCCTTTCCCACATGAATTATTGCACAATTTCAAAAAACAAACAGCTCTCTTGATGCCATCCTAGTAAGAGCTTTTCAGAACAAAGGGCAAGTGAAGGAACTTGGCCACAGGAGTAGACAATGGAAATTATGAATACAGGTATGACAGGGGATAAACGTGCTGTCCCAATCAGTGATTCTATGCTATAAACTCATGTCCCTGGGATAGAACTGTGTTTTTGTAGCCTGACCAACTACCGATTGAGGAGAGTACCAGATTGTCATCTGCTAATCCCATGTGCTCAGCTTGCTGTTAGAGGACAAATTAAGTTAAATGAACTTCTTTAGTAGAAGTCTGTGCTCCTTTTACCTACCAGCCTTGACTTCACTCTCTTAGGAAGCTCCTCTTCAAGAGTGTATACATCATCCCTTTTCACCATCAGCTGTGAACCATCTTCAAATTCCACCTAGAAGAGAATCAGAAGTTGTTCTGTCAGAAGTCTCAGAACCCTCCCACAGCTACCCAGAACTTGCCTTCTCCTCCTCCAAGAGGCCTCTCACGAAATAGTCTTCTACCACTTGAAATTTATAAAGGATATGCATGCAGCTATGCACACTGCAACAGACTTTAACCAAAACTTCACCAATCTTATGACAGTAAAAGTACCCCAGCAATTTCGGTGATAAGTCTTTTAACACCTGACAAGACAGTTTGGCTAGTCACTTTATTACAGCCTGAACATTCATCCCTTTAGAAGTGTGCAAAGCATGGTGTACTCTCACTAAATAGAGAAAAGCAAAACCAAACTTATTTTAAGAAGTTTAAGCTACAGGAACAGATTCTGATGAAGAACTGCAGACCAGAAATTTTCAGAAGTAGGTAGCTAGACCGAAGTACTGCAAGCAACCACTTCACTCTTAATTCCAGCAACTGTTACCGCAGCTGACATTGCTGACAACACTGGGTAACCTCCCCTGGAGTGTTTAAGCATGACCCCTCTATAGCTCTGCCAGCTTTAAGAGCAGCCCTGTTAACATGATTGGCTTGTTCCGAGTGACGGATTTTCAGATAACAATTTTGTACCTGGTACATCTGGATGGCATGTGATGCGACGAACTTGGCTCCATAAACTTGTCCATCTGTCCATCTCACCTGCACGACTTCCCCTTCAGCGGGGGGACCTAACTGAAGACAGTCTCGACTCTAGAATAAAGAGGGAAGATGGCAGAGACAAAGAAAAGGATGAGCAGCTTTCTTATGTGAAGATTCGGCAAACCATCGGGGAGTCACATTGCACACCAACTCAACTACTCCATTTTAGAGATGGCAAACTAGGCTGAGAGACAACCACCTATGTCATCTGCATTTAAATCCCAACAGTGGTACCAACTTCAAAGTATTTGATGTAGGAATGGCATGCAAGTATCAGCAAGTTTTTCTTCAGACCTACCACTGCTAAACAACCAGAGATTAGCTGCACTCTCTGTTACACCTGTCTCTATGTGCCCTCAGTTAAGTCAGTCTCAGGTAACACCCCCAAGGCCATCCTGCAGCACATCTCAGCCACCACAGGACCCAGGGCTGGAACAATTAGCAAATCCCCTGATGTGTTTGCTTTGCAGCATGATGTACACCCTACTGGAATCCCACTGCTTAACATACCACAATGTCCTCGGGGTACAGGTTATCACTGAAGGAGCCATCATCAAAGTTGACCTCGTAGAAAGTCTCCCTTGCAAGGCTGACCACTTCACACTGATAGAAGCGACCATTCTTGTGCTTGCTGATGACTATTTGTCCAGGGGACAGATCTTGGAGTGCAGCCTTAGCTCGCTGAGAAGAGAAAAGTCACTTTTTACACAATGACTCAATAAAGAATGCATTAAGGATCATAGCTCCAGTGCTGGCAGACAACAAAGCAAAGGATTTTAGCTCAGCTGAGTTACTTTACTTTAGACACTATCAGCAAAATTTTTAGAGAAATTCTGCCTCTGGAATTTCAAATGCCTAAAGCCTAATCTGTTAGATGCTGCTTTCCTTAATTTACTTAGGAAATTAAGCGCTCATTCTTCAGAGCAATGCAAGACCTTTATAATAAACACTCCCTAATAGATTGTTGTGATTTTGGTTAAAAAGGCTACATGAGAACTTTACAAACTCACCAATCACTTAAATGTGAAATTCTATGACCACTCATGCAGTTTGCTGGAGTACTAGCACTAACTCCTGCATATTAAGTATCACAGCATAAATCCCACTATTATTCCTCATTACAACAGCCACAGAAGGGATGTGACACTTTCAGTCCTTCTGGCCTGGAAATCAAAGTACAATAAAGGACCTGACTACGATCACTCAGAGTGGCAGCAAGGCTGACATCAAAATCCAAGACCAACACCATTACATTTATATTGAACATTGTGAGAGAGCCAAGCCTTCAATGAAGTTTCAAATAATCACGCAATCTAAAAACTTCTCAGTCCCTCCAAGATACTACAGTTCAAATCCTGGGAATCACACACCTAACTCACCTCTGCCTGAGATGGAGTCTTATGCCTGAAGCAGGTAATGAAGACAACAAAAGGCCAGTCATCAGGCTGCATCATGACTCCTGCAGCTTGGGCACAGCTGACATGAAAGGATGTGGGACACCGACCATGTGAGCACTGTACACAGCAACCTGCAATTCTCTTTCTCCTCTTCTTGCAGAAGATGCATTTCTGTGGACAGGAAACCAGAGCTTATTGGTTGGCACTAGCTTTTACCCCACACAAAGGGGTAGTTATAATAGCTAATAATATAATAGCTGTGCCATTCAGTCTTTTGTGAGAGCACTGCGGCTTTCTGACTAAACAGAAGCAGGCAGCAACCAGTTCTAGTTTATGACGAGACAGTAATTCACAAGAGTAAACTAACTCAACAAATAAAAAATATAAATTAAGTATCTACCAGCTCAACACGCACAAAGCACGTGACCCAAGGATGCTAGCGACAGATCTTAGATTAAATCGGCTTGCAATGCACCAACTCAAAAGGGCCTTGCAGAACTTGACTACTAAGTTACATAAATACAAGCAACAAGATTTAGAATAACGGGAAAAGACCACAGAAGTAATTCTACAATTCTGTTACTACTGCCAGTGACTCAGCTACACTTGAGTTGGGCCTGCTGGGCTTTTGTAGGGAAAGAATGTTATCTGCAAGGCATTAGCATATGCAAAGCAGAGTCATTTGCTCTTAAACACTGAGGAGTTAAAAGAGTTAAGTACAGTTGCTTTCTTGCTGAAGACATTCACCCATTATATGAATGCAACTCATATACTGAAGCATCTCAGTCAATAAAACAAGTTAAATACTAGGAATGAGAAAAACAAAAAACAATAAGTTATCACCATTATACCACTGTATGAAAGTAATTTGCCACATACTGAAAACTGTGCCCCTTTTGCTGACTCTTGATGTGAATAAACATGTACTAGAACAGGGAAAGGTTAAAAAAATGGCAATAGGGACAATTGCCAACTCCCATACACAGAACAGAGCAGATTATATAGTTCAGCCTGGAGAGGAGTTGTGTTTGAAGGAATAGGCAAAGTTCCACAGATTCTGAATGGACTGGAGACGACTACCAGTGAAGCACAGGTGATCCTTACCAGTCTGAAACGTTGCAGGGGAATTTTGCCAACATCTACAGGACTCCGTTCTGCAATGTTCACAAATTTTGCCTCCAGTACAGCCACAGCACACATCACATGAACCCACCTGTCAGGACAGAAGAGAGGAAAAAGAAATTAATATGCATTAGGCCAACAGAGGATGGTTTGCAGTTTAAGTAAATACAGTTCTGTTGAAGTTTGCCATATAAACCGTGATAAATAGCCTCTGAGAACAAGCAGTGTAATCTTCCTACTGCTAGTAATAGGTCACAAGTGGGGCAAAACTAAGACTTCTTCCTACTTCCAATTTACTACTGACAGGCTTAACAGGAGAGCAATTCAGTGTGACTTGTGCTGGCTGCATATCTGCATGATAAAAGGCTGCCTGCTCAAGTTCCCGCTATTTCCTAGCGCTAAAAGTCTGACTCACTGCAATTTTGAATCAAGTAACTGCAGACTATAGACCAATCCAAACGACACAGGACAGGCAGCTGTATGCACATTTTGCTGTAGAAGTACCTTGAATTTCAATATGTTGTGCTACTTAAAGATATGGTTATCCTTTGTCTCTATTGTCACCACAAATTAGATGGAGAAATCAAAATCCTCTGTAGAGAAGGTACTGAGAGATGTCATCTCTTCGGGAACCTCATTCTTATGTAGTAGGTTATGCCCCTGCACATAACAGCTCTGCACTACAAATGCAAAGCGATCAACAGCTGCTATTGACAGAATAAAAATAGACATTATCTAAAGAGGCTAAATTGCTGCATGAGAACATGATGAACACGCTTTACCATAGCCTTCCCAGTAACACAAAGTGTGAAGGGTGTTGTTGGTCACACCCTTACACCAAATGCAGACGCTGAGTTTACCAGCTTACCCTCAGCTACTTAAGAATTGAGCTTCTCCCTTAGGATCAAAAAAATCTGGGAAACTCACTTGTCATCATTGGCTCTCTGTAGCGCTCCTCCTCGTAACGAACACAAACAGCAATCCTGGAACAGGGAAGAAAGCATTAGCTGGAAGAGCGAAATCCAGAACACTACACTTGTTGCAGACCTTCCAACTCAAAATGCACACCCAGAGGAAGACAATCGTTTTGCTGTCAGAAGAGAGCTAACTACCTGGTACAGATTAGTCCTTCAGCTTTCAAAAGCTGCTGCCCTCAAGGGAACAAATACAGACTCCAAGTCTATTGAAGGCAAGTAGACCTATCACTGAAGGTTAGATGTGTTTGTTATGGGTTCCTTTTACAACCGAAATACCCTACATCCTTTGAGAAAGTCTATAAGAATCTGGAACAAACATGAGGAATTACAATTTGAAAGGCTCAGCCATCCTGCTGATACAGAGTCTATATAGCTGTTAGAGGGAATCCCATTCTTCTTGCTTTCTTCACATGTGCACACCTCCCTAGCTCTTAACACAAGTTACTTTCTGGTTTAGAAATAGCTAGCATAAATTAAGACAGACAATGGAGCTATTCCCACAATCATGCAGAACATCCTCCCTCTGATTCAAGTGAGCACAGCAGCTTTACACCAGTTAAAAGGATATCATTATGGCTTAAAAGCACCAGAATACAAGAAACTGGCTCCTAAATATTCTCTAAATTGCATTCTTTTCACAGGGTAATTTAAAAAAACCAACGCCCACAACACTACAGAAATTAATTTTGTAGCCAAGATGTACCACACTGCATCTGTGAAAACCCTGTGAGAAACTTTACCTCTTCTAAGGCATTTTCGGTACACCGGGAGCACATCCAGTCTTCAGTGGCCTTGTCAGGGGATACACCATAACAGCCTAGAACAGACACATCTCACTTCAGTGCTTATCTAAACTCAAACCCATGCCCCTTGGACCCAGAAGTAAAGCAGGAATTAAAATCAACGAGCCCCAGGATGATACTGTGTATTTGAAGCTACCCATGCAGCCAACGGCCTATTCCATAGGCCAGTACTCAAGTATATACTATTCTGGTAAGGGCTCAACTTCAACCAACTGGTAGAGGCCTGCCATGATGCACAGACTTAGTACAGAGAACACCAGAGTTTAGGGTTACATCTCAATGCACTCACTTGCATGAACACAGACATGGCAGTTCTTGCAGGTGATGAGTATGCTGGTTCCATCTTCCTCTAGGTAGGGAGTTGAAAGATTGAGGTCAGTGCTGCAGCCAGTTGCAGTAAAGCACATTTCAGGAATCAGCGGTTTAGTTCGGATCTTCCCATCCACAGCAGCTGGAGTTACTCCAGAGTTTTGACTGTTGCCTTCACATTCTGCCTATAAAGGATGGACAGGGAATTTAAGTTTTGCAAGTAAAATGGTCTCACTTCATTTTTACTCACTATTTCATACATAAATCCAGTTCAAAGAAAGAATGAAGGTCCTGAATGATTAAAGTTGGTAGTTCAGGTGAAAACAGAGTTTATAAAATCCTCAGCTGCTGTGGCTTCAGAATGCAAGTCTGAATTGCATCCCTCTAATGAGCAACAAGACACACATCAAATTGCATCTCTTCTAACACAAGAGATGAAATCACCAAGCCCACCTCATGCTCTATAGGCAACACCTCTTCTGGAAAAGGAGCAGACTAAAAATGCAGTTTCCAGGTTAAAACTTGGGAAACTTCCAGGATAATCTTTCATAATTTATTCATCTAAACCAATGTCAAACCAAACACCAAAGACATAAAAGTTTACAGAGGAATGTTTCCATTCAAGTTACTCTTCTGAACAGCTAAACAGAAATTAATCCCTCTCTTTGAGGAAATGTTTCAAACTGTAGGCCACCACAGAAGTAGCTTGCCTAATCTTTTAAAATTATTGTTAGCAGAAATTGCAGTAGAATGAGGCTGCACTGTCCCTCCACAGTGCATCAAAAGCTAGGGGAAAAAAAAGTCCAGGTAATGCTCACAGTTGTAAGGAAATGGATGTGATTTCAACAAGTCTTGTTTCTTCAGATTCTGCAAAACTTACTGATTTACACTGCACATTGGATGTTAAGTAAACGACCAAACGACTGAGGGAAATCTATAACAAAGTTGAAGAGAACATGACTTTTTCTTTTTCCCAAGCAACTAGATGCTTTTCTTCTTCCCAAAGGAAAAGTGCATACTTGTCTGGCATTTTGTGCCAATTTTTATTTGAACGGGTAACTGACGTGAGTTTCCAGACTTGCTATAGACTTTCTGAAGTTGGAACAAAGAGCCTAACCACAGCTCAAACCTTGGAAGTCTTTCTGCTTCACTGCCTGGTGTAGACAGACATTTGAAAACCTGCAGTTAAGAGTTTTCTGCTCAACAGCAACTCAAAAAAAAAGCTAACAGAACTCCAACTGTCCTCAAATCCTTAACTTTATACACTGTCAGCACTAGTAAAATCCTCCTGTACCACACAGCTACTATGTAGAATTTCCAGCCCTGAGAAGAACCTACTCTCAGCCAGAAATAGGAAGATCGAACAGAAACTACGGTCTACGGTTTTCATGAAAATTGGGAACTATATGCACATATTCAACAAAAATTGGAGGTATTTATTTCCAAAACTGTGGTGAACATGTTTCTAGTGCCACCATAATCATACAGTGATCTCAAATGAATCAAATACACCTATTGTATGGGAAGGGTCAACTTATCACAAAGTTGCAGGTCAAACATGCAATCAGACGACTATTCAAGCTACCTTAAAATTATTTAGCTTAGGCATATAAAAAAATTCAGTGTAGGACTCCTGCCTAAGCAATAAGTCAACATGACACAGGAGCTCTGCATTTCATCCCACGCTATGCACTCTGTTAAAACGCATTTTCACACGCCATAGCTACTGTCATTATGGATATACTCCAAGACAAGACAGCTTTCTATCTATACCATCTACAATCCTAAATCCTTTTAAGTAAAAGGCTTTCTACCATGCCAGCTCCCCAAAGACCATGTGCTATGAGTGGACCTAAAGTGTTTTTTTTAAAAACACTTCAGAAGTGAAGGAGTCAGCCTGGAAAAAAAATGGGATTTTATAGTCAGCTCCAGCAACACCCAAGCTCCATTCTGTGGTTTGAGCAAAAGCCACAGAACACAAAAGCTTCTGCTGAACAGCAGAGCGAGCCCTTGAGAACCCACAGGCGGTCCATCACAGGCGAGAGAAGGTTCACCCACTTCTGCTCTCCTGGAACAATTCCTTGGGAAGACTACAACGTTGATATAGCTTTTGTTAACTGGCAATATGCAAACCCACGTATTTAAAACTATGTACCACAGCAGCATTCTATCCCATTATCTCTGTGCTTTCAGCAGTCTTGGTTTCATACCTGATATGCCTGGAAGAGCATACAAACAGCACAGTATGGAGGCTGCTGAGCCATGGTCCGATTGTATTCTTTTTCAGCCTCGAAGTTTGGTGGCCGATTCTGCCACAGCTGGCTAAGTGGCTTGGCCCACGCTTCTGTCTCCTCAGCCTCTTCTTCAGGAGTTAGCTGCTCTGGTGCCTCTGTGATAAGAGATCATTCACTCACTGATTAAGTGCCTTTTTACAGATGCTCTTCTTGTAAATGAAACTAAATAAGACAAGAAGCTATGAATGGAGATGAAGAAAGACTGGCAGAAATCAAACTGACACAAGGGTGATGGATGCCAGTAACTCAGTCTCCTTTTTAAGAGGCTTCTACTAATCAAGGAACCATGCAGACACAAGATAGGCTTCCTGGGACGCAAATAGGCTTACTGAGAGCAGCACCAGCTCCAAATTATATCAAGACTAAAGCTGTTCGCTAAAGAATTTGAACGGGATTTTTTTTAAAAATCATGAATATTTACATCAATGACTAGAATACTCTAAGGGAGATGCAATTATGCAACAGTCTCTAGTACTGGTTTAATTTTCCTTTCAGGGTTGTGACTTTCCAAAGAACAGAACAGGAAAGAAAGATGACACCATTTGAGAGAAAGTTTAATGATGCAATGAGACAAGCACCTTGTCTAGGATGCAAAGGCATCACTTGCTGACTCCTGTTTATTGTGTTACTTAATGGAATACCCTACACTGTCCACAGCAGCCAAGACCCTCTCTACAGTTTCCCACAGAGCATAAGGCTTTACTTACCATCATCACTAATGCAGTCTTTAACCAAGAGTGGGTGATGGCGTGGGAGTTTGCTCAATGGCTGGCGACGACCCTTGGACTTCTTACTGTCCTTCACTGAGCTTATGTAATCCTTTGCTACCTGCACAAGGAGAAGAATTCAACAGTCAGTTAGCATGTGCTTCCACGATTTTATTTCTAACAAACTAACTTCAGCTCTAACTGGCTAAGTTTATGAAAGTGCTCAGAACACTTTTGTTATGAAAAACCAGACAGAGTTGTACTAGCTCTGTTGAGCTAGTAGAATGGACACTTTTCACAGGTCTCAGCATTTTCATGCAAGTCCGTTAATTCAAAGAATCATGTAAAGGATAGAAACAAAGAAAGACAAGTTGAATGGTTCAACTGAGAAGTGCGGTGATAAGAAGTCTCATGCATTATGGAGAAGCTGTCAGGTTGTGTGTCACTTAAAAATTCCAGATTTAAAAGTAAAAAAATGAATTAAATAAATAAAAAAAAAGATACAGAGTTCATTGACATCTCCAACTAACAGGCTTATTTTATTCATCGTTTCTGCTTATTATTTGCATTGAAGTCTTACCAGACTGACTAGAAGAAGGAGGCTACAACAATAGTTATTTCCTCTTCCCTTAGCCTTATGTAAAAACAAGTGACTCACTGACAAGGTTACTACTAACTTGATTAGCTCGGCAATAAAAGCAATGATTTTAACAGGCCAGGAAATCTCTCAGTAGATAAGAATATTTCCTTTTTCCTTTTTTTTTTNGAAACAAATCTTAGATTAAATGTATCTTACATAGTCGAAATATCTTCCTCTCATGAAAGAAGCCAGAAGAGAGCAAAACAATCATTACCTCTGATCTACTACCTGAAGCTGGATACAAGAATTCTAAGAAACATTGAAATGGAAATTAGCATTCCCAGTCACCATCTAATGGAAAAGCTGTTTTGAAATACACCACTGAGGGATGGGGGTGGGGGGGAACAATCCACACCCATTCAAAATTTCCTCTTTTCCCTGTATAGAGCATGAAATGGAGACATTAGTGTTTGCAACAGAATTTCTTTAGTTTAAATAGTCATGAGAACTCTTTCTTAGTTTCAGCCTAACTGTAAACAGATTTGCCCATTTGTTGTTCCATTTCTGTAATTCCTGAATTTTTAGGACACAATCATTATTGGCCTCCCATTCTTTAAATACAGATTTAAAGATGGAAACAAAATATTGAAAAGGCATTACCAGATAAGATTTTAACTCTTCACTAGGGCTGATGAATAAAACATTCATTGGCAGTTCTCTCCCAACCAATAATTTTTGTTGCATACTTTCTTCTCTTTTAAAAGGGACACATGTAATAAAAGTTGGGTCAAACTAATTTCATTTTATGTATAAAGAGGTGTCTATTACTATAAAAGGACCTCAATCAGCCTGTAACACTACCATGTCAAAACCACCAAGCTACCCTTCTCAAAATAAGGGATCTCCTTGCTTTCTTGCAGAGGGAAGAGTGTAAGACTTACACCTGAATTCTTGTTTGTTTAGCAGAACCCATGTGTATTAAAAACACATTAACAACCAAGCAATCTGCTATGCAAACACCAATGGGACGAAATTGTAATCTGCACAGATAGAAGTTTTGTCACAGCAAATCCCTGACCACGGATTTACAGCCCTTCAGCTTTCAGTTCTCTTGCCATTCATACCTCTGTCATTTCTTGCTCATTCATGCTGGTAGTGGCACTGGCTTTCTTCCCTGAAGTCTGTTCATTGTCAGATCCGCTGGCATCCCCCCTGGCATAGCTGTGGACTGTGAACACCCCAGCTGGCCCAGGAAGAGTTCGCTTTGCCAACAGATCAGCTGATTCAGAGTCTGAAGAACAAGAATATGCAGGCGAGCTGGACTGAACACTGGATGCTGCACTCTGCTTTGATGCTGGCAACACTGAAGTGGAATTTGAAGCATGTGAAATTGAAAGATCCAGTACAGCTGCTTCTTGTTCTTCTTCTTCCTCCTCAAGCTTCACCGTTTTCAATTCTTCTAATTTGGCTGAGTCCACACGATCTGGAAGAAATGATATACTGACTTTTTCTGAAATCTGGGCAGAGAGAGAATATTTGTGCAACCATTTGCACAAAGCCAAACAGGACAGCAAACTACTATACATAAAAAAGTGACATTAAATCATGTAAAGACTAGATCATTAACTGAAACCCCTGTAAAGTAAAGGGTGGTTTAGCAATAGAGAGAATACAAGTGTCTTCTCAGTGCCTCTTCCAGCATCAGAACTAGGATGTATCAAACAAAACTAGCTGACAGTGAGTTCAAAAAAAGATGATCCTTTATACAGACATGCATGTAGCTAAACAGCCCAACTCCTGGCCATGTGATGCAGTGGGTAAGAGGTTACAAATGTTCATGGGAGACTTCATGGAAGAAAAATAAAAACCCACAAACCAATAGAAGATTATTAAATATAAGCTGCAAAGGGCTGGAAAAAAAAATACGAGAGGGAGGCATCACATATGTTTTCCCTATTCTTATGTTGTTCCATAGGCCCTCTGCTCCCCCTTAATAGCAAGGATAAATGACCTATTATAATCCACATGAATTTTCCTCCAGCCTACTTATTACAAAATTACAACTAACACACCTATACAGCATACCAGACCCACACTACCAGGAAGTGTGCATTTGTTTTACTAAGCAATTCACATAAACAGGTCACACTGCTCAACAGGGATACAGAGGAGCTTAGACTACTGAGGCATCTGATACATTTCTGTATGCAGGCAGGCAAAATTTTATAAGAGCAAAAATCAAAAGCTAGAAAATGGTAATATTTTAAGTCTTACGACAGTAAATTTCTGAAGTGCTTGCCATGGCTCTGACAAACTAGCGGCTGCTTTTTTGGACATGAAGGCATCCTACTGAGCAGTATCATATGAAAGAGTGCCCCAGATTCAGCTCCAGCAGCCTCTCTCCCTGAAGAATAATACCCCATCCTCTTACACGAGGAAAAATCTTGGCACACAGTTACCTGGAAGCTTGAGCCTTTGCTCACCTTGCTGCACAAGTTCACTCGTGGGCCTCTCGCGAGGCTCTGCCATGTCTGCTTCATACTGCGTGGAGCTCAGCTCCTCCTTGGGGAAGGCCTCGCTCTCACTCACCTCCTGGGGCACTTCCAGGCAGACTCTGTGCCTTTTTGTTCCAATGCGATGCTTGGGGATGCTGCAGAAAACAAATCCATGTATCAGGTTAGCAAACATGTAAGTGCTGAATTTCTGTGTGAATGCATAAAATACAGTCTGGTTTGGATCTGTGTTTTACGAGACAGCATCTGGCAAGCTGAATAGTTTCAGAATTATTTTGAAGTGTTTTCTTTGCCCTTACTGAAAAAAAGTCAGTAACCTTTAGAGATGATTCCTCAGCAATCTTGTCAGCTATGCTCTAGACAGGCATTCTTTACCTTGAACAAAAAAATCCTCTGAACAAAACCCCAAACAAATCAAAACAATAACCAAAAAACCCACCACCAAAGATAGCTTTAGGAATAGCAGCTGACACTGACTGGAAAAGATTTAAACTGCAAAATGTAAGATGATTAGCCTCCTGACCTTCAGCAATCAGAAACTACACATCAATGTCCCAGTGTGCAGCACTGATTGTACCAAAATTTGCTAGCAAGCACTGTTCCATGATCTCAATACACTCCCTTTTTCTTCTGGCCTCTCAGTGCATGGTGCATACTGCCAATCCAGGCTTTACAGCTCTGTCCCAAGATAAAGAACTACCTTCTAAGCTGGTGCGTTTCCTGCCTACCACAGACTATCATCAACGTAGACTCAAACAGTAAAAAATATTAAGAGTAAACCCTGCTCCAGGAAAAGAGATTATTTATAACTCTGACTGTTGGTCTATCAGAATGGTGAACACTTAATTGCAACTTCAAATTCTAAGAATCCAACAGAGAAGCAGAGGACTATATAAAGCACTACCTTTTCGTCTCATCCCCATCCACCTCTTCTTTACATGTCTCTTCTGTGTCCATCTCCTCAGCACATTGTTTCCCATTCTTGACCTTTTGCATGAGATCTCCTTTAAGGAATTCTGCTGCCTCTGGGGTTGGAAGAGCATGGTCGATGACAGTCACATCCTTTCCAGCTTTCCAAAGCTTGTAGCGATCTGGCTGGTACTTCCTCACAAACACATCCATGGAAATCTTCACCATGTCCTTCCGACATGAGCACTGAAGTCATAGAAAATATTAAAGTAAGGCCACATACTCAACAATTCTACTCTGCGTTCGTGTTTCACTTTGCTTTCAGGAGCTTAAGAAAAACAATCCCACACTTACATGCAATAGAGTAACAGAACTCTCACTCAAGACCTTCCCAAAAGGGTATACATTAAGTTACTAAAAACCAGGCAGAAAAGCCAGGAAAAAAGATGACACAGAAAGCCAGACCTATCACAGTGACTCAGGAACAAAAAAAGCTCACTGGTCTATTTACAGAGTTACTGGTAGAATTTGACTGTTTCAAACTGAGCTCATACAAAAACTGGCAGCAAAACCAGAGACTATAGTGAAGAAATCAGGCCGACCCAGAGCAGTAGAGGTTCCTCTCATCCAGGCATGGTTACAAATAGTGCTTCAAAGCAGTAGCTTCTGAAAACATAACCTTTGTTTGCAAGGCACCTCTACAGGGATATTACACTATCCAGTTTAAAGCTTCAGCCAAGACATTTCTTTTGGTAAGTCACTTAAGTTATTGAAGTAATATTTCCAGGCTAAACAGTCAATAACTAATGGTTAAAATATTAGACAAAAATACTGATGAGCCCTGACCACCAAGCAAACTCTTTTATCTCTGGAAAGACAAGTCACTTGCTTTTCTTTGAAGCTTCACTTGATCTGCACAAAGCTACAAAACATGTTGGATGTTAACCATGCTTGAAATAAGGGCATGAAGCAGGAGGGTGGGTGGACATTGCTACCATCACATCTTCAACGGACAAAGTCCTGAAATCACTCCCTTAGAACAAACAGTGGGGACTTAATGAGCAGCAGAGCATTATTTCTTTCACGCTCAGAACCATATGCAATAGGACAGTAACAGACCACTCACCAGCACTGACTGCTTCCCATACTCGATCCACCGAAGAGTAGCAAAGTTGGTAGATTCAGCACAGTTAAAGCCATGATTAAAGCCAGCATGATAGCTATAAGGAAAAGTTATCATGAACTCTCCAGCCTCCTGTGTCACCTAGAAGACAATTGAGACACCAGTGTTATTCGCAACTTGAGAATCTACTTGGTGAGTATGATTAAAAAGCAGCTCCCACATCTCTCTGCAGCATACCCAAAAACCCTCCTCAGAGACAGTGGCTGGAGCTATCTGCTGCAATGGATAGGCTTGATACTTACCTTCACTATTTTCCTACTTATGTTAATTATCTGTTTACGGAAAAGCCACTCTCTATGGTTTTTTTAATAAACACAATGCAAATGGTCAAAATAGCACAGAAATGGTTATACATAAAAACGTACTCCGTGACCATCTACTGAAGGTCATAAAGGGATTTATTTGTGTCAGTTACTGGTTTGGCTGAACAGTGTCTAAGAACAAGCAGATTTCTATCCACACAGAACTCAGAAATTTATTGCCATTTTCTTTTGCTGTTTGTATTTGAGTACAGCTCTCAGTGAGCCTTCCACAGCTGCTCCTCAACATTTCCCCTGTCTAAAGGTTTATGACAACAAAACCCTTCAGCTGCCTACTGCTGCTACTTCTGAATAAGAACTCAAAGACTAGATTTTCAATATTTCTGTGTGGGTATGGCAGATCATAACTCGAGAAAGTAAGAAAATCTGTAAGGTTATTAATGTAATTAAAATATTATCAGGGAAAAAGCCTTATTTTCTATTGAGGAAGCAGATTGCAACAAACAAAATTAGCAGGGGACAAGTCTGAAACAAAAAAATGAATAATCTTGCTACACTGAATACACAAGTAACCACTGAAGTTAATCTAACACACAATGTAGTATATAGTTTCAAGTTAGAAAAATAAAAAAAATTAAGGAAGACCAAGCTTTTGTTTAATTTTTTTTCAGTTTCAAACTCTTTCAGGCCCCAACTGTCAGTTAAATGGTAGTACAGCGGGAAAGGACTGCCTTATACCCTTCCTCTTTGTAGTTTCCTCTCTAAGTATCTGCTACTGGCTGCTGCTAGAAATGGGATAGGGCTGCAGGAACCTCTTGACTGAACTGGTATAACCACGATTACTTTTCTGTACCTTATCAAACGGAATGCCGTATTTCTTTAGAATTGATGGAGAGATGAGGGTCATCTTGTGACGGAGAAATGCTTCACAGCTTTGGGCACTTCCTGGAAAAAAACCTGTTTAAAAGACAGGCAAGGAGAGATGTTACCATTGTGCTGCGAACTAAATTTATTTTTCAACAGATTTTAGGAAAAGTTACTGCCTAAACAAACCCCAGACCTACAAGTATGGAGCACTTTATTTGAAGTGTGCTACCTTGCAGCTCCTCAAGACTGGTATTTTAAAAGCTGTCAGTTTGAAAGACCATAAGAAAGACCTTACATAGAAGGATCTTCCTTAGGCCATAAACTTCCAGTTTTAATAATCAATAGTTAAGGATTTTCTTATTACAGGTTAGACAGATCACAAGTTCATTATTTCTAATGTGGCATTTCTCTTGTGCGTATCCCTATAAACAAATATTTAGGGTAATGTAAGCTATATTCTAAAAGGCAAATTATCAGTTCAGTGATGCCAGCCTGTGCTCTGGTGGATGTTACAGGCATGTCGTGCTCTAAAAGAGCTGACTCGCTGCTGCTGTCCATCCCACCCTTCAAAACCAGCAGGACATAAACTGCCTGATTACCTTTTGCAAGTCTTTCCAGTCGCTTCCCATGCTCTGGAGGGATAGAGTACCTGCAGATGTAAGAACAAGTCTGTTAAGTTCAAGTCATATGACAAAATCTCAAAGTTTGACTGGAAAACATAATCAGGCATCTAGGCCTGAATTACTTAAAAAAAAAGTCCTCTACATCTACACTTTCTTTTTCAAAGTTTGATGAAGACTTTCAGCTTCATATCATCAAGGCCTTTTACCTTTCTATCCCAAGAAAAATCAAGACCCAAAAACTGACCATCTCTTCCACTGACTTCTGCTCAAGCAGTCAAGGAATTAAAAAGTCTGATGTATGTAATTAACAGATCCGTGCAGCAAAACAAAAATTGCAATGAGAAAGGGAAGAGCACTTCCTGAACTGTCTCAGTTCACAGCTGTGTGATCCCTGGTATATTTACTGCAAGGAGGTACACAGAGAAAGAGAGAAAATTGAATCATCTCTTTCAGCTGCTCAGACAAAGATGGGACTAAGACAGAGGCCACATCCTAAACGTGCACAACTTGCGGAGTGCTCGTTAGGGCTATGCCTCTCTCTGTACACACTTTTTTATGGTGTGTATGTGGTTTTTATACCACAAAACTGCTACTTGGTTTGACTGCAGTAAATAAAGCCAACTACTTGAGTTCCTTTTCCTTTGGAATACAGTGCTATATTGTTGATGGAGTTCCTTGATGAATCAATCAAACTAAGATGCCAGCAAAGCTCACTGTAAAAGAAGCAACAGCCAAATAGTTCAACAGACTGAACTATTCTGTTTCATGTTCCCCTGCTTCTGCAACTGCATGGGGTTGTTCACTCGTCACATGGTGCTAGCAATTATTTTTTACTACAAAGTTGTATTAAAAGTCAGCCAAAAATATTAGTTTCCAACAAAAGTGCCATGTAAACAATTGTTGAAGTTGCTTGAGAAATCAGTCTGTGAACAGAATGGCATGATTCACTCTTAAAATGCAACCCATGCTATAGAAAATTTTGGGAGCCTACCCTACAAATCACAGAAGCTCAGATATTGGATGAACCACACAGTGAGATCCACTACCCTGCTTTTTAGATCTATGATGAACAGCTATATTTCAAAGTCTGTTAAAAATTCCCTGTTCCCCCAGTGCCTCTATGACCATACCTCTGTGTGGCCATTTTAGACCCTCACGAAATGATAAGCAAGTTGCACTGCAGCAGAGAACATCCATGCTTTACTGTAATTCTGAAGAACTCTCTACATCAGGAGAGCAAACTGTTCTTCTAGAAGGTAACCAAACAAATTCTACTGAGGACATGCACTGTTTTGCAGTTCCTTACAGGTTTCTAGTGTTCTTGTTATCAGATACAACTGCTGTGCAAGACTGGAGAAATGGTAATTACTTTAGTCAACTCTCGCAACCTTACGACTTTGACTCCAATATTTTATGGTATTGCTTTTCTACATTTAGAAAATCTTACCATGACTTGGGTTCCCCAAAATGTAAGTAATTAATACTGTAGAGATCCATGTCCTCAGTGTGCCAAGCAAAGGAAGTTTTCCACATTCCAAAATATAGGTAAGGAGTATTCACTCCTTCAATGGTTATGCCACTTTCATTCTCCACAATATCCAGGATCGTGTTCAATCTGCCAATATTCCACGCATCTACATGCTGTAAAACATGAGCCTCATGTCAAACAGGGATTCCAAAGAAAAGAACCACACAGCTGAGATGGCAGTGGCAAAGGCTAACAAATACTTGTGAAACAACACATCACTGAATCCCCCAGCTCAAACTGTGAGCTAGTTCACCTAAAGCAAAAGTTTTGCATGGCGTAACTTACATACTGATTGCTTACTAGCCTTTATGGAGGGGAAAAAAAGTTACCAGAAAACATAATGATTAGGAAGGAGAAACAATCATGAAACTACAGACTTAACAGAGGAGAGAACAATAGCTGCTGTTGATTGAGTTGATGTCTGAGCCTTCTTGAACAAAATCACTTTTCATTCCAAACATCTTTAAAAAGAGTAAATAATGGTAATTTAGGAGACAAGCAAGCAGAATGCAAACTCTTTTTTGATGTTTATCATCCTACCACATAATGGCGACAGAGCTGTCCCACACAAATTCATGCACTAGTGAATAGTACAGTAGCATGCATCCACTGATCAACACTTCCAACTCTCATAAGCCTTTCAGGACAAAGCAACACTTGGGCAACCGTGGTTTCTGCTTTCCTGAACTAAACTACATTACACAGTGTGAGCAAAGGTCACTTAGAACACTACCTCTGTTAGCCTTCTTTAACTGCCTGGGTTAAATGGAGAGTATGTTATAAACACATGACTTATTGTGTTCTTGCCTAGTCCAGAAGCTGGAACAAAGCTAAAACTGTCATTAACTCTTTTCAAAAGGTAAGAGTCAAATGCTACATTAGTATTCATGGAATGCAATACACCAGGACAACGGTTGCCTGAAAACCAGAACAGTTTTCTCACCTTGTCATAAAGTGTGCCATTAACATCGGCCCCATAGATGGGAGCATTGAATGTAAGGTTTTTCCAGTATTTTCGTTCAAGGTCTTCAAAGTCCGTGTACCGGGGTGTGCAGTACCTGAAAGAACAACAAAGGTATAGAAGACTTTGCAGCTTGATATCTGATGAGTCTAAACTAACATTTTCCACCACGGAAAGAATAGAATGCTACAAAAAACCCCAAAACCTAACCCATGTTAGCAGACGGACAGACCCCTTAACTGCCAGAACAGCAATGAGAGCAGAAACACCTTTGTTCCTGGGGCTCTTGGGAAGAAAGTACCACAAAGAAAATTACTTTGCCCATTTCCCAGTTTACTTTCAGTTTTGCTTTGTGCACTTTTCTGGGGTCGGAACAATTTCACCTTCTAGCTGCAGCTACTAAGTAGCAACAACTCAAACACAGAATTGATACAAAGAACAACTTGAAAGGGATAAAAACGCAATAAAACCAAAGTTTCCTGCCTTTCACTTTCTGCAAAAGTAACAAACATTCACAAACTTACCTGCGAGTAAACTGGTCAAGTATGTTCAGTCTACCAGCAAAATGCCTGCTGTTGATGCCCATTCCCTGTTAACCATATACTGGACTCTTTGTGCAGCACCAGAGGATCAAAACTACACTCTTAACACCTATTTAATGTGTGTCTCTATACAGAGATTCCAGACACTCACATATGTAACATTAAATAGCAATTTCCATTAAATTCTTCCATTAAACAGAATTCTAAAATGCCTGATGTATACTGTTCTTGAAAGCTAAAACCAGCTTTGATGGACCAACTGCAGGTGGCAACTTTCGAAGTAGTTATTGCAAAAGCTTTGCTTAAACTCCTTTTGAAGTGATCTTTTCTCTGTCTCCTTTTTCATATCAAGAACATTACTCTCTCCCCTACTCAGAAAATATTTCAACGGTCCAGCTACTGGGGTCAGACAGACAGGAGTTCACAGCCCAAACAAGAAATTCTGCTGGCATTATGTATCCTCTTGTTGGACAAGTGACAAAGGTCCCCATCCCCACAGCCCACAAGCACACCTCGTCAGCTCAGAGCATGACGTTCACACCACTGACGGGCATCGGGAAGACCTGGCCCCTGTGAGAACATGTGGATTCCATCCCTGGCAGCGTTCAAGGCCTGGCTGGCCGGGGCCCTGAGCACCTCGGCCCTGTGGAAGGTGTCCCTGCCCGTGACAGGTTGGCGAAACAGTTGATCTTTAACATCCCTTCCAACCCAAACCACTCCATGGCTCTGCGCGCCCCGGACCGGACGTACTTGTCGCTGTTTGCGATCCTGCGGAACTCGCGGACCGTCATGGCTTTCTTCTGGATGTTGTACTGCGTGAAGAGCCCGGACTGCCCCGTCACCACCTGCTGGATGGGAGCGGGGATGACGAGCTCGTCGATGTCATCGTAGCACCGCCGGGGCTTCCACTCCTTGGGCGGCACAATCTGCGGGGACACACGGGCCGGGAGCGGCGGCCGCGGCCGGGGACAACGTCAAACTCGGGGAACTCGGGCCGAGCCCCGGCCAGGGCGCGCCCGCCCCGGCGGCGCCGCGGCGTAAACAAAGGGCGGAGGCGGCCGGTGCGCGGCCCGGGGCCGGCGGCGCGGCCTCCGCCCGGCGGGGAGAGGGAGGGTCGCACCTTAGCCAGCCCGGCGCGGTGGGCGCCCTGCGACTCCACGTAGGCGATGTAGCGGCTGAAGTCGCGGAACTGCTCCATGGTGGGGCGGAAGGTCATGATGCGCTGCCCCGGGTTGAGGCTCTCCAGCTCCGAGGCCATGATGCCGGGCCGGCCCTGCGCGGAGGAGGCGGCGGCTGTCGGCGGCGGGGGCGGGACA
>VWZG01009205.1:764044-978276 GCA_013396735.1 Grallaria varia
GCCCGGGCCCGCCCGCGTTCCCCCCGCATCTCGCCGGCATCCCGGCCCCTCCGGGCCCCGGGGGTCCCGCCGGCTGCAGCCGAGCCCGGCCCTGCGGGCGCTTAGTGCGGGGTGTGAAGCGCTGGGCACTGGTCCCTGGTCCCGTGTAAATGGGCGCTGCCGTGAGCTGGTGGTTTCCGGGTGCCGGGTGGTGACACACAGCAGGCATGTGCCAACCGAGCGCCATGAACTGGGCTAATTATACACCTACAATTTCCGTGCGTAAGCAAAGCCAGAGTAGAATTTGATACTGTGCAAACGCCTGGCAGCGAACGCAGGCTGGGGCTCGACTGGCTCCAGGCACAGCCCATGCCAGAACTTTTGGCCAGCACAGACCGGTCATCCAGAAACGTGAGAAAGCACTAGGGTGGCCAGCGGATGTTGCCGATAATCCACCACCATTGTGTCAAGGATTGGGATCTGATGGTACAGCTTTAGCAGCAAACGGTTTCAAGCATGGACAAGGCTGAGTGCTTGACAGAACCTGTCAAGGGTCACTGACCTCTCCTTGGATGGGACTGGCTGCGATTTTCACAGATCCATTCCAAAATGCTGTGCTAAAAGCATTTTGAATGCGTTAAGTGCCAATAGGTAACCTTAACAGCAAGCACAGGTCATCTGAAAGAGCTCGTAGCCATCCTCAGAGCACTCTTGGCCCTTTGTGCCTAAATAAAGCCTCAATTTCTATGTGTTTCTCCTGATATGCATTTCCTTCAGTGTCACAGTACAGGCACACAGCATCCCTGAAAGTCCTAACAAACACCCATCCAACACCCTCATCTGCTGCCTCTCATCTGGTCAGACTGAACCCAGTCAAGGGCAAGGACACCTTCCACTTGACAAGATTGCTCAAAGTCCCATCCAACCTGGCCTTGAACACCTCCAGGGATGGGGCATCCACAACTTCTCTGGGAAACCTGTTCCAGTGCCTCATCACCCTCACAGTAAAGAATTTCTTCCTTATATCTAATCTAACCCTGCCCTTTCTCAGTTTAAGGCCAACTTCCCATGTCCAGTCACTACAGATCCTTGTGAAAAGTCCTGCTCCAATTCTCTTGTAGCCCCTATAGGCACTGGCAGTGGTTGTAAAGTCTTCCTGGAGCCTTTTCTTCTCCAAGCTGAACAACTCCAGCTCACTCAGCCTGTCCTCACAGGAGAGGTGCTCCAGTGCTCTGCGCATCTTCATTACCTTCTCTGGACCTGCTCCAGCAGGTCCTTGATATTCTTACGCTGGGGATCCCACAGCTGGACACAGTGCTCCGGGTGTGGTCTCACAAGGGCAGAGGGGCAGAATCACCTCCCTCAACCTGCAGCCTACAGGAGACAGGAGCCCATTTTTTCATGACAATGAGCACTAAAATGCTGTTGTGAGCAGAAATGCATAGGCAGGGAAGCTCAATAATCTGTACCTGTTACTGTGGACTGAGATTGCTTATTATAGCCAGCAAAAGGGCAACAATGAACATTTAATTGGAAGGATCATTATTACTCCTACTCTCAGAAATGAACTAGGTCAGAACAAGTGAAAGAGGGAAAAAAAAAATGAAAAAAAAAATCACTCATCTATGAAATGTTACAAATGAAAATGGCAACGTTGCTGAGGACAAGAAATGCCAGGACTGTGGGGGAAGGAGTTGCCAAGTTACTGTGTAGAGTCCACTCAGATTTGTTCAGTGGTACAGCTGTTTCTTTTCCTTATTTAATGACTATTTTGCCCTTGCAAAACAAAATTTAAAGGAACAGAATCCCAAAGGGCTGGTGCTTGGGTGGCACGTTATTTGGAGTAGCTGATCTTTAAAGGTCCCTTCTAACCCAAACCACTCTATGATCCTATGAGTTTGCATCACTAGGAGGCAAGCCAAGCTTAGGCACTGCCTACAACAGCCCTTGCTGCAGCTATCAGTGGAATGAACAAAAATATGAAAATAGAAAGAGCAGAGAAGCACCTCAGAGCCCCGGAATTCACCTTTGACTAGCTGCCATTTAGCTGCTGTCCCACCTGCCAGACTGTGCCCTTTACAAAGCTGCTTATCTGAGGCTGCATTGAGCTACCTGGTACGACTAAGGAATGGAAAATTTTCACCAGGGAAAGAACAAAAAAGCCAGCAGTAGGTACCCAGCTCCACTGGGCAGTGCAAATATGGTCTCTGTCTGAGACTCCAAAGGGAAGAGGCCAAACACTGTCTTATAGCACCATCTTTGGTGCAAACAGCACAGCTGTGCAAGGGAAAGGCCATGCAAGGGGCAGAACCATGTGGGTCACGGCCCCATGGCTAGTCCATACTTCCCAAGAAAGCCGTTCCCTTCAGGTCTGGAGCACAGCGTGGCACTGTGAAGCCAGACTGAATACCAGAGGGAGGGAAGATTCTCAAAATTATATCAAAGAAGATGGGAGGAAAAAACCCCCGCCAGCTGTGGTAAATCCTTTTTAGCCAGGAACAGCTGAGCAGTGCAGCCCAGGCACAGCAGTGCCAGGCCCTGGGAGGAGGCAGGGTGGCTCTGCCTGCAGCATAGCACAAACCACGGCACTGGCTCAGAGCGAAGATCAGGTCACCATCCCTGTTCATCCACTGTGCATGGTTAGTCTGGTTTTTTTCCCCCCATTTTATTTTGTGAGATATACAAAGATAAAAGGAAATAAGTGGTAAAGGAATGAAAGTTTTTAAAGTGATACAAGTCCATCCCCTCTGGAGTGGTGTTGGCTTTGGGTGGGCAGGCCAGGAGAGTGGGACCCCCCCACAGGCAGCAGCTGTTTTTGCTGCTCTCTGACCTGGCTGAACTCTGGGGGCCCGTCCCCTTACCAAGGTGGCACGTTCCTCACACTTTGGGGCCCTCCTGGCCCTCCCTGTGCACTGAGCCTTTCCTGGCCCTGTGAAGCCAGCAGGAGGCTTTGGCCACATGGCTCCACCTCAGCAAAGAAAGCACCTGAACAGTGTCTACCCAGCAATAGCATTGTCACAGAGGACCAGGCTCAGTCATGTTATTCCTCACGCATTCCATGCTGAGGTGCTTCTTCTCTCTCTGCCTCCTCCTGTTTCTGCTCAGTCCATAGACAAGCTGAATGACCACCCAAAAAGGTCACTCTGTGCCTTACACATGTGGCAGGCAGAGAAGCAGAGTCCACAGAGGCAATGAACTGGGAGTGTTTGTTCCCTCATATTTTTCTTGGGTTGGTTGTAAAGCATTTGGGCTAAGAGCAAGACATCAGATGTAGAAGGAAGCCCTAAGTATTCCTGCACAAGAAGAAAGAATGTGCTTGTGTTACTGCGGCATCCCAGGAGGTTGGCAATGACCTATATTGCCACCAAAGCCATCGCCACTGACCCCTCTCTTCCTGCAAACCTGCAGCCAAGTCCAGCCAGGTCCTGCACTAGGTCAGAGCACCCCAGTATGGCTGCAAGTGAGCCTGCAGGCAGAGGGTCCCTACAGAAAGTGTGGGGCACTCGTGACTCAGATGTGCCTGTGGGAAAGGACTTCCCTGCCACAGGCTGAGGAGAGTGCCCATTGCCAAACAACTCCATGGCCTTTGCTTATTGCTGAAGAAACAGACAGAAAAGCCAGATGTATGAAACCCAATTATTCAAATTTATTAACATCAAGAATTATGCAATGATGCTGTAGATTTTTTTTATTAACAAATAGAAAACAGACTGTATACAACAGTGACCCCTACAGCACTATGCATCCACAAGGTAAAAATGAATGTGTCCTCCAACATTACCAACCCTGGATTGCTGATTTCAACGTAGCTTGGATTCTTAACATTCGGAATACATGTGATAATACAATTAGATACCCTTCCACCACCTTTATTCATAACTCAATGCACTCGAAAGAGGGCTGCTCACTCCCCGTCTTTAGTGCAAGCGTGATATAATAAGGAGTATTAATATATAGTACCATTAAATTAAGTCCAGTAGTCTTGCCACATTGGTTCATTAGAACGTCCTGAAGTAGCGGAAAGTACAATATTCTAGTGACTCTTAACATTTGTAGGATAGCAGAAATTATAGATACACCCAACCTCTGAAGCCATGTGTACTCCCCTTCCCATCCTTGCAGTACCCTGCTTCCAAAGAGAGCTAGCCTGGCTCTACTCTGGGTCGCCTGGGCTTGTGCTCCTTGCCTTTGTAAATGCTCTGATGCACTCCACTGGTGAGAGGTGACAGAATGGTGCTTGCACGCACAGAACCGTGGGATTAACACAAAGGGCCGTGTCTCACTCTTTCCATCCCCTCCTTGGGGAAGTGTGGGACCCACTCGCTTCTCCTGCCCACTTCCCAGCAAGACACACAAAAAGAGGTTCCAATGCCTGGAGCCCGGGAGTTTGGGCCTCTCACAAACAAGGTGACGACAACTCACGTCATATCAGGATCTGCCAATACACACGGTCACTGGATTGGTTGAACACGCATTGTAATAGGACTGAATGGTTTCCAGCTGACAAAGGGGACCGCCTCTCCGGTGACCCCACATGCCCTCACAAACCCAAAACTACTAAGGAAATAAAGGGGGGGCGGGGGGAAGAAAGACTAAAAAAATAATTGGTAGCTTAGGTCCAGTTCCATGAAATTTCATATTCTACAGAGGATTAAAAAGCAGCCTATGGGGAATGGAGCTGGGCAGGAACCACAAGCCAGCTGCTGCAAATTACCAAGGAAGCTGCACTAAAATGGGCAGAACCAGCAGTGACTGGGCTGAAATAAACACAGGGCAGTAAAAAATGTAAAAGCAAAAGGAAATGGAAAAAAAAAAACCCAACTCCCAAAGGTTTGGCGGGTCCAGTTCTGCCTGGGCAAAACATTAAGACTTGCAAAAAAATAAAAAATAAAGAGAAAGGAGATTATAAAAACCACTAGTAACTATTTTACATGTTTTAAAAAAAGATCCCATTCCACCCACCTAAAGCCTCGCTGTGAAATGCAGTCGGCGTGAGAGAGGGTGAGAGATGCACATGAGCAGAAATTCAGCCAGAGACTGGAAATGCTTTTGGAGTCGGATTCCCTCATTTGGCGCTGGGGCTAAGTTCCTAAATGCCGTGGTCAAAACTGGTTGGCGTGGAGGTCTGCTGCCTGGGCAGTACCTCCACCTGTACAGAAGGACTGAGGAATGGGCGGCTCTGGCTCCGAGGGACCTGCCTCCACTCCTAGACATCCCCACCACGACTGGAGGAAAGCACTAGTTACGTTGCATAGTGGTCGAAGCTGCCAAGATACTCCAGCGCAGCCCTGTAGCACAGCTGGTACTGGTCCTGCAAGGTAGCAAGGAGAGAAACGTGAGAGGTGGGGACACAAGGACAGTGGGCAGTTGGGTTCAACATGCAGAGACATCAGTTCCCCTCCCTTCTCCCACAGATCTCCACTACCCTGGAGGGGAGGGGATGCTCACCTCTGTCTGCACCATGGCTGGCCGCTGTGTCCGCAAGGTCTTCACCATCTGGAACATGTCCACCACCCCCTCATAGCGCATCCTCTCTAGCACAATGCTGAGTGTGATGAACACGCCTGTGCGCCCAACCCCAGCGCTGCACAAGGGAGCAAGAGATGCCATTGAGAGTCCTGCCCACTCCAGGAAGGCTCTGCAGAGCTCCTGGGAGTGGTGCAAGGCGCTCATGGAGCACAGGGACCTGCTCGGTGGGGAGAGGTCACAGTCCTCACTTACCTGCAGTGCACCGTGATGGGCCCATCCTGCCCGAACTGCTCCTTGGTCTTGTGCACCTGCCCAATGAAGTCGATGAAGCCCTCTCCCGTCTTTGGCACTCCCTGCTCAGGCCAGTCTGTGAACTGGAACTGGCGGATGGTCCGTGACTGGCCGTCCTGCAAGGAGAAGGATCTTAGATGTGAACCATGGGGCAAACGGCACATCTCGCTCCCCTCTGCACTGCCCTGAGGCCCCCTGACCCAGGCCAGGTACACTGGCCATAGATGAGCCCAGGCAGATCTTTTGCTGCATGTTGGGGGCCTGCCTCTATCCTCTCATGCTCACCCCAGGACAGCTGAGCTGAGCAGGGCTTTGGCCCCTGCAGGGTCTGTTCGGTCAGTGCCCTGGTCCTACCTGGGACCCAGCTCCACCCCACGTTTACTGTCACACAGGGGTCCTGCACCTGGTCAGATGCGGCACATAAGAGACTTAAAAGTGCAGGACAACTTAGATGTTAAATGCTTGCCTGAGTGGGCAGTACAGGCAAGGCAGGGTCTGGTGCTGACAGGGATCCCTGAGCTGCTCACCAGGGCTGACACAGCTGGCTAGGCATGAACTTGTGGTGAGAGGAGTAGCAGTTGGTGGGCAGCAGCCCTTTCTGCCTGCAGTGCAATGCAGCACTTACTTTCCCGCTCCTCCAGGAGCTGTTTCATGCTCCCTGTGCTAGCTGGGGCAGGGCAGAGGGATGGGAGGCAGGGGAGCTGGGAAGCCAGTAGATGCACTCACCCTGGCATCTGTCACCTTGAACTCCCGGAGGATGTACTGTGGCATGTTGTACTCTGCCATGGGGTCCACCACAAAGTACTGGTACCGGGCAGAGCGCTCTGCAGGCCAGTACTGATGGCACTTCTCCTGTGGATGAGAAGCAGGGCAAGACATTAGCACTGACAAGCTGCTGCTCCTCCTTCCTGCTCTTTGTAAGCAAATGTCATTGTGGGGCCACAGGGTCAGTCACTGGACATGCCAGTGGGAGGCTGACCCAGAGCGGCCGGTGCTGGAGACAGACTGAGGTGAGCCAAGAGGTCGTGCCCACAGACAGCAGCCCCACAGCCCCCTTCTCCCCACAGGAGGATTCGTACCCGGCCCATCTCACGCAGCTTTGTCAACATCACCACGATTGTGGAGTTGTGCTCCCAAAGCATCCGCCAGAAATCCTCTGTGGTCTCAGCCAGTGGTCCCTGGGTGGCGATGTAGGCCTTCTGCTGCCTGCAGAAGACAAACATAATGGTGCTCAGAACAGCTTCTGGTGCACAGATCAGCTGCTCCTGGGGGCTGGTGGGGTGGAAGTGCTGGAGGTAGGGCCCCTGTGCAGTGAGCACGACTGACAATCCAGCTGCAGGAGAGAGGTTTCTAGGATCAGCCACAAGCTTTGAGGGAGAAATGAGCCTGCCCAGCACATGTCTTCTAAGCACTGAGAGTCTCCTGGCACCCAGGCCCACAAGAGCAGGATGCCAGCATCCACCTGGGCTGGAAGGAGGGGCTGTGGTTGAGGATGATCCCAGCAGAACCCCTGCATTCTTGCGCTTTTACTCTCTACAGCACCCATCGTCCCTCCCATTGCATGGGAAGACACAGAGCAACTGAATTGAGTCACCTGGATCATGCACACCAGCTTAATAATGGGGGCAGTGTGAAAACCACGAATACTGTTTTGCCTGCTTTTCTGAAGCTTCAAAATTTATTCTTGATTCTACTACCAACCAGTGCATTTCTCCAAACTTTCTCTGTGACCTGCCCCAGATAGGATACCACGCTGAAGAAAGTCCCCTTGGTACTATGGACTCGGAGAAGGGCTAGCCTGGCATGCCGGTTCCTCGGCTCACTGAGCTCCCAGCCTGGCACAGTCTGGCTATACCACTGTGGGGCGCTGGAGCCCGTGGGACCAAGGCTGGCATCCTCTGTCCTGCCTTCATCCCTCCACTGGTGCTATTTTTAATGGTGCTAAAATTAATGAACGTGCTGCAAGGCAGCTGTAACGTGCTGCCTCAAGGTGGATTTGTAAGACATCATAAAAAACAGGGAGCAGGACTGCAGAAAGAAACAAAAGAGCTAATAAAGATGCAGCATCAGTGATACCTGCAGGACCTTGGGACAACTGGTTTCCTCAGATAATACCTAGAAGATTGCTGGTTCAAAGGAAAGGATGGGAAGAGATAACATAGCTCTTTGGGGATGGGGTAGGTAGCACATGAAATGGTACCACCTGTCATACTGGCAGCCCTCCCCCTCTCTCAGTAGCATCACCAAGAGGCAAAGCCAGCATCGCTGTCCCTCAGCTCCGCAGCCAGGACAGAGTGGATGCAGGCTGTCTGTCAGACCAGGTCTGCAGAGCAGGTGTGCAGGCAGGCAGCCACATTAATGTTGGTGCTGGACAGCTCGGGGCTACACAGGCAGGAGGGAGTAGAGGCTGCTCTGTGACAGGTTTCCTCCAGCCCCTTCATTCTTCCCCATTACTCTGTCCCACCCAGAGGGAGCCTGGCTTGCTGTGGTTTTGCTGTGTTGCAATGCTCCCAAGGTTGCTTCCCTTCTGCTCCCTGTCCACTCTTGCCTCCACATAGCCCTTCTACCTGGGAGCCCTTGCTGGGTTCACCTGCTGGAGCAGGGACAAGGCACAGAGCCACTGGCCTGGCTGCACCCACTTCTGCTCCCTTTGGCAGTGCCTTTTGCTCCTGGGATCTCACTAGCCCAAAAGAGGCAGTTGGGCAGAGCCAAGCTGGAGGGGAAATGTGCCACATCCATTGCTGTATCCCTCACTTCTGCACTGGATGACGCCACTGTGATGGTGCACAGAGAGATGACAGGAACAAGCCTTTTATGTGCATCACTGGGATTTGGTTTGGATTATTGTCTAGGGATTGGCTAGAAAGGGTATGTGGCCACTGGGGCTGTTTTCCTTAATTCTTCTCTCCTGGCACTCAGCACCTGCGAATGCAATGTTGGCAGACAGATACAGAAAATGTTAATATTATTTCCCCACTAGATCTTAATGTGTGCTTCCTAAAAGATATTCTGGAGAGTGGAACCCAGTGATGGGCTCCCCAGTGTTAAGCACCAACCCTGTGGAGGGACCCTGAGGGCCCACAGGTTTCCCCCAAAATCAAGACATGGGACAATGAGCCCTGGGCTGCTGCCTGGATCAGCTGCTCAGTGCAAGCACAGTTCTACCTCTGGTTGCTACAGATCCCAAGCGTAGGCAGGTTTGCGTTAGATGCTGCAGATATAAAACACATGCCAAAGGATGCCTACCAGAATATCCCATAAAACCTCCACAGGAGCCAACACGGCCTGCCACTCCAGCCATGTGGGCATCTGTCTAATAGCAATGCAAGACAGCCTGGCAGCGCTCACTCACTAGCAGTCTTCACATTTTGTAACTATACACACTGGAGTGTCTGAGAAGATGGAAACAGATAAAAAGCAACGAAGTGATGCCAGGCCACCTTAGGCAGTCAGGACCAGTCCTTGGGAAAGAGGAGAAGGCAGCTCTGCCTGCATTCAGAAGCAGGCAGGACAAGCTGGCCCAGTCACCTAAGGTGATCCTTACCTGTACCCATCTATGAAGCTGGCATTGATGTAATCAGAGCCCTCGACACCCCGGATGGGCTGCAGGCAGACTCTCGTCAGCTCATATGGCATGATGTTCACGAGGCGGTTCTTGAATTTGTTGCATGGGAGGTTGGCACTGATGAAACGTGAGGTATGTGCTTTAGAGTTGGCCAGCAGCTGAAAGAGGAAGAGACACGTCAGATCCCTGCTGGGGGATGCAGCAGTCTGAGGGTAAAATTGTGACAGTGCCAGTAGGGCAGGCAGGAGTCCCTCTGGGCACACAGCCAAGCCCCCTCCTCTGACCGAGGGACAGCTGCTGGGGACCAGGTCCTTCTGGACCAGACAAAGGGCTCTGTCACCATATTATGAGGAGGCTGCACCTGGATGCTCTGTTTGACAGCAATCACCAGTCTGGTTTTCAGCCCTCCATTGACCCCTCTCCTGAGGCACTGCACACCCAGGTACGGCAGGGCCTTGCTGCTGGCTTTTGGCACATGGATATAGGTGACAGCAGGGGAGTCACCTGTGTTGACCTATGGCACAGCCCCAAACCTCAGGTAGTGGAGCCCCACAGCAGCTCTCTGATCCACACAGGGCCAGGACATGAAGCTTTGTAGCTCACTGAGCCAGGGACATGTGCCTGGTCACATCAAGGAAGGAAAGCTTTCCCTCTCTCAACAATGTCTTGCTATTTACTTCTCACCCCAGAAGAACCCAAGAAAATGTGAGAATTGTGACAGTTTTAGGTAAAGAAGATCTATTTTGGGTTACTGTGAGACATTTTATGGTTCTCTTTGAGTCCTGTAAACTGGAGTCACGGCAAATGTGTTACTTAGATCTGCTGGCAGATACATTCAAACAGAAGTAGCTAATTTTTTTTCCCATTTTTTTTCTTGTTTTCCTTCCCCAAAAAACTGCCTACAGGATCTCCAGAGCCACTCTTCTCACTATGAGTGGTAGCAGATCCTTGGCAGAGGCTCCCTGCAGAAGGACAGGGTTGCTTTCTGGGGAGAGATGCAGCCAAGTGAGGTCCTCCCATATCTTGCTCCCCAGGGCTTTCCATGCAGTGGACACTGCCAGGGTTCAAAGAGAGGTAATTTGCCTTAATGTTCTAAAGAGATCCTTGGAGAATCAAAAGGCAAACAAAATTTTGTCTTTCTTACAACAGAGTTGCTTGAGTTGAGCACAGTTCTATGGCTCTCCCAGGGAGTTTTTCAGGCCAGGTGCCACCATGAGATACTCATGCAGCATGTTCTACTGTCCCAAGCCCAGGACACCAGCTCTGATAACTACAGGACAGAACTGTTAAACTATTCCCACTTTACACAGAAAGTCAGTATTTTGCCTCTCCTGCTCCTTCGTCACGTGGAAGGAATCCCTAGGGTGAAGCTGTACTGCTGCAGTTCATTTCACAGCCTGCACGGTCTGCTACCTCCCTCCATGAGCTATATTCTCTTGCATGAGTTCACTGAACTAATATACCTCATCTGAGAATACGGGTGCTTACCAGAACTCACTTCCAGCTCCAATGCTGTAATAAATATCTGCAGTTGGTATTCACAGATACAGGCAGCAAATGTGGGCTTGGCTTCTTAAAAAGTGTGCCTTGAAACACTGGCTTCACCAATTCTAGACCTCTTGGTGTTGAGGTGGTTAAAAGACAACAGAGCTCAGTATTGAAGAAATGAGGCTAGAAATGTCTCATATATTTAAATTGGAGCCGTTTCCAGACAAGTTGTTCACAGTAACATCAATTATCACTAACATGATCTGCATCTGATTTCAGATGCAGCTCCTGCCACACAGTGAACCTAGAGCAGAACGTGCTGCTGAGAACTGTACATCCATCTGCCTTTTATATCCTCCCCAGAAGCTGCCAATCCAGGGGGGACCGTGGCCAATGCAAGCTTTACAATTCAAATGTATTTTAAATCACTGCCTACCTGCTTCAGAAAAACACAAAAGAATAACTGACTGTAATGATCCATAGCTCTCCTCTCCCAACCCCTGGACAGGTGGCCTGTGGGGTTCTGTGGGCAGAGAAAGGGGGCTGGAGAAATGGGGTGCTGCCACCAACCTTGAATTCCAGCTCCATTGCAGTAACGCTCTCCCCTGGTGGCACCTGGGTCAGCTTCTGGATGTGAGCAAAGAGGTTGCGTGCAGGCACCTCGGTATTGCCACATGTGGCAGCCTCCAGCAAGGCCTCGTGGATGAAGATGTACTGGTCCTCTGTCTGTACCATGTAGTTGCGCTGAGAGCGCATGCATGTCACATGGCCATAGATGTCCACGGTCTTCTCGTGCTTCATCCGCTCCAGCATGGCATCGATGACAATGAAGCAACCGGTTCGGCCCACACCAGCACTGTGGGATCAGAGCACATGGCCTGAGATGACACAATCTCCTACAGATGTCACACAAGCTCTGATCTTGCTTAGGAGACCTAGAGCACATGAAAGCGGAGTAAAGGCTGCTCTCTAGTGAGTGGAGCACCAAACAAGAGGCAACAGGAAGAATGAGGGAGAGAGACACTGGAGACTGTGAGAGGCTACTCAGCCCTTCTGTTGTTCCCCTTTCATTGCTGGAGCAGGAAGGACATAGTGTCACACTCTGCTACTCCTTGTGGTGGCTGGCAGCACCCCCAGGAGGGAAGGAGAAATGTGTTTAACGGGCAGGAGAGTAACAGCACATGTGTGCACTAAGTCCAACTACCTGAAGAGCAGGCTGGGCCCCAGCACCAGTGAAGCCCATAATTTCAAGCCTGCTTGTCCCCTAACAAGGGTCATTGTTTCCTAACCTGTTAAACCAGGACAGCCAGCCTGAGAGGGGAAACAGAAAGGTGAGGTCATGCATGTCTATGCTGAGCCTTTCGCTCAAGCAATGAATGTCTCACCACAGCTGTTGGAAGGGCAGTAGCAAACCCCAAACTACTCACCCTGCAAACACCCTGAAAAGAACAGATATGATGTTGTGACATGTAAACACAGATAGAGATAGGGAGCTAGGCATTTCCTCATTTATGGTGCAAGTCAGATCCTTAACAGGGCTTTAATACAGCTTGTTTGTCTGTTAATTATACCCCACTCCCATCTGAAACAGAGCATGAAAGAAGAGCATTAAACACTGCTGGTAAGGCTTATGCTGGAACAGCAATGATGGAGTGGTTTGTTCAGTAACAGTCCCCTCTTGGCTGGTACAAATAAATCTTAGTTGGGTAAGATGCTGAGCCTTAGCAGACTAATATTTTGCCTAAAGAGCTGCCTTTCTATCCTGTGAAAGTGTTCTGCTGTAAATACTACCGATGAATGTTTGTAGAGGTCACTGCATGCATGTCTGTCAGTGATGTGCCTCTGAAGGTATCACCCACTTACGCTGGGCACAGATAATTTAATTTTTAAATGGCATTTGCAGTTTTGCAGAGAAACATGTTTTCTGAGGCTCTCCATACAGCAGTGTTGTTTAATCAGACACAGCAGTAGCAACAGAATTGTCACCACTGCTGTTTCCTGCTCAAGCATCCAGTACAGGTTATACTACTGTGAGAAAAGGAGACTCCACTTTCAGATGTGTTAAAGCTCCTGCAGCCAGAAGGTATGTGCCCAGGTGCAGCTTTGGAAACACACAGTCCTACCTGCAATGCACAACCATGGGCCCAGCATCTGGTGGATTGCAGGCCTTGACCCGCCGCAGGAAAGCGAGGATTGGGGTTGGGTATTCTGGCACCCCATGATCAGGCCAAGCCATGAACTGGAACTGTCGTAGCTCTCGCTTCTCACTGGAGCCATTCTGTTGAAGACAAAGAAGAGTTGTTTTGCATGAGAACAGTCTGATCCCAGGCCAGAACCCACCGATGGGGTAACAACAGGCACGCAAAGCTGCACGTATTGGGCTTTCCCCACAGAAAATTTGGAGGCAAAATGTAAGGTTCTCATAAGGCTTCTGTATACACAGATGCTCTGTAGAAAGCCAGCTGATACAGAGAGCAGAGCTGCTCTGCAGGAGTGGAGCAGACTGCAGGGAAGGTGAAAGACTCCTTTCTGCAGAGCACAGGTTCACTACCTGCGTACTCACTGCAAGTTCAGTGAAAATGGGCACTGGACACAGAAGGGCTACAGCACCCAGTTCCCTCCCTACCCCTCTGAGCCATGAGTGTCTCTAGGATGGGTCTGCAGACTGCCCTGCTCCTGCCTGGGATTGGCTGACTGATCTACACAGCAATGTGGTAGGACTGGCTGGGTGATTGCTGGGGCTTGAGATGCCTTCCTGGGGTGTGAGTGTGTCCCCAGGAACACTGCCATGCTCCTGCCCCAGACTCAGTCACGCAGGGAGGCAGCCTAGAGGCAGCCCACTGCAAAGCCTGTCTGTGACACCTTGCTGCTGGCACTGCCCCCAGGGATTTCCAAATACTAATGAGGAACGCAGCAGGCAGGAGAGAAGGGTTTGTTCTCACTTCAAAAACAACTCCACCATTTGCATTATTAGTGACAGGAGTGCTAAAAATTCACTGCTTTCCATGTCCCTCTAATGGGAGGACAGCTGCTACACGTACACTGGCCAGAGGCAAGAACAGCCCCTACTCTGGGGCCCATTCCAGGGTCTAAATGCATACCGAAGAGCACAGGTACCCTGGCCAAATGCACAAGCTGGTCTTCTGCTGCAGCCTAGTTGAGGCAAATGGCCCATGTATGGAGTGGCCACACACTTTGCCAAGACAGGCACAGCCAGTGGACTCTGCCTGAGGGCCATGGAGTACTGAGAAGTGTCTCTTCCCTACTGGGAGCAGCAACAGCCCAGCCAGCCCCCTACCTTGTACAACGCGAAGGTGCGGACAGTGTAGGTCGCCAGCTCGACTGTATCCAGCAGGGTCACCTGGATCATCCCATAGGTCTCCGTACCCCGGCTCGGCCAGTACTGGTCACATTTCACCTAAAGGGAGGCAAAAAGAAAGGGTCAGTGCTCGGCTGCTGCCTGGGGCATCTGGGGTGAGGAATGGCAGGGTAAAGGGCTAAAGGGTAAACACAGAAATGAATCACTGTGCAGAGTGGCCTCAAACACCCAGATTTCCTTCTCCCAGAGTGTCCCAATGCTCAGCAGAAAGATAGCACCTCTGGGCTCCTTTCCACATGATTCATTCAAAGAGGGATTTGTTCCCCGCCTGGATCTACTGGTGGGAAGAGGCGAAGGGGGCCAGGCCGCCAGACAGAGCAGCAACAGGTAAGAAGACAGTGAGCAGCTATTCTGACCAGCGATTTGTGCCAGCTGCAATTTTTACTCTCTGCCTCCTGTTTGGGGAGGTAAGGATCTTTGGGTGTGCTTGCACCATGCCCCTGTCTGAGCTCTGCCTGGATGAAGAGAAGGTGGGCAGCTGTGGGTTGGTGGAAGGACAGCTGGTGCAGCAGGGAAGGGAAAGCAGTTTCTATGGACAAAGCTCTGCTCGAAGGGCAGCTGAGGTGAGAGAGATGCTGTATACTCATGAGCTCCCTGCTATCGCAGCTCAGAGTCCTTGACCCACAGATGAGGCAGGACAGAGCTCTGAGTCCAGCACAGTACACAACAATACAACAGGCACCACCTTTCTCTGTAACATCTGTAGTCCCCAGGGTGCCCCTGCCAGTGTGTCCCCCAGGCAGCTAACCACCCGAGAGAAAGGTGGGACATAGCCCATGCCAGGGCTCCAGCCTGGATGCTGTGTCCACAGGGCTCACCCTGCCACCCTCTCTGCATTGCTGTAGGCTCAAGTGCACTGAGCATCACTGAGAGATGCCAACCTGCCCTTCTGGCAGGTGACGCACCCCTGGAAATCTTCATCTCCTAGGTGTCTCAAAATGGCTCTGCAAGCAAGGCAGAGATACCAGCTCAGACACAGACATATGTTGCTGTCCCTCTGTGAGAGGACATAGACCGTGGCCAAACCATCCCTACAGTGCCTTCCTGCAGGCAACATTGTCCCATCACAAAAACACTGCTGCTCCCTAGAGATTCCCTGCTCAGCAGCATCCTTATCACCCCCTTCCAACTCTGCAGCCAGAGTGCTTTGAGCTACTGGTCACGGCTCCTGCTGCAGCCCACTTGGCACAGAGCCCTAACACATCCCTAGGGCCCCATCCCTCTGCCCCCTACATCTCCCTGCACATCCCTCCCTTTTCACCTGCTGATGACCTCCTCCTCCTCCTCTTCACAGCTCAGCGTTTGCAAACTACTCCTCCGGTTTTGTTCTCTGCAGTCCCAAGCTCCCTATTTAATTGGCACCCTGAGCATCCCCGTTTCATCTGACACCTGGCTCCCCCACCACGCAGAGCTGCAGTGCCTGGCTGACAGGAGGAAGACTTCATTCTCACCCATGTGCACGGCACCGAAAATGGTTTCCCGCCCTATGAGAGGAGTGAATGGAAGATCATCTGTGCTTGTCAAGGAATAGTAAACTTAATTATTAGCAGAACATGTTTACAAGGGAATGTGTGGGAAAAGAAACAATAAGCTTAATTAGAAATCAGTGAAGTTCTGCCTTTTAATTGAAAGCACTTTCAGCAGGGTGGGGCTTGTGAGAGCTCACAGCGCTCATCCTGCACTCTGGCTCTGGAGTGCAGACACACCTGGAACCAGAGGGATGCATCTGTCACTGCTTTTTTGAGTTCTTCTCTCAGGAAGTCCTGCCCTGGCAGAAGTGCCCGGAATAAGTTTGCCTAATGGGGTACTGCAAGTGCCCATGCACCCAGAGCAGCTCCGCTGCTCCCTGCCCAGAGTCCCTGCCATTCAGGCCGCTGTGCTGCCTTGGATCTGTGGCAGTGTGGTATGCCCTGCAAAAATCTCAGAAGCTTCTTCTCCTTTGCTTGGCACAGAGCAGCCTGTTATCTGATATGGACTGGCTGCAGAGTGAACAACTCAGATGTCACCACTCTTATTTCATAGCTAACCTGATCCCATCCTCACGAGGGGGTGGCAGCTGCAGGCTGTGTCTCCACCAATGCCTGAGTTTGCCTTGCCTGGCTTGGGGATGATGTGACCCCTCTCTAATGGATGGGAGGGCAGCACAGCATCCTGTAAATGCTGGGGCAGCTGCTTGCTGTGTCGGCCTTGTTGAGGTTTTCAGGGGATGTTCCAGGGAACAGCACAGCATGTCCCTGTGTCTGAGCCTACAGCTCGGGGAGTGGTACCTTCCTGCCACCCACATGCTGCAGGGCCATGTGTACTCAAGCACAAAACAAACTTCAGAGGAGTTCCCTGTGTGGGATAATAGCAGCGCCTGGGCTGGTAATTGAAAATTATTTATTCATGACCAGATAAGAGTCAGTCACATTTTCTGCCAAATTTACCCATAATGTTTATGCCCCATTTTCAAGCTCTGTAAATTTTATGCTGAAACCGATGCACTGTGGCACTAAAGCAGACAAGAGATGTTTCCTTCTGGCAGTGCTTGTTTCTCATTAACTTAAGAAGCACAGTAATGTCCTGAATAGCCATTTACTGCAGCTTTGTTGAGTGGCTCCCATCCCTCCCCTTTGATGCCCTGTACCCAAGAGCAGCCGGGCACCTCTCTTCAGCTTGAGAGCTGTGCTCTGCTCCCAGCCCCACTTGCAAACTCCAGATGGCATCTCTGCCAGTGAGAGGGCTGGAGTAGGATGTGGCTGGAGGCTTCTCTTCCCCAGAGCCCTTAAACACCAGCCTCTTTACAGCCCTGCCTGGGGACAAAAAACGCCAGTGGAGATCACACCACAGGGATGGCTTCTTGGTGCTCTGGATTGGAAGAGAACAAGCCACTGTGCTGCTCTGGGAGACCTCACTCTGCCCGGCTCTTGGGGATAGCCCAGGGTAGGAGAAATCCTGCTTTAATACCTCTCTCATGCAACACAGCCCAGCAGGGACGTGCCATGCTCGCAGCTTTGGGAAAGCTAATCTACAATGTGTGTTTCTGAACTGCCACCAAATGATTCTGAAACTGATTGTAAAGCTTTGAAGCCAGCTAAATTGCACAATCCAGCCATTTCTATCCTTTATGTGCTTCTCGCTTTGTGAAAACATGAAAAAGGGAGGATGATTTGGACCATCAAGCCAGCTGAAATTGCAGACCATAAAAGCTGATGCACTTTAAAGATTTTTTTCCCCCTACAGCTCAGGAGCCCTTTAAAGCAGTGTCACCCCCACAGGGCTGCCAAGCTGCTGCTGGTCCCAGTCAGCTTATCACAGCGCTGCCAAGGGTGACCTGGGGAACTTGCTTGGAAAGGCAGCAGAGCCTGCTCTGCGCTGGGCATCTCACCATGAGGCCCTGCTACCCACCCCAGGCTTTGCAGCTGGAGAGACAGTCCTGTGCCTGCGCCATGCCCCCGGGCAAGAGGGCTTTCAAGCAAGGTCACCCTTGGGTATTTCTGTGATGCCATGAGACTGCCTGAAGCAGCGCTGTCCCAGTGCTGTTGCAACGTGAGCATCAGCAGGCTGCAATGCTGCAGGGACCCAAGGGGTTACATCAAATGAGGTTTGAAGGCTCTGGGGTAGAATGAACTGCAAAACAGTGACTCATGCTGAAAGTTTGGAGGAATGGGCAATGACTGGGATGGGATCTTCCTTGGTCTCGAAAAGTGCGCTCCAGAGAGAGCTTTAGCCACCGCCAAAGGGGCATGAGGAAAAGCAGAGCAGCAAAGTGGCTGAAAGCCATCTTGTCTTGGAGAATCCTGAAAAAGACAACAAAAAAAACCTAGAGAAAATAATCTGGAAGTCCACCTCCCAGCTCTCCACCAGGGCCCTGCTGTGAGAGGGTGCCCTAAGGCACCTAGAGGGCCTAGCAAACACATCGAAGGAAGCCCTTGCTGTGGATGGCTGGCTGGACTCAGGAGTGGCCAGGCATCTCCACTGCCTCCCCTGGCAACGTGCCTCTCCTGCAGTGTCTGAGAAAACTGTCCACTTCTGATTAGTGCTGGGGATGTGCCAAAGAGGCAGCAGGACATGGGCAGGCAGTGCCAGGGAGAGAATGCTGCGGTCTGGGTCTGGTTGGGTCAGCCTAGAGCCCCTGGGCGGCATGCCCGGTCAGGCAGGCTGCCTGCAGATTCTGCAAGGACTCTGGTCACCTCCTGCCCATGACAGGGACTCACAGTGCCTGTCTTGTCACCAAAAGACTGACCTCACACACTGTGTTTGGGACAGAAACCAATACTGCAAGAGGTAAATGCAGGGTAGTATGACAGGGAGCGTGCTGGGGGAGATAACGCATGGCTCAGCAGCACAGGCATCTCAGGCAAAGACAAGTGCCTGTGGAGTCAAAGGAAACCTGTTATCTTCAGGAAACACGCACCTTGGAGCACTTTGCCATAACTAAGCAGACCAGAAGTTCAGTGAGTCAGGACTCCGGGCATGGATTTACTTGGCAACTTAGAAGGGCTTTTCCTTGTATTTCAAATACATGCTCCATCACTGAAATGTGAAGGCACAAAGAAGTCCCCATATAACCCCCAGCTGCAGAGAGCAGTTGATCAGAAGCTTCTGATCTTGCTTAGCCTATGTGCCAAGCCCTGAGCTGCAGGAGAGGTCAGATTAATTTCCCTCCTTGTTTGGGCTGGGTGGGTGATGATGGCCACTGAACAGAACAGGCAGGGCCATGCAGAGGAAAGCACAGTGCAAAGCTGGGGCTGGAACTCTAGAGACTGCTCATATCCAAGGAACACTACTTTCCCTTACAGGCTGCAGGGCACTTCTAGAGCTGGGGAAACTCATAAAAAATGCCTGGTTTTGTACATGCTGGAAAAACAGACCTGTTTTGCCACAGTGATTGGTTGTTCCAGCTGCTTTCTCCCAGCCAGCGTGGGCTGGGACACCCCTACGAGCATTTCAGTGCTGAAGCTTTGAAAAGGAGGGAGAGCATGCAGGCAGAAGTTTTAACTAAACCCAAACCTGACAGTTTCTCCTTCTCAAAAATGAGCTTATTGGGCTAAAAATAACCAGTGCTTCACAGCTTGAGCGCACAAGCCCCTTCTCCTGTAGTTGGCATGGCAACACTAAAATATTCTGCAAGTACAAATGCTCACCACTAAAATTTTACTTTCAGGAACAAACTGAATCATGAGAGGCAGAAGCTGCCTCCTTGCTTGGGCAGGGCTTGCCCACAGAGTGCATCTAGGCACGGGAGCACTTGTTCACAGCTTACAAACTCCTGCTTGAGGGGCTGAGTAAGAACCTCTGTCACAAAAACCATGAGTACCATCTGCAGTGAGGGCTCCTGCTCCTTTGCCACCTCACACCTTCCCCACAGTTTACAGGCAGCTTTGCATTTATTACATCAGAATATCTAATCCTGGCAGTATCAGCTGATCATTTATACATTCTGTCATTGGACTAAGCATGTTTTGTTATTGCAGTGAAACCCTGTCAGCCATTCCCCTGCATTGCCAGAGATGTTAGGGTCCTGGTCAGGCTGCAGGATGCTGCCGATATCACCTACCGACTACAGGTTCTCAGCTTCTGGGACTTTCCACACTTCCCATCTCAGAGCTTTCCTTTCTCCCTTTGGTGTAAGTGATGTGGGCAGGGAAACGATGGGTGTGCACAAAGACATGCAGGCAAAACAGGGGTAAATGAGCAGGCCAGTAACAAGAGTTTTTGCCACCCTTTTGGCCCACAGAGATAAGCTTACAAGGCTGTAAAGTGTTCCTATCCCTCTCTCCTGCCCCATAACAGCTCCAGAAAAGAAAAGAAGCACACACTGTACCCTGGACTTCTCCTCCAGTCTGGTCATCATGACTATAGTGGCTGTTCTCTGTTCCCACACCATCCTCCAGAAGTCGCTGAGGGTTTCTGGCAGAGGTCCCTGTGTGGCGATGTAGGCGTTCTGCTTCCGATACCCATCAATGTAATTGGCATTGATGTAATCACTGCCTGGGACCCCTGTGGAGGAAAAAGAGGGCAAGTGTTACTCAGGGGCAGCCCATGACCCTGTCTGTACCTATTGCTCTGCTTGGCCCTGCAGGCAGGGGAAGATGCTGGCATGTTCACAAGGCTCTTGACAAGACTCCTTTATGGGGTGATGCCAGGATCTCTCCCAGGGATCCTGCAAAAGACAGGGATGGTGCCTGAACAAAGAAGAATCCTTTGTAACTCCCACATTAATGGAACAACCAGGCAACACCAAAGCAGAGAGACAGCTGCCACCCGCACACAAAGGGAAATTCACAGGCAGGAATATTAAGGAGCTCGTTTGGCCTCAAGCAACTCATTGAAATAATTGTCTTAAATTCACCAGCAATTTGTTATGGTACTATAGCACCTTTTAAAAATGAAGCTGTTTCATTAGTTTGTCTCCATTAGAAAGTGGCGTCAGGCAAAATGTCCTCCTATCCTTCCTGCACAGTTAGGTACCCCAGAAGAGCAGGAGATCTTCCTCCCATCACTACTAAAACCCTTCCGTGTGAGACTCCCTCTGCTGCCTGCTGGCAGAGGCTGCTCCAGCCTCCACTCTGTCTCCACCACTTTAAGGAAAGGAATATTTTGTAAAGGTCTTTAAAATGCAAACACATCAGTTACTAAAATAAATTGTGCAAAGCAGAGGCCTGGGGCTGCTTCCAAACCCTGCTCAGCATGGGCTGCCCTGGCCGCAGGGAGAGAAAGCAGCATGAATCTCCTTGTCTCCCCAGGAGAGAGCATCTGCATTTCATTAGAGGAAGGGAATAAAGCTGGGGGTCACCCCACATCCTTTAGTCCTGGGGAATTTTCTACAGGTCTCGGCAGTCTCCAGCAGACACAAAGCGCTGGCGGCTCTGGGGGAGCAGCAGCAGCTGGAGTGCAGCACTCTGCTCCCTTGGCATGGGCAGCAAGGACCTGGCAGGGTGCTTTGGGAACGGTTCCCAGGAAGGCACAGACACTACTTACAGCAACTACGTCAGGCTAGAAAACAGGGATTCCCCCATGTGTTCACCCCACAGCTGTTTGAGAGGGTTTGCCCATGAGCAGGCATGCCAAGGAATCGAATAGCTGCTGCAGTTGCTGCTTAGCAGAGCTTGTCATGAGGGACCATTTTGGCCCCTTCCTCCTCCTGAAGAGGATGAGCAGTGCATTAGCATTAATAAGGCCTTTTCCATCCCAAGAAATAGAATGCTAGTGACTGTAGGGCCACAAGTGTGCAAAGCCAGGCCCCAGTTCCTTCCCCAAGCAGGGGTGCCTTGAGTTAGTTGCATCTTCCTCATCCCCATGAGTTGGCTCAGATTTGGTGTGCAGAGCTGGGTGCTGGTTTATAAAATGTGGGAACAGGTGAGCCTGGGCTCCACCTCCTCTGTGTGCAAGGGAACTAAAAACATGTATTAGCCCAGACTCCAGAGTTGTGGGGCTGTTTCTTAGAGCCATGGGAGTCAGTCCATCAGCTATGGACACCAGGGTCTGATGGAACACAGGGATGTGTGGAGCCTGATGTCCCAGGGGAAGGGGCACCTCTCATCCTGTGCCACTCTGGGCACTTACTGGGGAGCATATACTGACAAGCCCCAGAGGAAGATACTGGCCTGACAGCTGTGTTGAGACAGAGGGTGGCAGGGCTAACACTCCCTTGTTTCACCATGTACTGAGGATGGCAGCTGAAGTCACACAGCAAGGACAGTAGTGGGAAGGCTCCTGGGACAGATATGTCTGTTGCCAGCAGTATCAACAGCCAACCATAGAGGTCACATTGCTCTGAGGAAAGCTCTACAGAGCCCTTTCTCTCTTCTGACCATTCAGAACACACACTTGATCATGCTGATGCTTGGTGTTTGCCCCTGCTCAACTGAAAAAGAGAAAAAGATGGTCCCCTGCTACAATCAAATTCAGTTGCTTGCTGAGGTGCCCACTTCAGAATCACTCTTACCATCAATGGAGGTCAGGATGACACGTGAGTGGTCATAGGCAATCACGTTTGCATAGCGGTTTTTCGGTTTGTTCACTTCCAGGTTGGAGTTCTCCCAGGTAAACTGCTGCCCTGGATCAATGGACTGTGGAGAGAAAGAGGAGTCAGGAGCAGTCACAGCATAGTGAGGCACTGAAGCACCTGTGTGCTTCAGTCAGGAATTCTGCATTGCCCTGCACACCTCTCCCCAGGCTAGACACAACTTCCATGGGTGTCCTCAGCAGCAGTGTCAAGCCAGACCATACAGAAAACCAGTTTCCAGGGGGACATGCATCTCAAGACCTGCAGGAAAAATAGCCTGTGACTGGGGCAGCCTGCTGCAGATGAGCTTTTATTTCCTCTGCTGTGTGCTATCCTTTCCTCTGGAGCTACCCATCAGCAGAAATTTGGTCTTCTGCCAGGACTCCAGAGAGACCTGACTGCACAGTTCTTGACCTAGCAGTTTTATTAGCTGTTGAACTGCAGTCTCTTGAAATATAGCAAGCCCTGGGTGTCTTGTGCCCCAGGAGCTTTCAGTACTAGTGTCCTGCAAGACAGCCTATGAGCTTTTGCCAGGAAATAGTCATGAAAATTGATAGGCTACTATCCACTGCTCTAACTACTTATGCAATGTAAATATCTCTTGTTTGAGTTAATAGAGTGACAAGAAACTATAAACCCGGAGAAGAGACATCGTTGTAAATCTTGGCCAAAGGCCCACATACTATGCAACTGCCTGAAAAGCACACATCCCACTCCCACCTGGCTTTGCACCTCCAATGGTTCTCCTATGAGCCATGCGCTGGTGCACCCAGTGCATGGCTCCTCTATGGCCAGTCAGCCTCTTCCCAAAGCCTTCCCCTTTGTCCATGCACAAAACAAGCTCAACAAGGACCACTCCCTAAAGCACTTCTCTGAGATGGGGTGGCTTCATTGTCTGAGAGACATGTGAGGCACCCACAGAGCTGCCTCATGTAGGGACTTGCTCTGCACATGCAGCCCTGGGAAAGCCAGGAGCAAACAGCTACAGTACAAATCAGTCATCCCATTAACCCCTGTACCCCAAAATTAGCAACACTGTCAAAACCTTCTTAAAATCATGCTTCAGCTCAGGGTCCCCTAAACTTTGCTGACCCACAGACATGAACACTGGGCAAACAGGGCAGGGGAAGCACTGCATGCTGTACTCTCTGCAGGCATCTGCATTCGTGGCTTGGCAGAGAGCTGTGTCAGAAGGTTTCTTAAGCAGTGAAATTTCTATCTGTCAGCTCTGGATCAGCTGTGAGCAAATGCTGAGTCGAGAAGCACAGCTCCCTGTGTGAGACAGCCCTGTGTGAGACTGAGCCCTCTGCTCAGTCCCACTAACCACCAGCTGTGTGCAAAGTGACACCCACTGCTGACCCCTATGCTCCTGCACTGCTGAGCAGGCACTTCCCAAACAGCCAGCAGTGGGTGTGGGCGCTGGTTTGGGTACTATGGGGCACAGGCACTGCCTGCATTGGTGCACCAGCCCTGAGGGTGCCAGGTGACAGTTGCCTGTCTCCATGTGTGGCCCACAATGCCAAGCCTTCCCTGCAGCAGCAGGCTGCCAGCAGGCAGAGGGGCCAGTGCTGACGAAAAAGTGCAGGAGGATGTGACATCACAGCGATGATAATAGGTAGTTTGGGAAATGTAGGATGTAAATAGACATTTCTTGCAGAAAACCTGTCATTTTCTATTATCAGTGTAATAAGCAGGCAGCTGCTGTACTAAGAGGCGCTGCAGCAGGGATGGTGAGAGTGGAGGCTGCAAGCACTGCTTCTGGTTGGAAACCCACTAGCCTGGCTGCCACAGGCTCTGCACACTCCTCTGCCAGGAACAGAGACATCCCAGCACAGCTCACGGCTCTCTGGGGCCCTTCATTTCATTCAGGCACCTGTATTTTGTTTTCAGAATAGGCTGCTCACTGTATCAGCTCTTTGGATGCTCCCCTCTCAGCTGTGTGGCGGGGAAGACTGCTGTCCACCTAATGGTTGGGATTAACTGCAGAAGAGCAATGCAGAAATGATCAAAGGCATGAAAAAGTAAGAGGAATGTAACATTTAAGGAATTTTTGATTTGGAGTAGAGATAAGTGAGAGGGGTTTTGATACCAGTCTGGTCAATTCAGAGTACACTGAAGGAGAAGCATGAATAGACACACTAAGGAGGAAGATACGGACCCATCAATGCCTATTAGAGACATAAATAACAGTTATTTTTCCAAAAGGCGGCCTTAGTCTGCACAGACAGCCCATGCAGAGAACTGACTAGCCGGCGGTAGGGCTGAGACTGGCCCTGAAGGTATCAGTGAGCATTTTCTTGCTGTGGAGAAGCAACCCAAGAAAGCACCAGCCAGCACAGGTGGATGCTGGAGTGAGTCCTCCCTCTGCAGCAGAGGCAGGCAGAGCTCAGTGCAGTTCATGTGCAATCTATGCTGCTAATCACTGCCAAATGGTTGCAGGGCTGCCTGAGCTGTGCAGTGCACAGCAAGTCTGTGTCCTGCCACAGCAGCGGAAAGGGTTATTTCCTGGGGGGACAAGGCTGCCAAAAGCCCCCAGAACCAAGGAGGAGCATTGAGGTGTTGCCATTAGGGTTAATTGCTTTGATGTGCAATGAGGATGTGCAGAAATGGCCTAATAATCATCAGCCTCTGAAGAGGGCAAACAGGTGAGAAAGTCAGAAGTAACAGAGCACCTGAGTGCAAAGAGGACCTAATTAAATACTCCTGCAATTAGGGACTCATTTAGAAGTAAAATGATTTAATTTAAACTCTGGTGATGAATTAATGCACACCTGTTTCCCCCTTTAAGGCAAACAAATGAGTAAATAAACTGGAGGATGATGGGCTGCTCCCTGACATGGAGTGGTGGGTTGGCAAGTCTTGTCCCATCTCTGTACAATGTTCTGCGGCCCCTGACTGTAGCAGTACTGCCTTGTCTCCCCACCTTCCTCCACAGCTGCTTGGGCACTGGGAATCTGCTCTTGTTCCTTTCTGAGGCTCATGGGAATGACTGCTTCATCCCAAAACTTGATCAGAGTAACACTTTCAACTCATTCTTCCTAGAAAGCAGAAGGGCTGGGAAATTGGAAGGAAATGAGCCAGGAACAAACTTAAAAGCACCATGACTTTTAGTTTTACTTTGCTTTAAAGTGACAGGGGAGATGCTATAAGACAGCAAGTGCAAATTAAGAAAAAGCCCAATTAGTGAAACTCCTCCTTCCCAGCATGAAAGTGCAAGAAGCAATCTCTCCTAAGTAGTACAGGGATCCCTGCTGCTACTGCCATAAAGACAGATCAGACCACTGAAACAGGACTGGGAAAAGGCTCTTTCCTCTACAGACTTGAGAGGACTTTCCAAATGCCTTGAAAACATCCGTGGATGCCAGTTTGTTTCTCAGATGCAGTCCACCTTGGGTTTGTTGCTCCTCTTCCTCAGTGTAGCTCCAAAAACCTTTCAAATGCCAAGACCCTGCCGTTGTCTCTGCTGCTGGCAGGCATGGGCAGCCCGGGCAGGCAGACCCCTGGGGCATCATGGCTGGCCCTGCCTGTGGCAGCCAAGGAGCTGGGTGGCTGTGACCCCACACGGCTCAGCAGCTCAGGTGGCTGCACAAGGGCACAGGAATAGGAAGGTGCTCAGGCGGTGGGTGAATGCTTCCCTGCCTCCTGTGAAATCAACCGCATTAGCATGAGCATTGACCACTGTCAATCTGCGCTGCGTCTCAAATGAGGACATAATGTGCTTCTGAATCAATCACTGGCAGCCCTTCAGCCTTATTATTCTTATTACCGGAACGTAAGTGCTGCGCAGGCAGCTTCCCGATTAGCCCATTAAACCCACAGCGAGCGGCTCCCTGGGTGCTATCTGGACCCTGGGTCCAGCACCTCGTGTGCTGACCAGCTCCAGCGACCCAAGCACCTCTCCTACTGTCTAAGCTGCCTTACCAGGGCTGCAGCCATGGGAGATGCAATGTTCTTGATGGCTTTAAGGAAAATGCAAGCGAACACAGGGTTTGGGCAGGCCAGCAGTGTTTCTCTCCATACAAAACTGCGAGGAAGGGCCTGCAGCCTGCCCACCGTGCTAGGAAAGAGAAGCTCAGTCAAATCTCCTACACAACCGAAACATTACCTAGAACCAACATGCCGGGCAGCACTACACTGTCAGGCTCCCATTACCTACAGCCTGCTCTGCTCCTGGGGGCCTTACACTGGATGGACATGCCAAAGGGACCTGGCATGAGGGGAAATAGCCACAAGTTGTAGTTTGGACATAAGGAAAAAATTTTCCCCTGGAAACGCAATGCAAGACCTAGCCCAGAAACAGCAGCAGACACAAGGGAGCACTGCTGGAGTTGGAGCCAGCCAGTCCCATGTTTGCTGACAGCACCAAAGGGATCAGCAGTGCTCAGGTTGCTGGATCCCCCAGCCACAGTGCGAGATGCAGTGTGTGTGTGCACACCTCTTTGTACCAGGGCAGGTACTCCTGTACCATCTGACAACAGGATCTTGTCCCATGTGCACAGGCTGCAGCACGTGAAAGTGCCCACAGGAGGAGCTCCAACACAGCGACAATGCCTGCCCCTGTCTGCAGATCCATAGTCCTGAGGCTCAGCCTTCCCTTCAATTTACTTAATTCCATTAATCCCACACTGTACATTCACTGTAGCTCTCTCTGTACACTAAAAATGAACCACTCTCCTGGTGCAGCCAGGCCAGAAGATGCTGCCAGACCCTTGCACCCTGCTGCCCAGGTGTTGCATGCCTGGGGAGCATGGTGGGGCTGTGTTCTGCCCCACACCAGAGCAGCTGGCAGCAGTTAACTGTGCCTGCTGCCGGCTGAGCTCCCAGCACCTGCAGTTCAGCCTCTTCTGGTGCACCAGGGTTACCAGCAGGTCCAGCTGGGATGGGCCCCAGGTGCCGGGGGCAAGGGCTAACCTGGAGCTCAGGTGCTGGCTCTCACTGCAGCCGGCATACAGCTTGCTCTGTGCTGGCTTCGTCACATGGGCTGCTTGGCCACATGGGGTGGCAAACTGGTGTGAGCAATATTATTTGTTCTCTGACCTGTGGGAATGGAGGTCAGACAGCTGTGAGAAATCTTTGCCACCCTTCCGTGCTCCCTTCCCAGGCGTGTGGTGAGGTGCTGACAGGTCTTGTTTGGTGTCACCTGTGTCTAGGTTACTCTGCTATTGCTTGCACAACTAAAGCAAGCACCAGACTGATGGCTCTGGGCCAGCTGGCCTTAGCGGTTAAAAGTGCTGTTAAATATTTGCTCTCTGCCTGTGCTGCCACTGCTCCTGGAACATGAACCATCTACAAACAGCCCTGCACCCCATGGAGATGTTAGGCTGACAGGCTGCTCTGCAAAAATACTTAAAATGCAACTATTCCAAAGCACAATCAAACAGCAAATGAGCCTTGGGGGTTCACCTGCAATGCCTTCCTCCCTCGGGTCTCCCTGCTCAGCCGTGCTATGCCCAGTCTGACAGCACTATCATGCTGTGGGGAACAGGGTCAGGGCCTCCACCTCTCTTAAATGCCGGGTCACCAGTCAGCTCTGTGTAAGGTCCGGGGCTCACACAGTCCCAGGGTGAGTGTTGGGACTCTATCACCACTTGCTGCAAATGTACAGGATGTGTGGAAGTGCGGTTCCTGTCTCTTGGGCTCCCACAGGGGCTGCACAGCCTGCTCCCCTCCCAGGCTCAGCTATTTCCACACCCACTCTGCAGGTTCTCTTACTCAGCAGCACCTGCTGTGCCCCTCCAGCCCTCCTGTCGCAGGCCCCAAAGGGAGCTGTTGCTCTACCAAACCCACGCACACAGGGACCAGGATGAGAGTAGACCCAATGCTGCAACAATCCTGCAGCATCCTGCAATTCTGCAAACTCAGTCCAGGATTCTTCTCACCGGTATTTCAAATGGAAAATTACTGTATCGATCCCCACATGCCAACAAGGGGCAACCCCTTCTGCTTTGAGGTCTATCCTTGTGTCAAACACTGTATGAGCCTGTCATGTTCAGGAATTTCCAGCTGATGAGGAGTCAAACACAGTAGAATTCAAGCGAAAAAAATTACATGCAACAATCAGCTACTTAATAGCTGCTTCAATATGAGAAGTACAACTGATTGGTGCTCTCAACCAGCCATGATAATCTAAAGAAAGAGAAATGAGAAGAGAGAGGCTCATGAAAGCAGCTAAGAGAATTTACTTAATGCTCATTTTTTCCAAAACCATTCCCACAGCTCAGTATTACACTGCAGGCTGTAATGAGCAGAGGCCTAGTGTGAGGATGGGAGTGCACAGCCATTGGATCCTGCTGAATCCACACTGTGCAGTGGAGCCACAACCTGCCTGTAGCACGAAGGGCAACCCTGCCTAACATTTCAGCTGGACTGGTAACAAAAATCCCAAGGCAGAGAGATATGACTGCACACCCTGGGACCACTGGCACGACATACATGAACACACAGGTAGCTGCAAGGGAAGCACATTATTCCTTTAAACATTTCCCAAGTTGCAATGAAAATCTCTCTGTTTCAGACAGCTTAATGCAGAGGGATGTCAAAGCCCTCCACTTGGCATCCCAAAGCAAAAAAGAGCCCTGTGTCTTCCTCGGATACATACAGCACACCCTTTGAACTAGCAGGAATTCATCCCTTGCCTTCTCAACACAGAGATCTGCTTTCCCTTTCCTGGCATATATAATCCTACCTCGTGGGCAAATGTTCTGATCTCATCTCACAAATCAGTGTAGGTATGGTGCAGGAAGAGGAGGCCACAGGCACAGGCAGGTAACAATTCAAACGGAAGTGATAACACATGCAAAGAACACTTCCTGAATTTATTCTCTCTTTAATACTAGTGGGGGTTTATTTACAAGTCCCCTGCAGCTCAAGAGGGTCCTGCATGTAAGCACAGCAAAACATCATCCTGCCACTGCTGCTCTCATGGCAGCAGCAGAACTTTTCCTGGTTTTACAGTTTCAACCTAATCACTCAGCCTGGAGAGTGCTGAGAAAGGCGAAGCACCCCTCATGCAGGTCAGTTGCTTCCCCTCCATGTGTGCATCCCTTTGGCAAGTTGTTCTCTGGGGAAGACAGGGATGGAGAAGGCTGGGCTGGGAGAGGTGCAGTGCAGGGTAGAGGGGTTCACCAAACATCCACCACATGCCTCTGTGTGTGAGCAAAGGCAGCATCAGTGGTGGGTGCAGACAGTACCTACGCAGGGGCTCCACCAGAGAAACAGGTAAGGGTGGGAGCAAGATTCAGCAGTGCAGGTAAGTTGGCAGCTCAGGGTTGCAGGGCACAGGCAGAGAGAGTTTTTTGCAAGGAGGGGAGCTGGGACTACTCCAGGGCAGTGGGACATTAGCACAGTTTCTGGTGTCAGAGATCTTGAATGGCACAGGCTAATGCCAGTACCATCCAACAGCATGAAAGGGGAAATTAGACAGGGAAAGCAGGAATGAAAACTCAAATACATGTTTGTTGGCATCAGAGGATGGCGCAGAGACCAGAGCTTTGAATGCAGATGGAAGTGACGGGGCACAGAATGCTGCGGACTGAAATACCTCGGCCAACGTGGATGGAGGGCAGCCCCCACAGAGCAGAACAAAGTAATCAGCGACAGCCCAGGCAGGCAGACACGAGCTCCCATTCACTCGTAAGGCTGTAACCATGGTGGGAACACAGCAGGCTGCTGAGCATTCTGCTGCAAGGCCTTTTCCCTGTACCAGCCATGCTTCAACTGCTGGAGGCGAGTTCCCACCGCTCTGGGGCTGGCAGGGAGAGCTGGCAGGTTCCCAGGGCTGGCAAGGGGCCTGCCCAGGCGGTGCCCGCTGCAGGGGAGGCACAGCTCAGCTTTCATCAAGGCCTCTCCGCTGGGGGTCCTGGCCAGCATCACTCTGCCCCGCCACCCGTCCTGTTCTCACGCTCACCTCATACTCCTGGGAGAACTTCAGCCCATCGTTAGCCTTCAGTCGGTCGATGTTGTCGGCAAGGTCCGTCACAGGAATGGGGGGGTGGTCACGCATGCCTGCAAGTGAGACAAGGAGGGAGGGAGAGGAGAACGGTTATGGCTCTGTGTGACCAAGGAAGGCTCAACAGCAGCATGTGCATAGCAAACCCAAAAGACGGGCGCAAGGCGGACTATGTGAAGCGCTGGACAGGATGGATGGGAAGTCGACGAGATCACATGGCATGCGGCACACACTGTCAGAGCACACGGTTCGGTGAACAGAACAGAAAGGTGATGTGTAGAATGTGCATGACTGGGTGAGCATGCTTGGACAGTACAGCCACCGGGCACACAGAGCAGGCCACGCAGCGGGCAGGGGCTCGGATCAGCCCCTGGCAGGAACAGGACAAGGATATGCTGTCACTGCGTTTCCCGGGCTCCCACATGGGCTGAAGTTGAACACACTGATCCTCTGGTGCTCTCACTGCCAAGCGCTGAGGCTGATCCACTTGCTTACCCCTACCAGTGGCATTAGCCAACTCACCCAGGTCTGCACCAGAGGAAACATCTGCAGGGAATGTGCACAGCTTTTCGGGTAGGCAGATGCTACCCCAGACCCCAGGGAGCTAGAGAAAGATGAGAAGAGTCCTACGGAGGAACAATGGCTGCTCCCCTGGTTGGATACTGAGCAATGTTCTGAGAGCTGATGAGCAGCTCTGCCCACAGCTGCACAAGTCAGGGTTTTTCAGGGATGCTTCAGAGCCCAAAATCCAGCCCCTCTGGGCTGGCTTGTGCAAGGCACCATATGCAGTGATGTGCCCTCCAGCAGCTTTAAGGAGGCTGTGGAGAGCTGGGATGCAGCTCAAGCCATGGCAGAAGTCTTGCCCTGTATTATGCAAGAATACACAGTTATGGCTCATCTTGGGCACAGCTGAAGTCGTGTGCAGGGGAAAGACCCAGCGGAGGAGATCCCACAGGTCCCGCTCAGGGGACAGGTATTGTGGTGGTGTGCATGTGGGATTGGGAGGAGCCCTGCTAGGGCCCTGGGATTCAGGCCTCGACCATCACAACCTCCTTCTCTGATGCTGAGACGCTGAACTGGCAGGAACTCGTTGTGAAACATCCAAATCCCAAGGCTCATGACTCCATTGGCTGCTCTGTGGGTTTCCCAGAAACCCCACATGGGTAATAATGATTATTAATAGGCTGAAGTTGTTGACTCACGGGGCGAAAGGCTGGAGCACAGCCAGGAGCTTCTCAGTCTCTCATGAGACTGAATGCCACCACGGATGGCAGTGATGGGCCACTGAGGTGAGAGTGCAGTCCTCAGGCTGGATACAAGCATTTTACACAGTGGTGACAAGTCACGAGGTGACAACATGGAAGTGTTACACCTCAGACCTCTGCATAAAGCATCTGACATCTGTACAGGGCAAGACCTGATCCAAAACACACTCGTGCTGCCACCATTTGACAGTGCAGAGCTATCCATGTACGGCCTGAGAACACAAGAACAGATAGAGAAGAAAATATCCCTCTTCTGCCTTCTGCTGAGGTCCTCCTGCAAATGGTCCTCTCTTTGCCACTTCACCCATCAGGATCCCCGAGGTGGCTGAGCAGCCCCACAAAGATGATGCTCGTTTTTGTACAATTTCCTCACTGGTGCCAGAGCTCCGAGGCTGTAATTCAGGAGCAGCCTTTGCAGAGCTGTTACTGATGAGCCACTGAATGATGGGAACAGTGTCAGAACAGTGTGGGACCAAGGCAGAAGTGTGGGGCTGGAAGAAGAAAGAGGCTGGAACACAGTGACAGTATGTACTTATCCCAATGTGTACAAAGTATGGCAGAGCCACAGACCACAGCAGAGCTGCAGACCCTCATCTCTACTGAGACACACAATGGGGTCTCTTCAAACTTGTTGTTTTGCTGGCCAAGTTGTGTTGCAGCAACAGAAGAGCTGCAAGAGCAGATGGGGAGAAAGATGTGGTCGGAATCCCATTTTAGTGAACCTAGAACAACTGCCACTGACACTGCAGGGCAAGACGAAGGAGATCTGTACACTTTGCCAGGACTTTCACAAGCTACTCCAATTGCTCTGGCAAGAGGACAGCGAGCTCTCCACCAGGCTAGAAGGGCTGAGAGGTCTTGCAATGCCTGTAGGGACACGGACTACAAAGCCCTTGGCTCTGCTTCCCATGGGAAGTATTTATCCCACATATTTCCCCAATTCCTGTGTGCAAACTCAGATGCCTTGTACATCCAGCAGCAGGGAGGCTACACTAGCATGGCTGTTTGAGGGTGAACTTGAAGCACAGAAGACAAGCGATAAAGAAGCAGTTATGCTCACAGGCTGGTATTACTCCATCGAGCCTTCTAGAGCAGTAAGTCCCTCTGCTCTGTGCCAGGGAATCCGGTGCCAATGCTGCCAAGCAGAACAACTGCACGGCAGTTTAGAGATGATCAGTGGCCCTTGGCATGCATTCTGCCTCACAGCAGTCCAGCCTAGGGAACCCCAGTTGCCCAAGGTAGGAAGAGTGTGTTCAACCACTGGGCTGAAGAACACCCTTCAATTTGTCCATTTGGAGTTTCTAGCTGGTCACCCTCTCCAGAATGGCCAAGGTTATCTATGTCCACACAGGGCCAGCTGCAGGCCCGGTGCCATGGCAGAGCCTGGCATACCACTCTGAGGGGGCAGGTGGCCTTGGAGCAGATGATGGGGCTGCTGCAGAAGCCTCCTGGCAGCCCAGCACTCCGGGCCTTCCCTGCTGCACCATGCTGCGGTGAGCTGCTGTAGTGCCGTGTGAGCAGTACCAAGCCTGGCACCCACACATCATGTCAGAAAGTGAAATCACTGCCATTTTACAGTCTGCTGTGGGTGAGGGTGACCTTCATGACATTGAAACAAAAACTACAGAGACGAGAGAGAAAGTGAAAGAAAAAGCAAAAGGTGTCATAAGATAAAAACAGGAGTTAAAACTAACTTGAGGTATTCGGGCAACAGGCGACACTGGCACCTGCAAAGAAAAGAAATGGGGCAAGAACAGAAATCCCATTAGCCTTAGTCATCATCGCAGAGGTTCAGAAATGGAAAGACAGATGAAGATGCAAAGGAAAGCACCATCTGCCACAGCACTGCACAGGACCAACTGCCTGGCCCTGGGGCCTGCTCTCCAGCTGGCTGTTACACACTGGGCTGTTGGCTCTGGCCACTGCCATCCTCCAGCACTGGCAAACACATGGAGCTAGAGTTACTTGCAGGGGAGTGAGCGCACAGGTCTTCATGTGACACAAAGAGTTACACTTCTCACGGCACACCACTGGCCATAGCCCTGTGACCCAGGGGAGCCAGCAAGGGCCAGTGGATAGCAGGTAGGGGTGGCATCTGTGCTTGTCGGTGGCCATAAGGACTGCACTCAGCCCCAGAAAACTCTGCTCAGTGCCCCTGAGCCTCCAGCTTGCTCGCAGCTCATCAGCAGCACAACTCAGCCTCGTTTCATGGTGTATTGGGACATTGCCCAGTCCTGGATTCTCTCAGTGACTTGGCACAGCGGTACGTTAGGACAGGGAGGCTGACAGGGGGGAATAACCTTTGTCTGAAGTAGAAACCACAAAAATGAGAAAGCTTAATATTTAATAACAGTAGCCCAATTAATTATGCATTAAACAAGTTTTCCCTGCTCAGCACGCTCCAGCAGGGAGACCAGCTACCAGGGCTGGTGGCCAGCACCTCTTGTCAGTGCATCCGCACAGCACTGCCTCATCCTCCGGCAGGTGACAGGGGCAATAGAATGGACCCACTGGGTTTGGAGGTTTTCATGCACCTCATTAACGAGGACAAGCTCATCAGGAGCTGGAACAGTCAATTCTAGCTGCATGACACCCACTTCTGCCCCTCAGAGACTTGTAAGTGATGCAGGGGGGAGAAAGGGAGGAGGACACAGTGCTGTGTCTGGGTGGGGGAGCACTGTCTAGCAGCGTCCCAGAGCCTTGCTGCTGTCTCAAGTGAACCGGGCACTGTGGCTTGTTTTTGTCTCTCCAGAGAGCTCTGCAAACTAATCAAACGAGCCAGCATGTTTGACTTATCCTCAGGCAGCAACGGGTAAAGAAAATTTCCCAGACCACCATTCTCTCTGATGGCAGCTCTTGACCCTTGCTACAGCTCTAGCAAGGGACGTCCTTGCTGCGAACACCCTGATCTCGCTGGAGATGGGAGCAGACACAAGTCTGACCTGTCACAATCCTCCATGCAATGCAAACCATGAACACACAGTAAAGATGCCTCTTGTGCTCACATGGAGACATGTCACAGAGGCCTGTCCCAATTCACAGGTGTCCTGGAGTAGCCCTGTTCAACACCGCGCTCCTCCTCAGGAAGCTGCATGCTGTTGCTGACTGTGTGTGACCCCTTCCCTAGTGCTGCTCCCAGCGATCTGCCTGTTGAGATGTTCCTCCTCTGGCACAGATGCCTCCCTTGCTCCCCACAGCATTTTCCTCCCGTGCTGCGATACCATGCTGGGCTGTGCTGCAGCAAATTAACGTGCCAGCTCTGCTGGCAACTGCCAGGCTGCCACTGCTTCCCACCCATGAGATCTGCCATCAGTCCTGCTTGGGAAATGCACTAACTATGGACCTCTGACAGCTGCCCTGGCACAGAAGATGATGTGCTGGTGAAGCTCACCCCAGGTGTAAGTCAGACTGCTGTGAGTGGCAACAGGAAAGGCTCCGCTTGCCCCCACTACCAGACACGGCAGCTTTACATCAGGAAATGGTCCCTTCAAAACTCTCCTGTTAGATGAAAGCTCTTAGATGAATGAGCAGCAGGAGGAAAAGGAAAGTAGGTTACAGACCAGGAGGAGCTGCAAGTTAGAAGAGAGCTGTATGTGCCTCATTTACTGCTGAACTGCTCCCTCCATCACAAAAGCCCAAGCGCTCCCTCAGTTCATCTAGGACTTGGACTCTCTGAAAGGCTCTGAACAAGTCAGGGTGAGCCTGTCTCTGATCACTACAATGACAGGTACTGTGCTTTTGGTGCCATCAGAGATGTGCAGACACAAAGCAGCAGCACAAGACCTTTCTGCAGTGTGAAGCACAGTTGATTCCACTGGCTGGCAAACTAGTTACAGCCTAAGGCACGCCAAGCCAGTGAAAGCAGCAGGCAGAGAATGGCTTTTGCTGAACTATCATCCTCTGTGCTGAGACCACCATGACCAGCAGTGCCTGTCACTGGGCCACAGCACTGACTGGGGAGCAATGTAGTCTGCAGGTAGCTCTTCTCTTTACCCTTAGCTGAGCAGAGCAGGAGAGTAAGCACACCAAAGATGCCAGAGTCAAGCTGCTGGGACCCCCTCAGCAGTACAATGGCTCTGTACTCCTGATTGCCCCAGAGGCAGCCCATGTGGCCAACACTGCACCAGTGGTGCTCAGCACTGAACCCCAGCATGGGTCAAGCCAGTGCAGTACCCGGGAGCATTGAAGGCACTCCCAACTCAGCGGGCTCCTCCTGGCTTAGGATGGCTGCAGTAAGCTTCATGTAATGTCTGACACACACCACACAACAGGCTGGCCCCATCCAGGTTCCCCAGCATTGCAGACCTGCAGTGACAGGGCCAGGGAGAAGGATTAGCAACCCACACGGCAGACACCTGGACATCCTCGGTCTAAAGCTCCCTCTGTGCAACTGCGACAGAGAAGGTGTGAAGCTGCTGGAGGGTGAGAAGGACTGCAACTCCTACCTCTGGCATGGGGACGTGGTGAAAGGGAACTGGAGGAGGCGAGATACACGAGTGTGAGCTGCTCCTTACCTGGAGTCTGATAGTTGAGCCGTCTCATCTCAACTGGGTCAGAGGAGTGGGCCAAGAGCGAGTCCTTCAGGCCAATGGAGTGTTCATCCTTGGAAGAGGGGGAGTGCGCCCTTTTCCTATGGACAGAGAAGGCAGAAACAAACAGGTGAGCTCTGGCAGAGACTGGCATGAACCAGTCTGGGTCCCTGTGTCCCAGATACTCAGCTCCATCCCAGGCTCCCTGGTGCTCTGGGCAAGCCACATCATCTTCCGTGCCTCCAGTTTCCCATCTATGAAACAGGAAAGATCATACGTAAGCGATGTCAGACGTTTGATTAGCGGGGCACTTTGAAATGTGGTATTCTGCATAACATTTATCAGAGAAAATGCAGATAGATCCAGCATGTTGTTTCCTCTTACTGTTTCTAGGAACTATTTCCTGTAGTGGAAGGATATAATAAAGTTTTTTTTCAAGTATTAGAAATATTTAAATACAGAATGCTGTAATATAATAGCATAAAGGCTCTTCAGGGTGTGTTTTATTGGGCCATTAATACATGTCTTGAATGGTTGAAGGCACCCAAGGCGTGTATTAATGGAACAATAAAATACAATGCTGTCTCTTCATGCTATATTTATGCCTAGAGTGATGCCACCACCTCAGGTTCTTGCTGGAATTCAGAGGCAAAGCAGGGACAGATCCAATCAAAAAGTGGACAAACGAGTACTAAAGAAAAACCTAATACTGCAAGAAGGGTTTCTAGTGAATCTTAGCTTACAAATATGGTGGATATACCTATGTGGTGGAGAGGGGTGCTGGGCAGGAGCAGGACAGCAGTACTCTCTTCTGAGTTTGTGCTTACCCTGACAGTCTGCCAACACACACAAGAGTCTTACGCTACTCTGAGGCATCTCAACATCTCTGAAGCCTTCCAGCTGCCAAGACAAAAGAGCTGAAAGACTGACAGCATTGATAGAAAGAAAGGAAAACACATGACAAACAAATAAATCAGTGTTTGTCCTATCACGAGCACAGCAGGATGTGCAATGTGCTACTGCGTACCAGTCCCTGAGTTCTTGAGCAAAGTGGGCCAGCTTTTCTTGGGAATGGGCACAGCACATAACTGAAGCTTGTCACTCTCTCACTAGATTAGTCAGGCAACTGCTAAACCATCCTCCAGATCCCAAGCTGTTCACATTGCTCAGCTTCAATTCATTCCCATTGTAGATCTGCCACTGTGAATATGACACCCAGACACCTTTGGGAGAAAATGCCACCAAAAGAGAGGCTGGACAACCAAAACCACAGCAACACACTGAGCATGCAGGCGGTGCTGGAAGGGAATATGGTGCTGGGAAGCAGAATGCTGCTGTTCCATGGGCTAGGATGCAGCAGGGACATGAATGTCAGGTCTGGGCGCTGCAGGCTGGTAGTTCCTGGTGCTGAGCTAAGCCAAGGTGGGAATATCTTCCATGGGGCTCTGGGACAGAAATCCCCTCTAGGGCCATTTTCTCTAATTAAAGACCAGCAAAACCATTGTTTCTTACAGTTGCCTAGTAGTACCTCAAAGTTTCCTCATTAGAGACTGCAAGAATGCACCAGCATCCTCGATGGAACAGCTCTCAGTCTGAAGTGACTGAGAAAACAAAGGAACCCCTAAAACTGCTGGTGGTGTTTTTTCTTTTTTTGTTTTTAATTTGATTGCAAAAACAATCTGGGAAGTCTTTACATTAGAACTTTTCCCTGAGAGCTCTAAGAGGCTGACAACTGCTAGGAGGCTGATACCTTTGAGGAAACAAAGTCTTTGTAAACTTCTAGGGCTGGAATGCTATATACTCCCAAAAACAAAGATGCCCTTTAGTAGCTTCAGGCTTGATTTTTAAAAAAGCAAAATAGACTTGAAATTTTAGCAAAACAAGAGAATAAAAAGGATTCATACCTTTCTTGCTTACTAGATCCAGGGAAAAGCAGGAACAGAAGAAAGGAGATGATCACTGACACAGAAAGGCACTGACTGCACATGCACAGCGGAGCTCCATTTAATCAGACAACAAAGCCAGCTCCCTTTCCCAGCTAGAGAGACATGTGTAAATAGAGGGCCCAGGAGGAGCAGAACCTCAGAGCTGAGCTGATAGAGAATGACCTACTGTAATTGAACAGGCTACGCGAACACATGCAAATGCAACCTGTGGCTCCTCTGGAGGACTAACCATCATCTCACACTAGAGTGACAACTCTAGCAGGACTGCTCTGCTAGGCAAAAGCAGGTGTTTGCTTCTGCAGGGAGCACAGTAGGTGGATGGTTCTGATCCAGTACTCAGGACTGAGAGGCTTCAGAAAGAGCTCTCCTATGATTTCAGCTTGTCACATCCATGCCCTGTTCTCACCACCAAGATGTTCCTCAGTCAACATTCACGGGTGCAGGGGCACCTGCCAGAGATAAAACAGGCAATTTCCACACAAAACCACTACTAGAGAAGTTACCAAGGCTGCCAGTCCAAGCTGTGTGACCTGAGAGCAGTCAGACTGGCTTTAGGGACAAAGCTGCTCTCCCCTGTCACACTGTTCACATGTTTCCAGAATCCACAGCAGCTGTGTATCCTGAGGCTAATATTACCTTCTGCATACCCAGCCCTTCTAGCTCTTCTGGTCTCTTTATAAAGCAGCCTTCTGCTGTGCCATGTAGAAACTTTCCTCCTCCCCATGACCACCAACGACTGCCCATCAGAGCAACCCCTATCTGAAGGTTACAGGGGAGGTTTAGAAGGTGCCAGCACCTCTAGTGCTCATGCCATAACTGCTCTGTCCTGGACTGGATCTCACCTTTTGAAGAGGAGTATAGCAATGACAATGATGATGATTAATATCACAGCCAGGACGGGTCCCATCACCCAGAGCATCTCTGGTTCATCCTGCTGCTTTGCTGAAGCCACTTCCATCACGATCTCATCCGAGTAGGGGCTGGCTGCGTATCTCTTCTGAACAGCACAGGCAGGAGAGGGAGAAAAAAAGCAAGCATCCATTACGCTAAAGCAACAGCTACATCTCTGAAACGTGGAAGTTTCCCCTCGCCTTTGGCTAGCAGGGAACCTTCACGCTACTCAAACCCCAGAACATATCATGAGACACTCCCTCTCCCGGCATCAGTGGAGGTCATGCTGTGGCAACAGTTTCTTTCTGGTGTGAAACATTCTCAGCGCCAGCAACTTCCCAGGTGCGAAATATTCCCAGTGCCATCAACTTTGTAGCTGGCAGACCCCGCTTGGAGGTGCCAAACTGGAGCATCCCAGCTAAGAGCCTCTTGTCAGCCCTGGATTCTCTCAGAGCCAAATCACAATCTTTTGAATCCCAATCAATTGCACAATGGGGCTTGCTGATGATTCCTAAGTGGTTTATAATACCTGCTATGCTGATATCAACACATCTCTCCAGGACAGGGCTATATTAGGAAAACCCCTATTGGGCTAGACAGTTTTCTTAAAGCAATGAAATGACAGAAACATTTTCTACCTGATGCCTCTGATAAACAGACCTTAGAAAGAGGCTCATCCTTACAGATTCCTTTCCAGAGACTTCTTCAATCTGGCAGCCCAGTGATTTATAACCTGAAGGGACAGCTTTCTAGCCCCACCAGCAAGATGGAATTAACAGAGACCCAGAGCCTTCCTGCAGAAAAAATGACACTGTACCTGGCTTGTTCTGCTGCTGTTGCTAAGGCTTATGGAACAGTGCCGTACCTTCACAGTTCAGCATTGGTGGGTCACAAGGGTTAAATGCTGCAAAAAGAAATCCTTTCTCCCTATTAGAGAGGGCCACAGCTGTATCAGCTCTGTGCCTGTGGCTTTTGAGCAGCACCTGCTGCCTGGCATTAAGGAGCCAGAAATGCTCTGCTCCTGCCATAGGAAGTTCCAATGACTGAAGAGGTTCCTGTGGATCAATAAATCTCCTGCTTCAAGGTTGAAGTTTAAACCTGCAATTCATATCTAAACATATGTGAGGAGAAGAGAGGGAAAAATCAAGCATGCTGGTGTCACACAAATGCACATCTTGATCTCCTCTCATAGGTGTCCTTGATCCCAGCCAGCCCAGTTTCAAAAACGTGGAGTACAGAAAATACTCTTTATCTGGGACATCCTTCTGACAGCCTGCACTAGTGCAGCATCCTCGCCGCTCTCCTCAGATTTACCAGCAGAGATGCCTCTGTCTGGGGAAGTGTGGGGGGTGGTTGCCACTTTGTGAAACTATGAGGCCCTGTTTCAAAGACCATGAAATAGCTGACAGCTCTTGGTTTAGTTCTGTTTCTAGAGGAAGTTTAACAGGATCACTACAAACCATCAGCATGCTCCCATAACCCCATATCCAAGACAAATAAAACAGGGCAGGGAGTCAGGCCCAGCTCTGAGCATGGCAGAGACAGGAAAACACTGTATCAGCATCAAGAGGATGGGGCAGCAGGCCTGTGGCTTCTCTTTTATGGGCAAGTGGCTGCTCTGTGAGGAAGACACAAAGGTATTGCCTGTGACTACCAAAAAGGTCAAGGTGCATTGGTGGAGGGGGAGGGAAGGAGCACACTGACCTGTGCAGCAAAGTAACGTGTGGCCATCTCCAAAGCTTTGTGCAAGGGGCAAAGATTCATATTATTGCAGACACACTTTGGAAGTGTCTCCTTCCAAGAGAAAACAGAAGCAGAAGAGATCAGAAGGACCGTTATCTCAGTGGCATTTCCAAAGGCAGACTGCAAGGTGTAAGCGCCCCTGCTCCCAGAGATGGTGTTTCAACCACATTCCGTTTGCCTTTGAAGAATGGCAATGTTATGCTTGCCTGCTGACACCAGAGACACAGCAAGCAATTTCAGAGGAGCTGAGTGAGGGAGATAGTGCATAGCCTTGGACAGAATGCCTCATACTCCAAATGAAAATGGATGTGATGCAGTAGGAGATGCAGAAAGGTGGTCTGTAGGAGGAGGGTATATAGGAGATTTGTAGGAGTAGCATAATAACTGCTACCTGGTGGTCCACAGGAGGGCTGTGGTAGATCTAAGCTACTGAGATGATGATGATTATAGCTGGGATCAACTAGTTAAGGTCATCTCTTCATGTCAGGGATTGTTGGATAGCATATCTCAAAGCCTCTGCCTTACCTTGTTAATCTGTGACTTTCCTTCCCTCACCAGTGTGCACATCTTGCCACAAGAACATGTGAGCTGGATGAGTAATGAAGACCTTGACTAGTCCTAATGAGCCATTACAAGCAAATGAGGCTGAGGAAGGAAGCCACAGCTTGGAAGCTGACCAAAGGATTCTGTGCATCTCTATTATTTCCATTATTTACCCACTGCTGCCACCACCACTCCTGCCCTCTGTGTTTACAGCTGGACACTGATGCACAGGTCTTGCTGTGCTGCTCCCTGCTCATTGCATCAGCCACTCCCTTTCTGCTCACGTGCCCACACCCCGTGTGCTTGGCAGCACACTGTTGGCCTCTGGCAAGGAGAGATGCAGGAGCAGGAATCCCAACACAGCAGGCAAGTATGCACTTTTGCCTTGCTGACACCTACTGTGATGGGAGGCAGGTTTGCTAATTCAGATGTCATCTGGACCGAGATTCTGTGCAGAGAAGGGCCTGTGAAGACAGGTTTGCAGGGGGAACACCCTGTTCACTGCCAGTCTCAGCTGTGCAGGGTATGACTTCATGGACTGTTTTCCAGTCACTAACTTGAACCAGAGCAGAATGAGAAACCATCCCATCCCGAACATGTTTCAAGCTCTGCTCTGAGCACAGCCCACCAAGACACAACCAAGCCTGTGCAGAATGTGTGTTGACCCTGTCCTCCACTCTCATCTGTTACGTTGAACACATGTGCCATTTTATACCATCCACCAAGTAAAGTCCCATAGCAGCCTCAGCTTGCAGCAATTGCCCCCCATGCCTGCGCTGAGCCCACCTCAGCTCTGCTAGGACAGGCTGCATCCCCCACAGAAAGTCCTTACCGTGTCCCCATCCTCCAGTGAGGCCAGCACGAAGCAGCGATAGCTCAGGTCTTGAGATAGAGGCTTGTTGTAGAAACCTTTGTAGTTCTTCTCGTCCCCCAGGGTGAAGGTCTCGGGCAGCACATCTACTTGAGCAGCAATGTAGGGCTTGAGTCTGTCTGCCTGGCGTCGCTGGCGCCTGCTCTGACTCCCTTGGCTTATGGCCTCCAGCAGCTGGGGACAAACAAGGTGCATCACTATTGCTTTGCCCAGCGTGACACCACCTTACACTGTCACCTACTGGCTGTAGGACTCAGCAGGAGGGAAGGGAGGGAGAAGATTCCGGGACTGATTTCGATGTGGTGGTACTAAGAAATCAGAGGTATGTGTTGTCCATATAGGCATTGCTGGAGCATCTGTCTGCAGACCCTCACTGCAAACAGCTCTGCGAGGACTGCAGTTTTGGGAGAATCCTGAGTCCTGGAAAGCTGACATGGTGAATGTAAAGGCTGAAACAGCCCAGCTGTGACTGTCCTCTCAAGTTAACATATCCCAATGGGCCGCGAGGGAACCAGGCCATGATCTGTGGCCCACATATTGGTCTGGACAGCAAATCACACTCTCTGCGGGCACGGGACGTGAATTACACTTGATGCTGATGTACAGGGAAAAAGTGACATTTGCCATGTCTTTCCTGTCTGTCAGTACCTTAGTATGCCACCTGCTGCTGTGCTGCAGGCAGAGCTTTGTGTAAATCACAAAGAATGGTAACAGATTTCAGAGTAAAATGGAAAATTTCATAGTCACAAATTCATGAAAAAGGATATAAACACACAAAAATTCAATTGCACTGCTAAGAAAATTCTCAAATATTTAAAGATCTTTTTTTGCAATGAATGAAAATGAGTTTAAGGTTTGGAAGAGAAATTCTAATTCAAACTGAAAAAGGAGGTATGAAATACATTTCACACAGAAATGTATCAGTGCAATATTGTCAGGCAGATGGGGAACATCAGAGGGCTGGGGACAGCGATGTACACACAAAGCCACACTGCTGAACTGAGCACATTCCCTCTGAGGAGGAAAAGCTGGGTAAGAAACCCCCTATACTTTCCCCTAGGTAGTCCATCCTTGCCCTCTTATCAATAGTCATGTTAGAGTAATTTAGGAAAGCTATGGCTTGTCATTACAGTATCACCAAAAAAAGGAAAAAACCCAAAGGATGGAGAAATCTCAGTTTCACAAATGCTTCTGTAACCACAGGGGGAAAAGGTAGAAGGATAGTCTTTGGAGAGTGGAGTTTGCTCCCTACACCCATCACTTGTATCTGGCTGAGATTACAGCAGAGCTTTTTGGGACAGAAAGCACAGCTCTATGAGCATGGGAACAGAGCCACAGGGCTACAGTTGTGACTGAGGCTGCTGGAGCCTTCTGCCATTTCTACATGTATCACACAGCAAAAGACTGCATCAAAAGACTGCTAGGCTTGCAAAGTTCAGATTCTGAAAAATTAGAAAATTAATATAGCCTGTTCAAAATTAATTCAGCTGTCTTGTGTATGTGCATTGTGCTATGGCCTTGACTGTATGGTCACAGACTGGCTTTTCTGTAAGTTCCCTGCTTTGTTCAATACACAGGACAGACAGTGCTTAATCAAAGAGCAGATATTTCACATTTTGTTTTCTTCTTTGCATTATGCAGCTCGAGGCCTTGTTTATTGCTTACTATTCAAATCCAGCTCTGAAGACAAAATTAATAATTTCCTCATGGGCTTTTCTATGGTGCTGATCACTATAATATTACAAGTGCTTCACAAGCATTAACGATCTTATCTTCCAAACACCCATATGAGGTGAGTTGAGTGTGATTATCCTAATTTTACAGATAGAGAACAGAGACGCAGGGACATTAATGTAAAAAATGTCCAATAATTTAGAATGTCAAATTGAAAAGACATCAGCTTGTTTTGTTTTTAAAGAAAACTTAGTATTTTCTTCATAGCACTGACTGTATCCAGCTCCTATTGACTTTCTCTGCAGCTAGGGATGCTTAGGCTTTGCAAATGAGGTTCCAGGATCTCAAACTGAGCACTCCGAAGAATAACAACATGCAAGACACTGGCTGCTAATGAAAATTTTGGTTTAAATAATTTCCTTGAGGCTGGGTGAGACAGAAATAGAAATAAGTTCTGTTGATAGCTTTAAAACACCTAAAGCTCAAAACCAAACCATCCTTTCTCATTCTGGTCTTCTATTTCTTGTGACATCTGTGATGTCGGAAAATTTCTGCAATAAAAAAATGCAGGACACACGTGGATGATGGTTCTCCACCACACAGTTGTGCTTCATGTGCAGAACAGGTCCACCAATACACATTGTGACCTCATAAAAAAGACTGCAATCATGTAAATAAAGAAAAGGTCTGACTTACAGCTTCCTAACAGTTTGTCATTTCTGAGTGCTTCAAGCTTGCAATTTTTTCTCTTAATGGACCTTTCTGTGTGTTATTTCTTATAACTTTTCTTTTTACTTTGGGAGTGGTGGTGTGTGTGGGGAAAAAAAGCCCATAAAACCCTTTCTGACACCTGCACACATTCCACGCTACTGGTGTTGGAGCACTCCTGCACAGTACAAGTTGCATCTTGGGGCAATGGGCTGGTGAATACTGAAAGCCTTTAACAAGCAAGTGTGAAGGGAGCTTTGTAGGTTTCATTAGATACTAGAGTGAACTCTTTATCTACATAGCAGGATTAAGTCCTATCCAGAGAAGGAAAAGCCTACTGACAAAACAGCTAAATAAACTGAAACTAAAACCTTTCCCTCCTAGCTTGTTTTCAGAATCAGCATGGTCATTCCAGCTGAAAAAGGCTGCAAGGACTGTATAACCTGAGACAGGATCTGTCCTGGTCTGAGACACTCAAGTATGGTCTCCTAAGGGAGCAAGGTTTGGGAGCTGGCTCCTCCCTTGCTTGACTCCAGCCTCCTTCTCACATGCTGTCACAAGCTAAGAAAGGCTGAGTGGGCACCCATCCCACAGCCCCCATTTCTGATGTGCAGCCTGCACCTGTGTCACTGCATCCATGCTGCTGCCAGGAGGCCTGGGGGAAGTGTGCTGGGCCACCTGGGAACCACTTCCATCACAGCAGCTACTACAGATTCCTACCTGGTCCAGCTCCATCTCATCAGGTGTCCGCCAGCGAGCAGATGGGGTGCTGGTGCTCTGATCCGCTGGCACAACCACGATGTAGTACCACCTGGGAAGGAAGGAAAGCATAAGGACTGGACCCAAAGCCCCTGGCAAGTCACCGAATCACGTGTGCCATATGCCTCTCAGGGATGACCTGCTCCTTTCCTGGCCCTGCAAGCAGCAAAAGGGCTCAGTAAGGAACAAGCTGGCTTTCCAGCTGCACCAGAGAAGAGAATACTCCCGTTAGCACTCATTAGGATAATGAAGATCTACAGACTGTGTTCCAGAGGGTGGTGTAGGAGCTGTGAGAAGGACATTTATGTAATCGGATTGTAGCAAGAACCCTGAGGGAATTGAGCTTCAGCACAAGGATACAACAGTAACGAATAAGGCTTCCACAAACTCCCTTTTTTAATCTCCTTGAGGCTTTAGGCATTATTTATTTAAAGGATATTATACAGTGTCAGAGAAAGTCCCTCCTGATCCTCAACTGTGTTTTTGCTGGTAGCATCTGGAGTATACCCACCAGGGGGAGGGCAAACTATCAGGGAATTGTCTTAATTTTATGACACATAATTATTTGCTCAGAAAGAGCCAACAGTGTGATCCCATGTTACAGGTAAATGCCTGGCTCTGTACCACAGCCCGTTCGGAAATTCAGTCCCAGGTTACGAAATCCACAGGTTGGCAGAGGTCTGCCCTGCCTTTCTCTACCCACCTCGACACCCCACCCTGCCTTCTCCTCCAGGCACAGCACCTACCTAACTGGCACAGTGGTCTGTACTTTGGGAAGGGTGAGTGTGAATTTTCCTTCCTGTATGTACTTGTTTGTGGCGATGGGTTTGCTTTGCAAGACATCAGGAGCAGTGCGGATTGAGACGAGGTGCTGGAGCCCCCCAGCGCTGCTCCCACGGTTCATTAGCACAAAAGAATAGTCTGTGTCTGGCTGGAGGTCACTTATGAGTTTCTTCATCGAGTGGCCGTCCACCTCCACACTCTGGCTATTGTAGAGAATCTGAAACGAGAGAAGGACATGTTCATGCAGCTGACAGCTGCTGTTGCTGCAAACTCACACTCAAAATAGCAGTGCTAGAGATGACAATTTGGCTCTGGGCCCTATCTCAGGTGGGTTGGCTACTGTGTGCTTTGTAAACAGACATAAATCTTTAGTTAAAGAAAAGCAACACCCAGCAGAGGGTAGAGCTGTGCTCCCTGTGCCTTGCAGTGATGGAGCAGAGAGGGGGTCATCTCAAGCAATGCCCAGGTGGCCAGTGCCAGTGGTGAGGCTGGGGGTGCCACAAGTGCTTTTCAGCACCTATTTGGCGAAGGAATCCAGATGGCTGTGCTTTGCCCCCGCGTGAAGATGAATGGGTTTTTGTTTCGTGTCTCATGAGGCTACAACACACAATATGCTTGTGGTGTAAAATCCTGTCTGCTTTAAATTGGCGTCACTCCCATGTCTACCAGTTGATGCAGATCATTCCCCTCCCAGCAAGGTGACTGTGGGCTTACACACCTCACCAATGATCTGACAAATCTGGCTCACAAATTGGTACCTGAAACAGTGGCTCTGCAGGTGTGACACCCCGTTGTCATGACAACAGATGCTGGCACCATACAGTCTTCGGTGCTGCTTTTCCCTGCTGTGCTTGGAGCGAGGGGCTGCTGGGCAGGGCAGGGCAGGGCTGCTGGTGGCCGGGGCAGCCCCCCATGCACAGTTTCCCCCCTTGGGCCTCTCAGCTAATGACATCTCCTCAGAGCCTTGTCGCAGATAGGCAGAAGCCACACCTCACTCCAGGCACAGCAGCCATGGGCACTGCTGAATTAGCTGCACCAAACAGCCCATCTTCCCTGGGAACCTTGATCCTGCCAGAACATCTCCTGTACCCCAAAACCCTGCACGCTGCCTCTCCAAAGCAAAAACTCAAGCATTTCCTGGAGACAGAGACAAATGGGGTGAAGAGAACCAGGGAGGCCACAGGTCTTGCCCCAGCTGTGAAAAAAGATCATGTTTCTTTCTACCGGGTGACTGTCCAGTGTGGCATGGGAGTGTTGGATTCCTGACAGCAGTGCAGAGACACAGCATGCCAAAAACTGGCAATGGCAGAGCTGGGGCATGTTAAACCATGGCAGCTATTGCATGTTGCAGGCAGAGATCACATAGTAAAATGTGCTGTTTCCAACAGTGGCCTTGAAAGAGGGAAGACAGTTCTGCGCAAGAAAAATTACTTGAAGTAAACCAGATTTTTCACCAGCTGAGCCCTCTGTTTAGGCTGATGCAGGCAGCAAGGGAGGGACCAAACTTTCTTTCAAGTCCCCTTTTCAGCAGGTGGCAGAAATTTACAGAAAGCTGACAGCTTTCTGGGACATGGGCAGCTGATTAGACCTGCTCTAATATTTAGTGTCGGAGCTGGGAGAGGAAGAGAGACCCTAGAAAGAGATCAGAGGGACAGTGGAGCAGGAGGACCAGGCTAGGCCTGGAATTTGCAGCTCTGCCTTTGTGCTTCCCGAACAGTGATACCCACATCTCTTCATGTCACTTTGCATGGAGGTCAGGAGAAAGAGCCCAGCTTTTTGCTGAAGAGAAAAGACTCCTAACAGGTATCAAAGCAGCAGCAAGGAGCCAGCCATGGAGAAGAGATGCCATCAATCTCATTTGTTGGCATGCTTCAGTTTTCAGGGATAGACTGCAAAAGTAAGTACCAGGTACTAAAATAACACCGGTTTGCAGGGACCAAGGCCTTGCTGGCTGCTTCACATGCAGGAAAGGCTGTCAAAGGTAGGATGGCCAGAGGGAATTGTTCTCTGCTGTGACTTCTCTTACAATATTTTCTCCTGGGCTCTAATACCTTTCTCCAAAGACATGTACATCAGATGGATGCTAAAATGAGTGAACAATCAAAATGAAGAAATGCTTCTTGCAGCACCGGAATATCAGATATGCAGCTGGCAGGATTCCTCCTACTCTGACACAGACATAGGCACAACAAAGACAGAACTACTAGACTTCAAGTCATCTTAGCCGCTTTGCTGTCTGGGTCAGCACTACCCCTTGCAATGACACCACAATAGTACATGTCCAGATATACCAGACACCAGAGTCAGGCACTGACCAGGGAGCAGCAGGACCTCCCTTTCATATGCTCTAACAGAGATTTGAACGAAACCAAACTTCCAACATTAAGACCTATGCTGAAACGACAAAAAGCCCATGGAGTTCTGTTGCCTCTCAGATGAGATTTCTCATTATGAATTCTTCCCTAATAAAGGTATCACCAATTGCTTTTGTGTGCACTGTGTGCTCTAGGGAAGACAGCCACCAACTGCCTGCACATGAGCCATGAGCTGAGGACAGAGCCATTTTCCTAAAGCAAGAGGAGGCAGAAGAGATGGTCAGACATTTCAGTTCAGAGTATCTCTGCTTGCTCTGCACTGGAACTGGCCAGGACACAGCCTCTGATTCAGCGCTGACACCAGATGATGATTTTTATTGCCATGCACAAAAGTTTGCATCCAAAGACAGTAAAACTGGCATTTGCAATGCTTTCCCAAAGCATTCTGTGCCACCCCCCACTTTTCGCAGTTGTTGCAGCAGTTCTGCATTCCTTTATCTGCCATAACACATTGTCTTTTCAAATCTTATGCACCATTAGTTAAGGCCACTGCACAAACCTTAAAATAATGTAAGGGCTCAGAAACAGTCATTCATGTGCAGCTGGAAGATGCCCAGCAGCTCAAGCAGGAATGCAATTTAGAGGTTGCATCATGGCCCACTGGTAACTACTGAAGTCAGCAGCAAATCTGGCCAAAGGGCTTCAGACTGCCAAACAGTGCTGACTAGGCCATGGATTGCTGTAAAATGTCATCTGTGCTGTTCCTATCCATGAGAAAAGATTTGCAAAGGTAGGTGGGTCCAAATGTCACTGCTGAAGGTCTCATACTTGATTTCAAGGCAGTACAGAACATACTGAACTAAAAGACGAAACGACACATAGTGTGCAACACTGCAAGAGATAATGACTGGATGGAGAAATAGACGAGGTTGGCATATTTGCAGGGAGGAGTAATTACTGCATTCCATGAGACACACTGTGAGAAAGCACTGCCCAGCATTCTCAGGGGTTATATCCAAACCTGTATCATTATAATTTTCAAAGGGTGCTCTTCCTTCTCCCCATTTGTAAAATAGCTTGTAATGCTGCCTTTAACCAATATATCCTCTGTCCTGTTCTTAAGCTGAAGAATGTGTCTCAGGAAAACTCAGTTTCCCCAAGGAGAAGGTTGTATCTATGTTGCACTTTCCATGAAAGCTCCGGAACAGCTTTCTGCAAGCACAGTGGAATAAAAAAGGAATAGTGCCTCTGCTCCACCACAACTTCTGGGCAACATTTACAAGGGATTTATCTCCTGGACCTGAAGAAGCTGTGAAAATTCCCTAAAGAGATCTCAAGCCTTCATTATTGATTTGGTAGCAATGAAAAATCTTAAGGTCTCAGTTCATCCCCTAATAAAAAAAAGCACCAGTCCTGCCTGTGCCTTGCTATTCATTGTCAGAACAATATCTACTTTAATTAAATCTGTTAAAGTAGAATATGACACCCTTTGGGACATAGATTTAGCATGAGACTGTTTATCAAGTGTAGATAATACTAATTGTTCCCATGGAGATTTATCTGCTATGCTAGTTACAGTATTAGGCTCTGGCCTCAGCATCCCATGTGCCTGAATTAGAGGAGAGAGGTGAAACTTGTTTATAAAACCACAAAATTCTGAAGGTTAAGGATTTCTTACAAGTGGCACAATCAATGAGTTAGGGCTGACCCTCTTAGCTCCTGGTCTTGACTCCTGTGTGTCTGCAAGTCTGGGAGTATTAATAGGAAGAATGTACTATTAGAGAAATATCCTTGGAACGCTCTCATTTGCATGACTGCTCTTAAGTGGCTAATGCCATCTGCTCCCGTGTCAGCTGAGGATTACCCCACAGCAGGGGTAGACCCTGAGTCACTCCTGTGTAAGCAATCACAGCTAAGAGAGGAGACAGACAGGGCATCAGCATTACATCCTTGGCTCCTGGCTACCTCCAATCACTCCACATCCTCGGGTGGTAGTAGCACTCCAAAGGTCACACTGTCCCTTTCTAGCACTATGCTGTCACTGTGCACCATGGGCTTTGGGCTACAAGAACAAGGTTAAGGACGCTGGTTCTTCAGCAGAGTGTGAAGTAACAGGGTTCAGTGAAGTTCCTTGCGGTCAGATATCTGAACACTGATCCTAATGCACCCTACATCTGGGAAAGCTTTGAATACCACAAAGTCTTCACAAAAGCCTTGTCTGCTTCAGCTAAACTCAGCATGTTAACAAGTGCCTGCTATTGATCATGGTAATTCAGCTTCAGGATTTAAACAAGGAGAGCTAATAACAAGGGAGGGGAGGTGCTCATGCACTTTGATGTGCATGAAATTCAAGATTTTCTCTCATTCCCCTGACCATGGATTCCCCACAACTAATGTAGGTCTTGCATTTGCTCCTTAGGCACAGCATGGTGGGGGGCATGCGTAAGGAGGAAGAGAAGTCACGCTGCTTCCACCCTGGCCACCTTTGCAGAGGCAGCAGATTGCTGCTGTGACTGGGTGGAAGGTTATCCTTGGCAATGTGACATGTTGGTCTTGTTTCTCAAGGGAGAGAAACTCTGCTGAGATCTGCAAGAATTTCCAACGCACCCTAGCTTTTATGTGCATCAGTGACACATACAGCGGGACAGAGAAGAGCAGGAAGACATCAGGTCATCAGTGTTGTTTGCAGCCTGCTAGATGACACCACATCCAGAACTGTACTGGAGAAAAGAGAGCAGCAGCCATTCCTGCAGAGTTCCCTCTGCACTGACACATCTTGTGCTGCTCAGACCTGTATCACCTTCAGGAAGGGTGATGATGCTTCTTCCCTTCACTCCCTGAGATTATGCATCTGCACCGATGCTCTGAAGTAACTCGTGAAGATGATATGGATATTTGAGACAGGACACATTGCAGAAGGAGTCATTCTTAGTTTGATTCACTGATTGGTTTTCAGACCACTTTGTCCTGCTGATCTCCTGTGATCAAAGCATATTTATAACTTTTCACGCTTCAGCTCCGTGTCAGGCATCAGGAAAACGTTGTGTGGTCACTGTCACAGAGCTACAATGGCCAGTCTGACCAGCAGTCCCTAGTCGCTGCTGCTATCCACTGTCCTGCTCACTGCCACAGGAAGAGCTCCCAGTTCCCTGAATCCCATCCTTACCTTGAAAGGCACTGCAGATTTATAGGAGTCAGGCACTTCCCAGCTCAGCAAAACAGACGTTTTCATGACGGCATTGACACGGAAGTTCTTAGCAAACACTGAAATGAAAAACAAGATACTTGAGCACTGTAAGACCAAGTCAGGAGGGAGCCAGGCAGCAGCTCAATTCCAAGGCTCCCTTTGTCTAACTCCGCAGCAGAGGTCAAAGAGTTCAGTTACAGCAGAGAAGTAAGAAACGAGGAGAAGAGAGCAGCAACCTTTTACCAAGTCTACAGTCTCCAGTGGAGTTTTGCTTTTTGACTGTTTCCCAGCATCACAGAAAGGAAGTTGTGGGCTGAACTTTCTCTCTCCCCCCTCCACTCACATTCTCTTGGCCCTTTGTCATGATCAAAGAACAGTGGTGTTCAGGTACTGGATCTGCAGATGACCCTATCCAGCCACCTGCTCCAGTTCACGGAAGAGACTTTCATGTACAGATAAAACATCAAAGTGCACCTGCGGAGGCAATTAAGGTACCACCAATGACCCTCTCCTCCCAAATGGCAACTTTAAGGAAATCTTCATTGAGCCTCCCCTCGCTGAACTAGTTTTCGAATAGGGTGCCTCACAGTACCTGATCACCACAGTACGAGCAGAGGGCAGCGCAGCCTCACGTACCAAAGCAAAGGTCCCTGTCCTAGAGGCAGAGCTTGCTTAAGGCTTGTTCGAGGGGCACTTACCTTGCTCCACAGGCATGGTCCGGGACTGGATGCTGGGGCTGAGTGGCCCAGCCCCCTTATTGGTGCGGGCCCTCACTTTGATGTCATAAGTGGTATCAGGTTTCAAATTTGTCAAAGTGATACTTGTGTCCTTGGTGACATTAACCAGATCCTGCTGGCTATTTATGTCTCTGTATACCACTGTGTAGTTGACGATCTTGCCATTTCTTTCTGCCAAGACTGGGGGCTCCCAAGCAACTTCTGTGGTGGAAGTAGTGAGACCCACCACGCGCAGGTTCTGTGGGAAGCCACTTGGCACATCTTCAGCAGTAGTGATCTCCTTCTCAAACTCCTCTCCTGGGCCAGCTCTGTTCTTGGCAGACAATTTGAAGAGGTATGTGGCCCCCTTGTGCAGGTTCGTCACAGTGTAGTGATGGTCTCTCTTCCCGAAGTCTATTGTGTTCATTTTTTCCTCATCCAGACGTCTGTACTGCAGCCGGTAACCCAGCAGCTCCCCTACCATCTCCTTGGGTGGGTGCCACTGGATGAGGGCTGTGTTCATGGCTGTCGTGCTAATCATCATGGTGGGCTTCCCCGGGACTGCAACATAAACACACAATGACCATCTATAGCCTGGAAGGAGGGGAAGTAAGGACGGCTTCCGTGCTGCTCAGTCCGTGAGGATTGAGGAAAGTGGGAAAGTTCAGACAACAGGGCGAAGAGGACGACAGACAATTCACATGGATAGAGGCAGACTGACCCTAATCCGGTGGCCAGGGAAGCTGGAGCTAGCCAGCTCTTGGCTGCCATTTTCCCATGTGCTGCCATTTAAACAGGAAATAAATTCAGCCATATCCAGCCCCAGAATGCATTCCCATTTACAGGAAAGGTTTAAGGGACCTCAAAGCATCATATTAATCTCAGAGAAGATCTGGATCCTGTCCTCCCAATTAGTGGTCTTCAGACACTCCAGCCAGTGCACAGCACCAGGCCATGCTGGCCCTGGTGCACTGTACCACAGCAGACACCCAGAAGCCCGATTCCAGCGCTCTAGTCTGTCTGGAGGCAGACAAATTTTGTCCTGAAACCTTGCAGTTTTACCATCTGCAGAGGCAGTGAGCAGAGCTGGGTGGGCTGTTTGCCATCAGAACACATTTTTGGTTTAGCTGAGAAGCGGACTCGTGACGTCAGTGTCGATGTGAGAGGTGAACACAAGCATTCCACAGGAGTTTTGCTTATGCTGCACAAGTCAAAGGGTGTTGCCGTCAATGGTTAGGGACTGATAGCTTTAAACTGATGGTTTAATACCTTGATCTCCTTCACTTAAAAAAAGAACGTGTCCTCACATCAGCTCAGATTTGTAAACAAATCAACTGATAGGGAAGATACTCAGAATCAAAGGGATGGGACCATTGATATGAAAACAAAAATGGGATTGTAGTCAAATCTAGTTAAATATCCTTGCACAGTTTTGAAATGTATGAGCTCACAGATGAGCACAAGAGGAACCGTATTTGACAGAATTATGCCCGGATTTTGCCATCAGAGGGCGATACCGATGCTCTCCTTTGAGGTCAGGCCTGCAGCCGAGCCTGAACAAAGGCAGCTCTGGGGGCGGTTTTGTAGGTATTTAAGACATACAATTACATTCCCATTGCCAGTGCCATCCTCCATGCACTCATAATACAACGTCTAACAACAGCTAGTACTAAGGGACATATTATTTTCAAAGCCGATTCCAAATATTAACCTTAAATGTGCACCATAACATGGAGAGACCCACTGTGATTTGCAGTGCAACACTGGGATGTTTAGGAAGCTTTTCCTGTTTATAGGACAGCTGTAGCAATTTGATGAACAGAGCATACATCATGGTGAGGCATAAGGGAGACAGCATTTGAGAATGTGACAGTGGAAACTACCTCTGGAACTCCCCATATGCAGCGCAGAGGAGATGGCAAGCTGTTCCTTGTTTAAAAGCACCAGGAACCAATGCTCTCAATTTGCACAAGCTGCATTCCCATAATAACAAGTGGTAAATGCTGTTCCTGCAGTTGATGTGAGGAAGCAGGAGGATTATCAGTTGTAGGACAGGTCTAGTGAGTGGAAAAGGTGAGTGGACAAGACAGTGTCAACTAGGTGGTGCCACTGCCCAAGGCAAGCTTGACCACATCCGGAGGAAGGCATCTGATGACTCCTGGGTGCCCCTGCTCCAGGCCGAGGCTCCTATGTTGCACTAGGCACAGGTATGACTCTACTGAGGCAGCAGAACCGAACTGGCTGGGATCACCAGGACCTAGAAGTTGTGTCTGCAGCACTTCTATGGCAGGATTTGTTGCATTCCAGGTTTTACCATGGCTCTAGGAGCAGCCAGGCTCAGTTATGTAAGCCTGGGGAGACAGTAGTAGCAATGGCTGGAGGGAGCTGAGAAGCACCTCTTAGGAGCCCCCTGTGCCGGGGCCGTTCCAGGCAGCACCAAAGGAAGCAAGACATGGCATTTGCCTATAGGAACAAGGTGAGGACAGGCCAGAACTCCAAAGCTGAGGGAGGGCCTGGACTTTCAGGCTTCCTCTTCCCAGGTCTCTGGACTATGCAGATGAGCTCAGACCCATGAGTTCCACTGCTCTCTCACCAGACCTGTCAGTGTCTGTCCATCTGCTGCACTCTGCTCAGGTGATCCAGTGACAAAGCCTGTAAGTACGAGCTGGAGATCACAAGAGTATGAACTTCTGCAGCATCTCCAGCCCTCTTCCTTCCTCCTGTACAGGTGCCTTGGCCATACTCCCCACACACCTCTTGGGAGGTTTTACCACCACCCCTACGAGGGTGTGACACCTGCTCCCCACACTCACCTGCCCCTGTGGTGGTGATGACTTTCGGCTTGCTGCGGGCACCATCTCCTTTGGTGGTATAGGCAGCAACTGTGACGGAGTAGGTGGTTTCTGGCAGCAGGCCTCCAATGACTGTCTCCTGGGAGCGCATCCACAAGGCAGAGAAGAGGCAAACGAGAAGAGCAAACACTTGTTACTGGAGTGAGCAGAAGGAGGGCACTGAGGTCAGTGTCTCCAACAGCAACACACTGACACACTCCCTAGCTCACACTCATGCATCATGCTCAAACAAACAGGTCACACAGAGCCAGCAAAGAACTGCTGCCACTCCAACACTCACCTGCCTCATTTCAATCCCTGTCTCTAACACTTGGCCTTTCCAGGGACCCACCAGCAACTTGTCTCAACAGCTGTGCTCTCCCACGGCTTCTGCCAAGAGGGAGATCTGATCCAGATATGGTCCTTTGTGAAGCCTGAGAGTAAGAGGACTATGGAGCTGTGAACCAGTGCAAAAGCCAGTTCAGCTAGCTGTGCGAATCTCTTGGGGGCTAATTCCAGGATTTTTTAAGTTGCCTCTTGCAGCAGAGCCGTGGGGAGCACAGGGAGGCAGTGCAGGGGTGGGGGGCCCCAGGCAGGAAGCACCTGCAGTGCTACAACATTGTGCTCACCCTCCTTGCCAGGCATGGTATTGCAGGGATGGGATGGGTCAGTTCAAGGCACTGGCAAGTGCTGGAGGGAAAACCTGCACCGTGGGAGGTCTGGGAGGGGGTGGACTCAGAGGGGTGTTAGCATCCTTGCTAACTGGCTTCCTCTGGGCAGGAGGAGGGCATGGCTCTGCACTTCAATTTGAGATCAAAGAGGGGAGTACCGCTCCTCCCTTCTGGCCTCCTGTGGAAATGTGAATCATGCCAAGCCTGGCTGGCCAAGTCTGCAAATGAGCAAGCAGAGTGAACTCAGCAGCTCCCAGCAGCTCTCAGCAGCTCCCAGCAGGTACACCTGAGCTGTGTTCATCTGTGGGTACTGTCTGGGCCATCAGCACTAGAAACGCTTTGGGTCAGGGAACAAGAAACAACTGGGCTGGAGAAGGTCTTGGAAAGGTGTTAGAGGCTCTGGGTTGGTTATTTACCCCTTCAGACAAGAAGAGCAGAGATAGAGAGGGTTAAGATCAAGCTGCTGAGGACAGGAAACATGGGCATTCTTGGAAGTTGCTCCTGGGGTCTGATCTCTGCCCAGGGATTCCTTGCCAGCTTGAGGGGTACGAGGGGCACCTCTGGTTGCTTTCAGAGCGTAGCCAGTCTCTCATCACTCACTCACACAAACACCCATGCTATTAAACCTGCTGATTTCCAGTCAGTGCTGCTGGTTCAGGTTACCTGCCCAGGCTTACTCATCAAAATCACCGTGTTACCACTGCAGAACCAGCCAGCCCAGAGAAGTATCAACAAGCACCAACAAGAACCCCGCCAAAATCACCGTGTGAACCAGAGTCCAATTCCAACTCCGCCCCTGCAGCAGATCATGTGTGCGGGTGAGTGGACACACAGTCCGATGGGTGCCAACGGACCCGCGGGGAAGCACTCTCACAAAACCTGCAGAATCTGAACATCCCAAGAGAATTCACTCCTCCCAAATCCATGCAAAGAGAAATTCTCACGCAAAAGCATGCCACCAGGAGCAAAGCAAGCAAGCTAGGAGATGGGGAGAGAGACAAGGGATGGATGAAAGAAGGTCTGATTGCATAATGCAAACACAGTGCTGTCATGACAAAGCCACTCCAAGCCAAGAATCCTCCGTATAAAGCAGGAGGAGAAATGCATTGTGCTGGGGAAGCTCACAGTAGGGCACATAATTGAATTGCTGACTCTAAAAAGGTCATTTTCTAGTTTGTTCCACCAAATTTATATTTCAAAATTACGTGGGGAAAATTGAATTTAACTGTTTAAATGTGATTGTTTTCTTATTACTATCTGTGTTTCAACCAAAGGTCACGGTTGAGGGTGTAGGTTATTTCTCATGACTACGATCAATGTGGTTTAAAGATTATATATCTAATTCTACCACGTAACTTGGTGGGCCAACTACTGCAGAAAGTAGGATGCACCTCCTGAGCTGATCACTTGAGCCTGCCTAAAACTGCACTGCAATAAGCTGGAAATACAGATTATAGGAAATGTCAATTGCTTTTCTGCATTTAGGAGCAATCTAAATGCCAATTTTCCCTGGATTTGCTGCTTGTGGAAGGTTTCACAATGTAACTCTCCAGCCTCATTAAGGGAGTGAAAGGAATGTTTTGACAGCACTGTGTCCACAAAATTCACAAATCGATTTACCAAACCCCTCTTTTCCAACCTGGAACACACACAAGTGGTACTTACATAGTCGACGGAGTCCTCAGCTCTCCACTGACGGGGGAGAAAGGAAGGAGGAGAGAAAAATGGAGACACAGAGTTTTAAGGGGCAACATGTAGGAAGGGGATGACGATGACAACAGCAGGAGTTAGCAGGACTGGGCTGGGGAATTACAACACTTATACACAGAGGGTCATTTGGCACAGGCTGTGCCAAGGGGAGAAATGGCATAGAGCAATTTTCGACATGCTGCTAGCCTGTGCAGTAAGTCTGAGATCATTCACGCAAATGGGCAAAGAGCTTCCTTCTCAGATGAGTGGAGAGGTCACCACTTCCTAACTTTGCAGTAGTTTCCCCTTCTGGCTTTGTTTGCATTTCTCAGCCTCTTCCACAAGCAGAAGGAAGAAGGGATAGGTTGCACCAACAAGGCTCTGGAGCTGACTCCTGCCCCACAAGTCACTCATAACAGTTTTGTCACCTAATCTCCAATTTCTGTCCTAGTGATGCCCTAACCACCATCTCTTGTTGAGAACCAAAGACTTCAATACACAAAGCTCAGAGGGCACTCTCTGCAGGGAAGCACCAATTCAACATTTCCACAGTTACTCTTTCCTGTATCACTTGCAAGAAAATGCTGTGGGGACTTCAGAAAACTGAGAAGTCAACAGTGAATGAGAGGCTGAGATCTTACACAGAGCTCCACACTAAGCTGCTCCTCCTCCAACCATGCTGTGTGGCTTGGAGCGAGGTTCATACTTGTGCATGTACTGAAGAAAGAGGCTATCACTCCCAGTTACACAACAGCAAACACTCATTTGGCCCTTTAGGGAAAACTTCTACACAAACCACTTCACACCGAAAGTTCACATGGATTCCTGGCCAGGGCAGCGCAATTAGGGCTCTGGATTTTTCTGGCTGAATTTTGGGTTCTAAGGCATCAAAGCTGCATTGGGGTGGGTGAGACTTAGTGGAGCTTGGCTGCTGCCACGCATGCCCACAGCACTATTCTTTGTGGTTGATGCACCAAAGGAAGGTTTGCAGACATCACAGTAAACTCTCTCAGCCAAAGTGATGCGTTACATCTCAGGTTACTAAATCTGCCTGGAGGAAGCACCAGTCCACGGGTTCAAGCAGAGAGATGAAAGTGAAGATAGGTATTATTGTCCCTGACTCACAGTATGAGTCCTGGCAAGCCTTGCTTCTGAGCCTGTGCTACCAGCTGTGAAACAGTGCTCCGATACTGACTTCTTCAGGACTCTGTGAAGCCCAGCTAATACTGGCGGAGTGCTTGGGAACCTGCAACTGCAACAGAAGTACTAAATGGTATCAAAGCTACAAGTTGCTTTTTGAACTCAGGCTATTTGAGGTGGCTTTCACAGGCTGCAGCCTATCACAGTGACCTAGTACTCTCCTCAGCAGTAAACCACATGGCATACTTTCAAACTATTTTTTATTTTATACTCTAAATTCAGAAAGAATAAGCTATTGGAGAAATGTTCCTCTAAGATTTTATATAGTTCACTTATTTGATGCCATGAGACTGCAGACTGCAATACAATTATTCTTTTAAACTACCTTAATGTTAAATTTCAGTAGAGGTCAAGTTGTCCCTAAAGACTTCTTACAAAGCCAAGGCCCTCACTAAGTATTACGGTCTCTAACGGCTCTCTTTCCACACACATCTTGGTGCTACTTCCACTGTTGCACAATTAGCTCAACCCAAGTCATTGCTGTTGATGTCCCACCTGTGCCAGTCAGCCCACACCATGGTCAACAGCCTGTCAACTCTGCTCTGTTGATCTAAAACCTGCCAGTTTTTAAGTCGTGCCAGAGGAAGGCTATGAGGCCTGGTAGCTCTTTATCCGGAATTACCTTCTCCTGCAAAAGCATGTCCCTGGTGGATGGAGGCCACATGGATGGTAATAACACCCCACTCCACCTCCATGTAACTACAGGAGCAGAAGGTGACACCCCACTGGAAAGAAAAACAGAGCAGAACTGGGTTCAGGAGGCTACTCAGGAGCCTCTCACGTGATAGCAGGGAGTTTATCATCTTCTAGGATTTTAGACCAAACGTTTAATGTTCAAACTCTGTTTGCTCTAATGTTTCAGTGGGCTTTAATCTTGCATTAGATCAGAGTGCAAAGAAATGCCTTGAGATCTGTGCTGGAGGAGTAAGAGTGAAAAGCCAGGCCTGCATAAATACCTTGGTAAAAAATCAGTTTCATTACGAAAATATAATCTACAGATCAAAACATTTCCTTCCTTAAACTAGCTCAATTGCTTCTTAACTGTTTAAGGTTGGTCAGTAAGACAAATTGATCTAAAAAGCCCAGGAGCAGTCATAAAAAGAACTCAGAGAGGGCTGTGTGAGTGAGGCAGGATGGCTCTGGGAAGTGCTAAAGCTAACAGTGTGTATTAACAGCAGCTGCAATGCCTTAATGTTTCATTTTACACTTCAACACAGCATAGTCATGTCTCACCAGGGAACGGCTGTTTTCCCTGGCCAAGGCTCTTGCACAAGACAGACTCAACCTCTTTGCAACAGCTCCAGTTACAGGAAGTAGCTATTGGTCTTCCTGCAGATCCTTCTCCTTTCTGCTTCAGTGACTGTGGCACAACAGTGAAACTCTAGGTGTAAACTCAAGTGCTCATTCTGTGGGATGTGGAGTGGTCTAAGGGCTCCAGAACTTCACCGTGGTCCATTACTGAAAAGCCTCTTGGATGATGCCTTTTAGTTTTGTTCCACTTAGGAAGTAGAGTACATCTCACCTCCACACCAGACTCCCACCTAGGCAAGCAGCACACATGCATGAGAAGTTGTTCCAAGTACATTTTTGATAAAGATCCTTGACTATCACCCAGCAAAAGAGGGAGGCTGTAAATTCCTGTGTGCTGTGCCTGGGGTGGGCACTGCCCAGGGAGAATAGAAGTCTCTGCTTCCGCTTTCTCCTTTGATCTCAATCCAACAGCTTGAAGTGATTGCTATTTCTTCTTCCTGCTCTTCTGAAGCCATCTGGTGAGTCGTGCACTCAGTCTGCATGCTCGATGGAGAACTGCTGCCTGCAGTGACCACACGATCTTTGTGTGAGGCTGCAGCTCTTCTCCTAGGCACACACACCTCTCCCTTGCCATGACTCTCTTTGAAGTGTGGGAGAAGGTGGCAGAAGTCTTTCCTCCCAAAAGCCTGACCTTCAGCTTTACCCAGCCAGTCCTGCAAAGTTCTCTGGGCATGCTGGATCTGCAGAGGGCTATAGGCAGCAAGGCTAATAAAGTGCAGTGTCCCCAGAGCGATGTGGGCATTAGACCCCCTGGCAAATATGCAGCACAGTCCAATGCAGAAGCAGTTGTCGAGGCCACATTGCAGCATAGGAAGAAGTCCCCCCTCAAGATGTTCTAGTGTGAGGTGATGACAAGCAAGACACAATCAACCAAAATAGATTCACACAGGGTCCAGCTGTCAGTCTTGTAAGGAGAAAATGAGTCATGCTTCCATGGGAGCCCTACCAGGAAGGCCTGTCCTCCCAGGGCCCTGCTGCCTCCTTTGTGCCTTGTTGCCATACTCAGCATTACCACCTGGTGCTGCTCAGCAGTGAGCTCTGGCGGACATATAGGACTAGTATCTGGGAAGGGATGGAAGGGTTCAAGCCCACTGCCCCACATGTAGCAGCTGTCCAGGGACTGAAGACCAAGGAAAGCAGGTGGGCCCCTGCTCTCCCTTGAAGAACCTAATGCTTGTGTCCCATGGCCCTGCTACCCCTCACTCCCTTGAGCTGGTGAGGACTTTTATGAGTAGTGGACTGCAGCTGAGACTCTGCACTGGGCTCTTTTCAGAAGTGCTCTCTTGGTGCTTGGATGTGTTGTGAGCAAGACTCAGGGCACGGAGATGAATCTTCTGCCATTGCCCACTGTGAGCTGTTGACAGGCAGGGCCTGGGCAGGAGGTGGTGTGGGTATCTGACAGTCATACACGCCCTGGGTGCTCCTCCACAGGGCATGGTCACATTTGCTTGTCCATCAGGCTGTCAGCAGGAGCTGAAAGCTTAGAGTGGAAGTCACACAGAATGCTGGCGGAGGTAATCAGTCACAGGTACAGCCACAGAGGGGAGGGAGAGGCCTCAGCTCCATCACAGGACCTTCCTAACAACTGATTACTCTCCCCAGGCAGGAGGCTGTAAAACAAAATGCGATCTCCCCAGCACCAGGGCCCCCACTTCTCTGCTGATGTTTTAGTCCTTTCTGCTCAGATGATTTTGAAAGCTCAGAATCCATATTATCTGCATAGCTAACATCTCCATTCCCTTTCCTTTTTACTTTCATCTCCGTTTACTCTCTCTATATTTCTCATCTTCAATAAGGAAAAATCATGCGTCAGCTTTAATATCAGTGTCTTCGCACTGTCTGCAGGAAGCAGATTACATGGTACATACCTACTGAAAATCAGCAGACAGGCTGGCTAGGCAGGAGGAGGGGCTCTGCCTACATGTCCAGAGAATTTCTTCTCTGACCCCAAGATTTTCAATCATTTTAATTTTCTCCCTGTGCACTGGTATAAATGTTTATGAAGGTTTATGAGTACTGAACTGGGGCCATCTTCATCCTGTGACCTTCAGGGACAGGTTTTCCAGTGAATCTTTTTGTTTTCTTCCATAGAAAATAACTCTGGCAGGACTGCTCGTTAAAGTTTCATCTGGTTGTTTGCAAAGACACGCACTGCTGTACTGAAGGATGGCAGCTCTTACAGGGTTCTTCAGCATCTGGAGCAGATGTATTTCATCACAAGCACAGGTCATGCCTGGCTTCTCACTCTTTTGGGAAATAAAGATCTCTTCTGCCAAGTCAGTGAAACCTCTTCCCTGCAGGGTCGTCATTAATTTATCCCAAGAGTGATACGACTCCTTCAGAGTAGTCGCTTCTCTGCAACTATCGTTTGGCCTTCACTTCCTTCCAAAAATCAGAGCGGATGAGTTCAGCACCATACACAATAGGAAAAAGTACCACAGCAATCAAGAATTTTCCCACATTAATTCTCCAAATACAGAAGACTGGTAAGTGGTCTGACAGGCCAGGAAACTTCTAGCAACCTGCCTCCTTGATGCACACATTCAAACTAATGCAAAATTCAGCACTCCTTGGAAAGTTTCTGGCTCTGGCACCCTCATTCCTAGCATTAGCATGGGATTTCTCTCTCTGAAATGTGTGAGTAAGGAGTGAAAGCAGAACTGGCTGGGCAAGCATAAAATATTTGAAAACACTAACAAGAAAAACGCTGCCAACTTCGCCCACCTACGCTTGGGACTAACCCATTAACTCCAAACTCCAGCTGAACAACACAGCAACAATTGTTCAAACAACACAGATGATGATATCCTTCTGGAATAAGTAAAGGGTAGTAAGCAGCTTTTCTAACTATTAAAATAAAGCAACATCTGAAACATAGACAGAGATGTGCCCCAGACAACACTGCAAAAACCCTCAAAGCACTTTTCAGTCTTCAAAGTTTTCCCCTTCCAATTATTACTGAGTTTTATCCTTTGGAATATGAATGGGGAGTAAAGCTACCTCTGTGTACTGCACTCCCCACTGATAAATGCATAAATGATTCACAGCTGCATTCAGGAGACAGATCAATTAATCGCTGCAGCTCTCCAGTATTTGTACTAGGCATCATTCAAGCAAGCCAGCTCTGCATCGATTATTCGTTGCTTTCAACAGCAGCAGATCCTGTTCTTCATTTATGCGATTATCTTTGTGGAGAACAGCATGGGTCATCCAGGATGAAGGACCCTTGCTCCAAAGAATCATATTGCATCACACACAGGGCACCAAAAACTTCCCTAGACCTTAGGAAAGAGGCAGCTATGCACTGCTGGGCTGTGCAGAGTGCATAGCCATGCCTGGAGCACTGTGTGGGAACACGGCTGCAGCTCAGCGCTGGTAAGGTATCCAGGAGATTGTGTAAGCAGCAACAGATTGCGGTATGGGAATTGCAGAGGGCAAAGTCATTCACAGGTGATGTGGGTCTTTTCTTTTTTTCCTCCTTAGCCTTTCCCAGACTCAGCTGGCTTCACCTACAGTTTGGTTTCAAGGGGCAACGCAACACCAAGTCCCTGCCTCACAAAAGCAGGAGGGAAGGCAGGCTTTGCTGAGCCCGGAGTGCTGTCCTGTCTGGCATGTTGTGCCCACCCACCAATGCAGAGCCACCCCCAAGCCCCACAAGCAGGCAGCACCCAGCTGCACTCTGACAAGACAGAAGTTTTGCCCTGATCATAATAAGACCTGAAGCTTATTTAAAACTCTCTGACCATTTACAAACTGACTGGGCAAAGTGCAGTTTGTTCCAACTGGAGTCTGCATAGGACATGGCAGGCAGAAAAGTACACGTCAGAGAAGGGGTAAGAGAGGAACATCATCTAGTACATCATCTTTTCGACAGAAATCCTTTCCTGACTAAACTTTTTACCCATGTGTCAGCCACAGTTTAGGGATAAATTATTTGCCTTGCTCAGGCAGGCTGAGTTCCATGCTCTGGAGTTGCAAGAGGAGGCCAAGAAATACTTGGATCCAGCCAGTCTGGGCCTCTGCAGAGAGGGAAGGTGCCATGCCCACCAGTCCATGGTCCCCACACTGTACCTGTGCTTCCGACAGCATGACATCCTTGATCACTGGCTGCCCTCGGGGCTCGTTGTTTTCCAGCTTCACGTAGGTGACCTGGTACCCACGGATCTGCCCGTGCTGCTTGTTGGAGATGGGCAGCTTCCAGCTCACCCGGATGGCAGTTGAGTTCACAGACTCTACCTCCACCTTTCGTGGTGGGGCACTGGGCACTGTAATACAAACGGGACAATAGTTAGCAGGTACCACACAATCACTGTCACTACCTCTCACTCCTTTGCTATCTTCCCTCCACCTCACTACCAGGACAGCCACTGCTGGCACAAATTTTCTGTACCTGCCCAGGACATCATACTGCACTCCTTCAGCGTGACCATATCCCTGACCCTTTCCCAGCATCCAAATACTTTTGTTACTCTCAGTAGGAAAGAGCATGACTGATATGAAGGAGCACTTAATAGAAGTCACTGTGCTGTATCAAACCCAAGGTCCATCTATCCCTCTAATCTCCAGCAGTAGGGGATCAAAGAAGACTACAGAATATTGCAGAACATAAAGAATATATGGTAACCCCCTGCAGCTCAGGGTGCCCTGGAGCACAGGTAGGGGTTTTGAAGTCTTCTTTGCATCTTTTCACCTCCTTTCAGACCCCTCTGCATACATCTAAACACAGTCCAACAGCCCCAGGTAGTGTGACTGGGCGTTGAGCCTGTCTTGCAGGGAGCCCTGGTACCTGTCACCAGCCAGAGCACACACATGCTCTTCCCCTGAGACAGTGAGAGGTTAATGAAGGGGAAAAGCACCATCCTAAAACAATAACCCAGAGCTCAGAGATAGCAGTCACTGAACGCAGCCAGATAAAGGGTCCTGTGGGGATTGTGACAGCTCTGGGGACTGTATTTCATGCACGGCTAGCTGAATGCTTTTTGATAATAATATGAAAAATTACACTGCCCAGAAAATATCAATTTTCTTGCAAGGTGAGGCCTGTTTAAAAATGTATTTATACCCTATTTACTATTTGGAAAAATTACCTCCTTATTGCTTTTTGCTCTTGCATTGACTGTGACAAAAATGTCAATTCTAAAAAATTAGCTTCTCAGTTGCTCCTGGAAAGCTCCTTCCAGCTGAAGCAGCTGGGAGTAGAGGTATGCACTCTCTGCAGAGGATACCACTGCTATGCAACTGCCTAGTCCCCAAGTGAAGTACCTGGGCTCCATCCTAGCACCTCTACGGAGGATCCTTTCCACACTCCAGTGACCTGGGAAAATCCAGGGGTTTGGAACCTCATATGCCCCAACTCTCAACACCGCAAGAAATCAGTATCAGATAATTAGGGATGGATAGCTGACAAGCAGACATAATGAGTATTGCTATTTCAACCAACCAGACGGGAAGAAACAGCTACCCAGCAGGTAAGCACAGTTTTTAAGCTGCAGGGCAATTAATTATTTTCCCCAGATGTCCTTCTTAACTGTAGATAATTAAATAAAATAGAGAAAGGGGGAACAGAGCATTTTAGCACCATGAGGCCAGCTCAAGGTATGGGAATGGAGGGGGCTGTGCTTAAACAGTTATCCCCCCTCTGCCTGGAGCAGCCTATGCTGTAGTACACAATTCACTTAGTGCAGTGACCTTGCACAAGCCTCAGGGCTCTCCTGCCCTAGCAAGACACCTGCCCACACACAGAGCTGGGAGTCCAAGCAGAAAACAAGATCTTCCCTGAGAACCAGACAGAAGCTGTGTGTCAAGCTTCACTGGCAAGCAAGGCCTCAATAGGACATGATACTGGGATGTTGTAGGGACACAAAAAGATGTGAATGTGAGCAGACTACAGTGTTTTGAGGAACTCTATCCTATCCCACTATGGGAAGTATATGCTGCATCTGAGATCCAAACAAGGAACATTCAGTTTGTTTTCAGACCACAGCTTAGCATTTCTCATTCCTTCATCATGCGTATCCACTGAGCATCAGCATGTCAGAAGGATATGAAATCTCTCCTGACAGCTAAGCTGGAATGTCCAACCACAGTGCCCAAAAACTAACAGAGAGAGCTTGTTGCGACATTTCTGGGGTAACAGCTTCCCCTGGGCTGCAACTCTGTAGAATGAGAACTGAAGCAAACAATACAGGCAGCAGGACACACACAGATGTGTTAGCCAGCCCAGGAATGCAGTCAGCGAGCATTCCCAGACGCCACTTCCATAGCCATGGAGACGTGGGGGACTGAGGCAGCCCATTTAGGGAAACTGTAACGTCTGGTTTCAATTTCCTACACTGACCGGGCAATGCAGAGATCATGCTTTCTTTGCCTGGACGCTGCATCTCTTTCTTCTCCCATTAAATCTGCAGCTTTCTTGGGTCAGCATGGAGCCATGGAAGCTCCTACTGCCACCCTGAGCTCTGGCACTTTCAAAGGAATTGGCTTAAATCATGATGACATAACTGACGGCCCTGCTAATATAAAGCAATTTCTCTTTAAAGCTGTCGTATCCAGTAAAGTGCTCTGTATGTGTGATATTCTTACTCTTGAGTGGAAGAGCAGCTTTATATAAGCTGTGGCTTGCCTGGAAGCTGGGGCAGGAAGCAGCTTTCCTGCAGTATCTACAAGTTTCAAATGGATTTCTTTTCCCTCTTTAGTTTGCTGGATTTCAGGTCAACAGGCAAACTCTAAGTCCTGATCTCACAATGCAAGAGAAGCCTTCAGTAAAAAGGCTACCACAACCACCACCCATAATAAAACCACAATGGCAAAGCAGAGTAATGCCTCCACAGGAAGCAATGCTGGCAAAAACAGGCCCTTTTGGGACCATGCTGGGACACCTGACACAGTCTGGAGGCAGACCAAAGGCCAGCAGAGAAATTAGTCTAATCCGCTCCAGGGCAACTGTAGAGACCCACTCCCTGGAGCACTGCTCCTGGCAGCCTCTGGTCCTGCTTGAAAGGCACTCTCAGGTCAATATCCCTGCTGCCTTTCCCCTTTTTCCAACAACTCTGCTAGGAGAGTCCTAGTTAACCCATGACGGTAGCTGAAGGAGCTGTTCAGTAACACCTACCATCCTCGTCAGTGCGCACATGCACGGGGATGCTCTCCGGTCCTGGCCCCACATCCGTGTGAGCCCTTACCCACACCTTGTACTCGGTCCATTTCTCCAGGTCCTTGATCTCCCAGCTGGAATGCTCCCGTCCAATGCCATCCACCACATGCTTGGTGTTGTCATCTCCTTCCACTGCCTGGTACGCAATGGAGTACTGGGTGATGACCCCATTGCGGCTCTGGGCAGGCGGTGGCACCCAACTTACCCGGATGGTGGTGGAGCTGGTGCTTACACACTCGACTTCTTGGGGTGGGGCGGAGGGGGCTGGGGATAAATAAATGAAGTGGGGAGATGAAGGGAAATGAGTGGAAGGACAAATCAAAACGCACAGGGAACTTTTACCCAGCCAACGGAGCACTGAATGCACACATGGACAACTGCCTGCCTTCCTAAAAGACCATCAGAGATGGCACCAGGAGAAATTTGTATTTGAAGGCCAGATGAACAGCACAGAGACAGAAGTGCTGTTCTGCATCAGAGAACACCTCTTCCCAAAGCACGTCTGGACGCTCACTTTACCAAACACAACACATGGCAGTAAGGGAAGGGGTGTGTGTGAGGAGTGTGAGAGAGAGAGAGACTGGTAGGGAGAAGAATGATGCTTTCAGTGAAGATCTGAAGCAGATGGAAACCAGAAGAGGTAGGAAGCTGCAGAAGGCAAGAGTGGCAGAAGGGAAGCTCACACACCAGACTGTAGAAAGGCTTGTGAAAACTCAATCCTAGACAAGTGGAGGAAACAAAAGAGGATAAAGAAAGCAGGTGACTCAGGTTGGCTGGAGCTTATCCTTGTGGGGTTTGAAATCATGACCATCAGCTGTAAGCAGCACCCTAACCCAGGCGCCAGGTGGGAACAGGAGATAATGTGGCTGTGCTGCTTTGCACGTGTCCCTGGAATCTGGGACTGGCTGCTTCATGCCTGCCAAACTGGTTACCTGGCTCAGTAGCTTCCTGGCCTATGGAATTGTACAGCGGAAGGTAAGCAGGTCTTGTCCGCTCTTATACTAAAAAGCCCCTGCAGTTTGCGTAAACTTCTAAGCCTCAGCAAACTGGCCACAGCAGGAGGAATGGGATACAGGCAGTGGATGCTTCTCCTTGGGATGAGGAGCAGTCTCCACACAGCATATTGGGGAAGAGCAGTGAAACAAATCTGGGGTGTGAGGAAGAGAGGGATCAGGAAAGGAGAGACAACCAGGACAAACCAAAGCATTTACAGGACACCTGCCCGGTTCATTCCCTTCTCCAGCCTTGCAGAACTGCTGTCTGGTTGCAACATGGCCCCAGCAGTGTAGGAGCCCTCTCACAGCAGCAGCAGCCCCCTCTCATCTGGCCTCACTGCCCTGCAATGCTGCAGACAGCATGCTTGTATGGAAGGCTGGGGTGGAAATCTGGAGAAGGAAAGGAGACCATGGGGTCAGGGAAGGAACAAGAGACATGGGTCCATCCCTGGGCGCTTGTCCAGAAGGCAACAGCCCTAAGCAGAGAGGGCAGGGTACCATCACCAAAAAGAGTGCACACTGTTCCTCTAAGACTAGGAAGCTGTCTGGCCAAGCAATAATGGAGTATAAGGTATCTTGCTTTGCCATGGCAGGTGAAAGGCAGCTTCCATTCTTCACTGCACCCAGAAACCTAGAAATGCCTGAAAAAAGACTGGTGCCCTTCCCCATGCTGCAGTCCTTGAAGCCAGCAGTGCACCAGAGCCAGCCTTCTGGGGCCACAGGGACAAGCCTGCTTGTTGTCTGCACAAAAGTGAACACAACCTACATCACTCCAAATGGCAGCAAGGGCCTCAAGTAATTAGAGGACTCAACAATTGTGCCTTGGCTTTGCTGGGCACAGGTTGACAGTGGCAGAAGACTTGGGAAAGTTGAGGACAGCAGAACCTTCCAATGCCACTGGTAATCCCTGCTTTGGTGGGAAAGAGGCCCATGTACTCACAGAAGCAGTTCCAGGCATGTAAATCATAGTGCCCACTTCTGTGCTCAGGGAGCAGGGCCCACCCCTGATGCCTGGGCTGGAGAGATAAAAGATGGAGGAGAGTAGGTAGTGATGGAGCTGGAAGAGATGATGCTTGAGCAGTCAGGCTGCGACTATGGGAGCTACACTGGAGGAAAGAGAAGTCAAAGCAATGCGTGGAAGCAAACAGTTGCCCACACGAGGGAGGCAGAGCAGGATCAGCCCTGCCATCTGCTATATTGAAAGGGAGAAAGGCTAAAAAGTGAATCCTCACACTCATTTGGTTAATCAGCAGAGAAGTGGCAGGGAAAAGAGCAAGACGATACAGCACCAAAGCAATACCTACAGTGAGTTCAGGGAGAGTATAAGGTAGACACAGGGCCTGGTGGCATCCATCAAAGGACAGGTAAGATGTGAAGAGCTTGGGAAGCCTTTCCTTTGCCACTGTCTGCAGACAGGCCCTTCACAGCAAAGATTTACTCTGACTGGACCTCCACAGCTTCCCTTGGGATGCAGCAGTGAGCTTCTCCAAAGGCAGCTTTGGCTAGCAGCATAGGCAAGTCAAACGTTGGCTGTTGACTGGGTAAGAGTCACATACATGATATGCAAGGCAAAAACTCAGATTAACATTTAAAGAAAGCAAAACAAAACTTGATAACATGAGCAGAATCAACTTAAAATGCATAAGGAGTCAAAGTGTCCCTCCTGGGACCAGCAAAGAGCAGACTGGGTGGCCAGCATGCACCCACACATGCAGATGTACCCCCACACACACACTGCAAACCTCTTCTGCCTCCAGGCTACTCACATCAGCCTCCCCTGATGGCCCACAGCAGCCCTGTGCACCCACCCCGCCCACCTCCTCCTTAGGCTAGGGAAAAGGCAGCCTCAAGACCCACCTTCATATTTCAAGGGAGAACAGCATATTAATGCTGAGGCCTGATGGGCACAGAGCTGATGCCTCTCTCTTGAATCATATCACTTGCCTGAGGCACTGCAAACTCCCGGAAAACTCCCCCGTGCTCCTCAGGCCCTCAAAGCAGCACTGCTTGTACTTTTTGCAGGGTGCCCAGCAACTAAGCAAGCAGCTCAGCAGGACAGACAGCCCAGATGACAGCTGCCTTCTCAGGAGATGAGGTCTCAACTGTACTGCTGGAAAGGAGCAAAGACGCATTGCATCCCTCTGGCCTTCCCAAACAAGCATCCCTACCACTCTGGAGTAGGGGTGCCACAAGAAAAGCAATACCAACATCTTCTCCAGCCCATTAGTGACTCATTAGTGATGATGGGCCTCCTACCTTACCTTCGACTGATTTGTCAGGGCCAGAGGAATAGAGCCTGAAGACAGGCTCTTTGGTGTCCCACCTGAACATGTCAACCTCCAAGATCTAACAGACTTTCTCAGGGCCACCAGATGGAAAAGTGCAGGAAGGAGACCACTGTGAAGCTGGGAGCTATGCTCTTTCCAGATTAGTAAGTTCTAAGGCCACAGGGGACCAATGCAACCATCTAACACAAGGTGTTGCTAGGTGCAGACCAAAGAATTTCTACTTGAAAGTTGTGCACCATACACAGTTCTGCTGAGCTAAAGGAGAGCTTTCTGAAAGATGTACTTGACTTGGAGCACCCCAGTATCCAAGGACCCACTCTGCCTTGGGACAGTTCAGCCAGTGGTTTGTCACCCTCACTGAATAGCTCAGTAGTAACTGTCAAGGACTTTTCTCATAGCATAGAGTGCCATCAGAAATTTTTTCAAGTAGGGGCCTGTAGACCAAGACCCAGGTCACTTCTTCCATCAGTCTAAGAACTTTTAGGTCTTTCAATGTGAGGAGGGTTTCACTAGTCAAACCAAGGCACTTCTGTGGCTAAAAGCCAAATCTCTTTCAACCTATGCACATTTTTCTTACTAAAGAGATGCCAGAATCAGTCAGCTACTGCTCCACTGACCACTGAAGTGTCAACCTTAAAATCAGACTGGTGTGAGATGTTCTGTGAACAGACAACATATGCAGTAGGTCATGGGAAGATGTCTGCCTTGATGAGTTCACGAAGAAAACACTTTTCTTACTTGGACTGTTGTGAGACTCTGAAGGACTCATTTATGCATGGAGCTGTCTCTGATTAAGTGTTTTCAAGGATAAGAGTATCCACTGATAGAATTAATTTACATGGCAGGAGAGTCGCTTCAACCTTTGCCTATCAATACAAAATCTATCTGAAACAGGTATACAAATTCTCATATTCAAACTTTCTTGTCAATGTTCAAATATTTATAACTGCATGATCTGAACCTTTCTCTATTTTCATACCTGTCTATCGTGCAGCTTCAAGACACCATTAGCTCACTTTACAAGGTGGAGGAATGCCTGGGATTGGTATGTAAATGAGGCTGAGTTTTCCTCAAAGAGAAGGTCATTCTAAAAGTGAACAGAGCTGCTCTTCCCTGCCTAAGCTCCCTTTCTAATGGCCATCTCAGGCTCCCGGCTGCTGTGCACGCTGCTGCCCTCCCTGCAGGGAAGGCTGGCTGCCTGTGCCAACTGCTCACCCCACATAGCTAGTAAATCCCAGACAGACGGTGCTAACGGAAATGTCTTTTTTTCCCCCTCTTTTAATGCTCTTTGCATAATGGCAAGCCCCAAAATCGTTAGTGAAAACGAGCTTATCACAGGGCCCTTTGATAGCCTAATCTGCTTATGCGCAGCACTTTGAGCTGCCAGTCAGAGCAATGCAAACTCCCTCTCTGTGATCATACAGGGCAGAGTGAGGATGAAAGTGATATTGGCTGGGTCACTTCATTATGGAGCCTCTCTATTAACTGAGCTGCAGCGTGTTCTGGTTTCCCCTAGCACTGCAGTCCCAGAAGCAGCAGCCTCACTTGTTCACACAACTCCTGCAAACAGCCACTTTTCCAAACTGACCCCTGACAGCCACAGGCACAAGGATGCCTCACCCTGCAATCAACTGTAGGGACCTGGGACGTACTCCTGTGTGAGCAAGGTGGCTGGAATGTGAAGGGGTGAAAATCCAATGGTTTGGAGACAGTTACATTTAGAGCCAAACACCCATATGCTGCCTGTCCAGACAGCTTGTCTGCATGGGAGTAAATTCATAGAGATGCACAAACCCACTCAAATCAATCTCTCCAAAGCAATTTCCCAGCCTGTTTCACTCCTCCATCAGTTTTTATGAATCTACCCTTAGGGAAAGACAGCATGATCAAAAGGACACGAAGAAAGAACTTACCACTTGGGTGCACCCACTCTGACAAAGAGCTCTGATCCAAAACCTCACATGATTTTCCCCATTACACTCTTTAGCAAACTGCATGGCAGCATTCCTGCAGACCCACAGGGGCAGAGGCACTGAGACACTCCGTGCCCAGGCAATGGAAACAAGACTGCTTTTCCCTTGTTTTCAGCAGTGTGGGATGTCAGATACTTACTGGATTGGGCAGTTCTGGCTTCAATTGTGGGGGTGTAAACTCCTACCCCCAGCTCTGAGCGGGCACCCAGGCGGAACTTATACAACGTGTCTGGTTTGAGACCTTCCACAGCATATGAGGAGGTTGGGTCAAATTCCACCTTTTGCTGGAAAAAAACAAGAGGAAACATAGATTATTTGGTGTAGTTGGAGAATACAGAAAAGCTGGTGCTCAGCTTTCAATGCCAAGGGAACAGGGATCCCCATCACCCATTCTGGCACCACAAAAAGTCACAGCCACGCTGCCAAACCTGCTTGCAGTTCTGCAAGACTCCAAGGCATGAAGCTTGCTGGGTGGCACACCAGGCCTCTGCTGGGAAGCAGACCTCTCCAACAGCCAGGCTATACTGCCTGGTATCCAGACGGCACTCACTGGCGTGACAACTCTGTGTGAATGCTAGGTCTAGCTGTACAGTTCAGGCAAGGGGCACAGGACACATGAGTTTGCTTCCTCCCAACAGACACAGTGTCTTGTCTGTGAAACACAGTAAAGCCCTTGTCCTGGAGCAGTCAGGATCTCTAATGCACCTAAGCAGCGCTGGTAAAGGACTTGTTTTGTTGACACTTCACCTGAGGGGCACTTATTCTGGCAGCTCTCATGCCACTACAATAACAGAAGGAGAGGACCATGGGACACTGTTGACAGTGTCATGGCACAATTCTTGCTGTGTTGCCCTGAAGCCAGCACTACTTTTGATAGGTTTAGAACTGGACTTCCTTTAGGGACCTGCAGTAAATGTGGAACAGCTCTCTCTGGGACACCTTAAGTATGCTTCTTACATGTAAACAGTCCTGAGGCAGGAGAGACATACTGGAGGCCATTTCAGATCTGCCTAGAAGTCCTACTGTTTACAGGCACCAGCAGTAAGCACGCCTCAGAGACCCTGTCATGGCTTTCTGGAGCCTTTCCAGTCCCAAACCAGCCACTAGCCACTTTGCTGGCATCAATAAGCACGACTGAGGTCACTTACACAGAAACCTGAGATTGTCATGCTCCTATCGCACACCACACTAAGGCACAAGAAACATGGCTGTTACCAGCCCAGCTCAGGAAGACACCTTCCCAAGCTGATGAATTGTGATGTCCAGCCCCAAGTTCTGCCAGGCAGGATCCTCACCTGAGTGCCATCCTCCCCTTCCCAGTAGAGCAGCTCGTATTTGGTAATGCGTTCCTGAGAGGCGGGCAGCCACGTCAACAGGATGCGGGTATCAGACTCTGCTTCTGCCTGGAAGTCAGCTGGCTGGGCAGGAACTGGGGAACAAACACACAAGGTTAGTGCAAGGAGAGTGGAGAGGAGTTGCATGGCTTTGCAGAGTCAGCATTTCACCTTGTGAGGATCCTCCTTAATTTCTTCCAGAACTTCCCTTCTTCCCTCTCCCCTGTACGGTGCTCTTGGAACAACCCAGGCCACAAGCAAGCACTTGTGTGATCCAGGCAGATGACTATGGGAATCGTGCTCACTTACAGCCCCCGACTGCATCCCAGGGCCTTTGGTCAAGACGTGTACTCAGATGCCAGGAGGGCCAAGCAGTTACGGAGGTGCTGACATCCACATCCAGGGCCTTGTTTTTAGCCACCGTATTGCAGACAAAACTATGGGGTGCTACTTGTACAGAGATTGGTATCAACTGCCCAGGACAATCTGACACCTTAAATCTGATGGCTATGGGGTGAGGATGCCCCACACCCACTCTGACATGCAATCATTTGAGCACCAAGGGCAGTTGTGATGCCTGGTGCAGACCAGACACACAGCTGAGCCGCACACAGAGCCACGGCCCCTCACTCCATACGTACCCCCTTGCTGTGTTTTGACCTGGATGATGTCCGAGGGGGGTCCGTCGCCCACCGAAGTAAAGGCCAGGACACGGATGCTGTAGGTGGTGCCCGTGATGAGGCTCCCCACGGTGGTGAGGTGGCTGTCGTCAGTGTTGTGTTTCTGCCACATGCTCAAAGGCAGGTGCGGGTCAGTGGTGTAGTACACACGGTACCCTCGGATCTGTCCGTTTGGCTCCTCCGGCTGCTCCCACTGGACCAGCATGGTGCTGGCACTCAGCATCCGTGCCTGGACTTTGAGGGGTGGACTGGAAGGAGCTTGCTCTCCTGTCCGGGCCTCGACCAGTTCACTGGGGGGACCCCTGCCAATGTTATTGACTGCAATGACCCGGAACTCATACTCGGAGAAGGGGCTGAGTCCACCTATGCTATACCGGGTTGTTGCCACACCATCCACCTCCTGGAACTGACCCTCAAAGGATTTGGGCTTGTACTGGATGACATAATATGAAATGGGGTCGGAGTTGCCTGAATCCCAGGTGAGGGTCACGCTGGTAGCTGTCGTTTCAGTCACTAATGGCTCTGTTGGAGGTTTTGGCAGTGCTGCAATTGGAAGGCAGAGAGGTGTGATTTAAATAATTCAGTCATCTCAAACCCTGCAATGTGCATGGGGATAAAAATGGAGCTGCCACCTCCCATTAACATTCTTCTTTAAAAGGCAGAAATCATTTCATACTCTAGAACATGCATTTTTATATTACCATATATTGCTTGAAGTGGTTCTTAATGGAAGGATAAACAGAGCAATCATGTTATTAGATGTGCTTGACGCACTTACCAGCAGCAGGCTAAATAAAGGTAATTCAACGGGGATGCAGGAATGTTTCTATCATGGGGTTCAGCTGGCAGTGGGAAGGTGTTTGCTGGGCTGGGCTGGCCCCAGAAGCCAGGTGTACAGCTGATTTACAAAAGGGTACAGTAAAGCAATCAGAGCACCAAAGGTAATCTGGAGTTATGCTCCTGCTTCTACAGACAGTATCTAGGTCATAGGGAGTTCATGGACAGTGCTGTTAGATGGGTTGATGAGGGAATGCTTTGTAAGTATTATAGTACATGCAGGAGAGATACAGCCAGAGAAATTACCAACTTTCATATCCACTATTTCACTGGATGGTGTGTCAAACTGCAACCAGACAATAAACTGTTATACAAGAACTCTGTGACACTGACATCTCCAAAGTGTTAATGAAAACACAACTACTGCAAGCAAGTATTTCCAGATTTGCCATTTTACCAAAAGAACAAAAAAAGAGAATGAGTGCATGTGAGAGAGATTTGCAGAGTACACAAATACTTTAAGACAATGACTGAATTAAAGTCTACAGTAAGTTTAAACTTCCTACAAACCACTCCAAAGTCATTAGTGAGTTGTAATGCAGCTGTGCTTGACAAGGAATTAGAAAAAATGCTCAACCCAAATTACGATCCTCAAGTCCTTCATTCTTTGACAAAGCCATTAAGCTTCCAATTTCCACATGATTCACCTAAGGAAGGAAGGCACTTTAGCACAGGCCATGGCTGCCCCCGAGACCCAGGGAGGATGCCTTTTCCAGTGCTACTGTCACATGAACACAGAGGAAATTGGCAAGGGCTGAACTGGCATGGAAGGGAGGTGCATGTAATCCACAACCAGACATCACACCACTACCCACGGAGGACTCAGAGAGGGCAAACCCATCCTGCACAATACTATGGCCTGAAGCAACACATTTCCTACATCATCCAAGAAACTGTCAGCCTCCCTGAGGCTTTCAAGGACAGATGACACTACTCCACCCTTTCCTTTGGAGAGCCACAAGCTTGACTCTTGCCAGCTTTTGGGTGTGCAGCCTCCATGTGAAAGGGGCAGGTCTGGTACTTTCAACACTCTTAGTGCAACAGTTCTGTCATCTTTCTCCAGTAAGCACAGGAGAAGCAACACCATGTGAAGGAGTTTAGGACAGAGGCAGTAAGATACCCAGAGTGAGGGTACAGAAAAGGCATACAGGGAAACAAGGAGGATGGTCAAGGGCTAAAGGAGCTGAGCAGACTTTTTCCCGTCCTGGGGCAGCAGTGGGCATCACATCAGTCAATGAAGCAGAGTCATTCCAGGTGCAAAGAGGTAAATGCTGGAAAGCATCAGTGCAATGGTGCAGTTCCCACCTCTTCCCTCCATGTCCAAACCACCTCCCCATCATACTCCTTTCTTCTGTACTCTCTTGGGTATCAATAACCAAGCAATCCCTGTGCTCTGTACAAAAAGAGAGGCTGGAAAAGGTACTGACTAGCAGGTGTTGTGAGTAAAGAGAGCAGTGCGCCATTAAGGTTAAAAGCATCCTCTGACTAGCAAGAGAATTTGCTGTTATCTCCGGGTCAGAGAGGGCTAACACTCAATTCTGTGATTTGTTCCAGCAGAAACTCTGTGCTAAAGGTGGCCACAGTGCTCGAGGGGGCCTGCAAGAACAGACAGACCCAAAAGATGATGTATCTGTGGAAATCTGAGCTACAAATCTGCTTCAAGGAGAGGAGGAAAGGGATACTGTGGACCTGCCAGGCCCGAGACAGGAAAGGCAGGACACCTTCAGCCTCCTGTTAGGGAGCTGTCTGGGTAGGCTGCCCTATGGTCAGTAAGCAGCAGCAACATCCTCCTTGGGGCAAAGCTACCAGTCAAATGTCAGCAGGAAGCACACCTTAAGGACAGCAACACAAGAAAGAGAAAGGGAAAGAGCTAGAGCAGTAAGGCAGAAAGCTGACAAAGGAATATGCAACAATTTTCAAATGAACACATACAGCTCCTCCCTGTGTGTGGGGAGGATGCTCATTCTGTTGAGGCTGACAGACACTTCACATCACTGGGATGTGTCCCACCCTTAGTGCAAGAGGACATCTCTGTGCAAACAGCTCTCTAACTGCAGACATCCACAGACCCTGCCCCAGGAATAGTCCACAGCTCGCCACTGTGCTGAGCTGATCCTGTTGATGCATGGAACAGGACAGATATTGCTGGGATAAGCACAGACTCAGAGAGGCTTCCTTGTGGCTTGGCTTAACAGGGACCCAGCCTGACACAAACTTGCCTCCCATCATGCCACTTGCAGGGAGAGGGAAAATGACCTTCAGAGCAAATACGATACTATGAGAAGCAAAAAACGAAGTTGTGGGTGGAAGGTGGAAAAGTTGCAAGGTGGGAAAGTCACAGAAGACTGCAGTCATCTGCAGCCAAAAACACTCTGGCGAAGTGCTATGCTGTAGAAATTCAAGTAGGTGCACCACAAGGAATAATTCCTTACCTTTGACAGTGATCTGGGCTGTGGCTTCGATCATGCCAAGGGAGGAGATGGCCACGCAGGTGTAGTTGGCAGACTGCATGATGTTACTCAGCTCCAGGACATTCCTACCAACGGGCATCTCGTCTTCTTTGGTCAGTTCCTCCACACCAGCCATCCACTTCACGTAGGGCATCGGAGCACCTACTGCCACGCACGTGAGGTTCACGCTGCCCCCAGGCATCACCTCATGGTTGCTTGGAGGGATAGAGAATCGAGGAGCAACACGCCGCACTGAAACAAGGAGGAGACAGCTAGTAGGGTCACAGAACCAGCAGAAAGCACTCAGTTGCACTGCAGGGGTACATGAGGGGGGTTCAACATTTTTGCCTGTCTATCCCCCAGGACAGATAAAATGAAGTGCAAAAGCTGTTCACTACTTTGCCAAATTGCATATACTTTGCTCTCCTTCCTTAGCCACTGGCACCTTATTAGAAGAACTCATTAGGGGATGGCTCAATCCATTCCCTCCAAACACTGCCTTTTGAAATCATATTACTTACACGAAACATTCTTCCATTTAAATTACATCCCTCTAATTAGAGAGCATGCACAAATGCCAGTCACACACTCTCTGTGTGCAGGGCCTACTGAAGCTCTGCAAAAATGGAATTACTTGCTCAATTTATTAGCTCTAGAGTAAAGCAGCCCATCCCCTAAACCTCACAGGGTTTGGGCAGGGGCAGCAGAAAGGGTTTCTTTTTGAATTAGCACACATGTGCTGCTAAATAAAATATAATTCCTTTCAAAATGTAACTCAGGTTCTACCTTGGTTCAGAAAAAAACAGTCACCAGAGCTGCATGACATTGTCAGGGCCTGAAGAGATCACCTTGCTGGGCAGGAGAGAACTAATCCTGACAGATGTGAGATCATATACATTTTGACAGAAGAGAGCTGGGCTGGCAGAACCCTTCCCACCTTTGTGGCAGCTCTTTGGGAGATGTATTCCTGCTTATTGCATTCCACAGCTTCTCTTCATATCAATCCCTTGCTGCGTATTTCATTCAAGACTTATTTGTAAGCAACTCTCAGCTACAATAAACCTCTAAAGCTGCCTGCCATATGCATTCCCGTCAGGAAAATGACACTGAGAAATGAGGCCCCTTCTTCAGGGTTAGTGTTATGGGCCTATTTAAGCAAGGGTAGAGAAACAACTGTGCTCGCTAAATCTTTGTCTCCTCTGGGCAACCTCATTTTAGTCTGTAGTTAAAAAAGGAAACTGCTTGAAAGTGTCTCGCCCAGCAGCCCTGCTCTCCTCCACCAGAACGGCAGCCCCGGAGCAGTGGCCAGGTTCATGACTGACCTGCTCCCGAGGAGCCTGTTCCTGCCAATTATGCTACTCCTTCAGTGCATGGGGCTGGCAGAGCAGCGAACTGCCACAGCACTGGGGACAGGTGGAAATGAGGCAGGAGCCTGAGCAGTGCCAGATCACAAAATGCCACGGGCACAGCCGGCCCCACGGACGATGGGGATCTGGGGAGTCACGGCTCTGCTGGCCTGGCTCCTGCAGCCGTGGCACCTCTGCAGACAGTGAAGCTGCTGACACCCCCCTGAGCTGCAGAGGTGTTAGCCCCGCTTGCCAAGCTGACTCTCTGCAAATCAAATTTCACTAGTGCCCTCTTTGATGATTCATCCTCAAATCATCAGGCTTGCAGAAATAGACTGAACACAGAAGCCCCCATACTAGCATGTACAACAGAGCTAAGACTTTGTAATAAATTAGACAATACTGTCAACATCGTGCGTGTACTACACATCGTCTCACTGACAAAACAGGGCTCATTAGCTCCTTACCAGCCAGGGCAAGGATAACTTCCTCTGCCTTTTTTTTTTTTTTTCTTTTTGGAATGTCTAAATCCAAAGTCTTGTTGGATGCTTCTTTTAATCAATTATTAAATCTCAGATCAATACCTACATAAACAATCACCACTGAGGTTTTACCTGACTGATGGGGCAGCGCTCCCCAAATGAGACAGAGCTGAAAGAGTACTCAAATGCTACGCAGTCATGAGAATACAGACTTAACCTGATGGACATGGCAATGGTTTAAGATGATGGTGTGTATTTCCAAGCAAAGCATCCCAGCACCATTTGTTAAGAGTTAGGTTTGATTTTTGAATGAACATGGTGTCAAATTATTCCAGGTAGAAGCTGTTCAAATTCCATCCCCATCAAAGGACTAAACCCACCCACCTACCCAAGCTGTATTAAAATTAAAAAAAAAGCAAACTTTGAGGATAAAGCCATAGGTGCGCACGGAGCACTGACACACATGCACAAGACAAACAGGCCGGCAGGCACCAGAGGCCACTACGAAGTCAGAGGGACAGTGGTGGAAGGGCAGGAGAGGGAGAGGGAATGCGCACAGGAACTCACGTACAGGAACATGGGAAGATAAGACACTGGAGGACACAAGGCCATGCAGGAAAGTCAGAACCCAGCATGCACAAACAGATTTTCACTTCCAGCCCTGTGAGACCAGAGGCAGCACAGCCAGCTGCAGACTCCCCTGCACCCCACCCTGTGTCCCTGCTTTCAGGGGGCTCCCGGGGCTCTGTGAGTCCCGTCAGTGCCACGTCGTCCTTGATGTGTCCTGCAGAGGCAGGGCCTGTGGGTGCTGCGGCCGTCTCTTCCCAGGGATGCCAGCAGCTGACCGTCATCTGCTCCCCTGTGGACAGCACAGGGAGGAACCACTTCAGAAGGTCTGGGAGCACTCTCAGCAGCACTCTGCAGGGCGAAGAGAAGGGCTGAGCTGTTTGGAAGTCACTCTCCCCTGTGCCATACACAGGGGAACAGCAGAGGTGGGTAGTGCACTCCTGTGCCCAGAGAAGGCACAAATGGCAGGGAAAACTCTCCGGGGGATTACAGTACAAGAGCATACACAGGCCTCACCAGACTCGACACCGGCCATGCCTCCTGCACACCACAGCCTGCCAGGAAGTTGTGTGGGACCACAGCTCTGCAGCCTGGCAACAGAGGAGTGGTTAAACAGGCCTCTGCTGTGCATTTCTGAGACACAGAATGGCTGAGCTGTCCTCCCCTCGTTAGCACGCCCGCCGAGCTGCTGAGATGGGCTTACTGCTCTGCACCAGAGAGCAGCAGTGCCCAAGGCACCACAGCTGCTAAAAATGGATGTCATGCACAGGGGGTCAGCTCTCTACATGGGAGGTGGGAGGAGGTCAGGGCAGTGCCTTCGGTAAGAGATCTGGCCCAGACGATGCTCTGGCAGGAGTACACGCAAAGGAAGGGATGAGCTCCATCAGCCTCCCACCCTCTTGGGGGATAATTGGCAGCTTCTTGCCCCAGTCAGTATGGAGGGAGAAGGGGAGATGCTGTCAGTCAGCATTAGCGAGAGCTGGCAGAGCTCTCACAGCAGCTTGTAGAGCGCCATCAACACATTCCTCAGGCTCAAGCCAATGATTTAAGTCCCTTGCTTTTCTAGCCTAAGAGTCTGGTAATAATTTAAATCAGTATAGCTCCTCAAAAAGCAGCACTCTTAGAATTTCTGTCCAATTTACAAGTAAAATCACATGAGCTAGCACACACCATGATGCTACCTTAAGTGCTCCAGAAAATTTTGTTGTTCATTTATTGCAGCAATGAAATTTCCCTTTTTATTACAATTTTCTTGACAAGAATTTGCATTATTTTTTTAATCTTCTTTTTGGATAAAGATCAGAAGAAGGTGGGTTGGAGGTTTTGCAAGAACAGCACAGGGAAAATTGCTGTGAATATTAAAATTATTCCAATGGACAATAGTATAATTCAGAAGTTTATTTAAACCAGCAGACTGTCAAAAATGAGATTCATTATCATTCATCCCAAGAATAGGCATCGTAAGGGCTCTGTGCTGCTCCACTAATCAGCACACCTCCCCGTTGAGAGCATTCCCTGGGAAGTGAAGTGAAACCCTGGTGCAGTGAGTGCAGTGCAACCTGAGCCCATGCCCTGGATCTCACAGGATGGTGAGGAAAGACAGTGTGGAGACTAGCTCCCTGCTCAGTGGGGAGATTGCAAGGAGGAAGGAGGGGAGCAGGCAACACAAGGGCCACAAAGGTTGAGAAATGTTAATAATTCAGCATGCATTAACATGCACATTCCTTGCCTTGAGAGCAAAGAGCATCAATCGATTGCCTGGATCCTTTCAGCACAGGGAGTGGTTGTTTCCCAATGTCTCAGGTTCCCTCTGAGGGTGACGTTACCCCCTAGGAGACCCAGGGACCCCTCCCTCCCTGCTGCTGCCTGCAAGAGCTGTAGGCTCTGAGTTCAGGGCTCTCAGGCTGGTGCTGTTAGCCCCTCTCATGTGCTGAGACACTGCTGGCATCAAGTGAAGCTCTGCTGAAAACACAGCAGTGCCAGGAGGACTGCCCATGCTTCTAAAACCATGCAGTGCTGCTAGGGAAGGGGAAACCGAATTGCTGTTTCCTGCTGTCTGTCTTGGCCACAGTACAGATGAGCAAACGACAACACTAACACCACACCCTCCAGCCTCCAGATCCAGGCACCTCTACTTGCCTGCTCCTGCTTTTTTGTTTCCTTCCTACCATGCCTCGCCGGCATCCAACTCTGGGCATCATCTATTCCCTTCTTGGAATCCCATGGCAGGCTCAATGGGCATCACTCCATGGTGATGGAGAGCTGTGCCTGGGCTCTGCACAATTCTCCGCTCCCTTCCAAAGCAATCCTTGATGCTCTGGTCTTGGATCATTGTCCTGACATCCTCTCCCCTTTGCTCTTCCTCTGCAGCTGGGAACAACTGCCTGAATTCCCGCCTGCTCTGAAGGAGAACTAGGACTGCCCAGGCTGTTGCTTCTCCCTGGTCCCAGCACAGCCAAGGCAAGTTCAGGGGGTTCTGCTCTAACCTCCCAGCTGGGATGAGTAGTAGTGTATGATGCTGGGACACACCTTTGAGACTATGGGACTGTCCAATTTCATTACATCAGCCAAGCAAGCTGAAGGATGTCCAGTGCACAGGGTGTGTTCTTGCCCTTGCCACAGTGGTATCCTGCCAAAACTCCCGCTGCCCTCAGGAACCGCCTCCTCCAAGCCTGGGAGGAAGTGAATTCAGGAGCTAATCTCAAACATGGTCATCGGTCTGCATGGTTTACTCATCTGTAGACACCTTTCATTTCTCCCCAGTGCTATCATTTTAAGGAAGAACTTCAAATGGAAAGACAGTTGCTGACGTCTCACAATCTATTGACAGATTCAACAGCAGAAGAGGAAAAACTGGAACCAGACAAAATGCATTTACAGTCTAATCTTGTGCTCAAACAATGCTGTACTATTTATGCTCCCAATGCATCCTTGAGTGCTGACATTTTATAGACAATTTCCAAAACAGGGCCTTGCCATTTTTGGATTATATTTCAGCTATAACTTTTAGGTCTAATTATTTGCACTGACAACCACATATAAAAGAGGATATATCATTACAGTGGTGCAGCACTGGAGACACATCAGCATTCAGCATACTGACATACTAATAGCAAAGTAAGGGAGACCAAGATTGTGGAGCTCTGCAATTTGCATTCGCTCTCTGAAATTTCTCTGATGAAAATAACACAACATTAAGGAGGTGAATAAGAGAAAAGATCCACTGTATCAAGATAAAATAACTCGTTAATAAATAACCTTGTAGCAGTCACAGAGCAATAATTAAATGCATGGGTTAGCAGTACACAGTTTCAAGTAAAGCTGAAAAAATGTAAGATGTAATTATCAGTGCCAAACAAATTATAAGCATGGCAAATCCCACTGGAATATTTAGAAACTAATTTCTGGCTTCACATTAAATATTTGTGTATGTGGGTATTTTTGGTGGAGTGGAAAGGAGGACTCGACACAGAGAATGAGAAATTCTCCACTCCTGCTAGCTTATATCCATTCTCAGTTGCCTTCCTATATCTAAACCATGTGGTTAAAACATCTAAGTGCCCTGTCAAAGGTTTATTCTCCAGAGCTGCCTCAGCCATCACAGCAGTGCTCCAAATTCACTGAAATCTGGGAGGCTTTGGCCCTTGACTTTAATTTCTTCTCTTTTCTTCCTTGTTCTCATTTTTCATCATTGTCTTGGGCTTAGGTAATTTTATCCTCTATGAAATCTATTTTTAGAGGGTAAACAATAAAGGTCCTGTGCCTCGGTACAATCTAAATGAGAGCACGTTCCAGAGAGAGACACAGGATCGAACTCAGTGTACTGGAACAACAGCTATGAGAACTTGTTAAAACTTGCTCCAGTGACGACTGTAAGATCAACTCATCCAGGTACCTGAAAATATGTGTAAGAGGAGCCAGAGTCTCTTCCCCGTGCCACCTGAAAGAGCTGCTGTGAGCACCCCTCACCTTCAGCGAGTGAGGAGGGACACACCTGCACAGAACCTGTTTGGTGAAGGAGTCATCTCTAGAAACTAACTCAGGACTTCTGCCAGAAACACCAGCTTTCCTCAGCATGAAACAGTGAGTGCCTCCAGCTAGGTCTGGAGCTAGATTTAATTTAAAAGCTGGAGTTGCCTTTTACTATTGTCCTTTATTCATCTCTAGCTCTCTGAGAGCAGCAGGACAGAGCAGGACAAAGCACAAATCAGGTTTTGCTGAGTGGTCATGAGCTCCTGTGCACATCACCACAGGCCTCCCTGAGCCACCTTGGGTATGTCTGGGGCCACTGCCAGAGCTGCCTTCTCCCCTGTCAGCAAGAGGAAGACCCAGACCCAGGAAAGAAAGCAGAGGCAGACCTGCTCGTGCAAAGGACCCATGTCTGGCCATAGAGAATGGGCCACTGCCAGCGTCGGGACTGCCAAGGAGCAGGGAAAACTGCCTCAGCATGAGGGACTTGCACCTCAGCCAGCTGCCCCTGCTGCCTTGTGGCAAGGGAGGGCAGAGTGCTGTGTTCTCGTTCAGCTGAGATCAAAAGTAAGCTTTTCACCTCCAGAGAAAGTTAAAACTTTTAAAGTTACAGGAAGAATTGAGGAACCTGCTCTCCCTAGCAGCTTGTGAGGGGACTGGAGACCGTTCTGATCTCTGCTTCCAAAGACTGCTCTTGATCTCCAGCCAGAAAGCAGCAGCAGTTTAGAGGTATTAACAGTTGCACTTAGCACACATAAAGGGTTAGAGAAGGACACCACATACAGCAGCATGCACTTCTTCCTACCCTACCTTTGACAAAACTGGCCTGGCTGGTATTTGCATGCAAAATATATTCTGGGCATTTTAAGACTCAAGCAACAAAGGCATGCAAGCAAAGTATCAACGCCATCACGAGAGTCACAGCAAACAGTAAGCAGATTTCACCAGGCACGCTGTGGCTGTGCCTGGAAAGGGGCCAGAATCTGCAGGGCCCCCTCCCCTTTTGGGGATGGCTCTCCTCTCCCTACTGGAAAAGTCCCATCTGACGTGGCGTACTGTAGATGGATAAGAAGTGAAAAGGACCAACCTTCTCGCTGATCTGAGAGATGAAAGTTTGTTTTGTTTGATGGCAGAGTGCGATGAAGATGAGGAGGGAATAAAAAAAGACAAGGAAAAACACAGAGAGTAAAAACAGGCCAAGCTTCATCTGTCCGCACACCACTGAAACGACAAGACAAGACTACAGAGGTCAGCCATGACTTCCCACTGCGCACACACACCACTCCATGTCACGGGCAGAGTGCGCCACACTCGCATCGCTCTGGCCCAGAGCAGGGCCAGCCCCTCCACCTCCCTGACCCACTCACTGCCCCTCAAGGCAGGGCCGAGGGGACCTCACACCTCACACATCCTCACATGAGGGGGCTTCAGGGACTGCCCTGCTCTGGGCCAGATAGTGGAAGCACGAACACATTTACATGTGCAAAACACTCACACACACGCAGAGCAAGAGACTCCAGCCCTCACACAGGCTGATGTGTTCCCACATATCCACTCCAGCTACAAAGACGATGGCAAAGGCACTTTAAACACACTGACCACACACTGGGAAGAGCACATACATAGATCTGAATTTTATAAAGTATGAAAGAAATGCTCCAAGTGGTGAATAGAAAAATCTTCTACCATGAAGAGCTGTTCTCCCTCTCCAAACAAAGAGCTAAACGCAGCAGAGAGATATTAGGCAAGTGACAGACATGCGCAGTCTCAGCTGGGCTCAGTTTTGGGTGAGCCTTATTGGTACACTGTGCTGTGAGCGAGAGATGGTCAAGAAATCAGAAGGACAAAACACCCAGAGAGAATTGAACAGGTCCCAGTTTTTGTTCCTGCGGGAGAGACAGTAGAAGGTTAGTTGCATTTTTCTTATAGACAAAGAAGATCTTATTTCTCTAGCAGGAGTGACCTCACTCCAGCTACAGATCTGTCATGTATCAGCTGTAATCGAACCCTCACCGACAGAATACACAAATGGATTTGATACTTAAAGACTGCTTATGAGTCACATTTTTGATCGGGGAAGGAGAAGGTGGGGGGAGGAATCTGCTTTCCAGCAGAAACACTGCAAACTAGAGAACAGCATGCGGCATTATACAGTGCAACAGTACAGCCAGCCATGTCCAGCGATCAGAGGACAGGATTTTAACCAACACTGACATGGTACAGCCAAGACAATAAGCTACCAATAACAGTGGCCTACGAAGGGTAATGGAGCTTGCTGGAGAGCAGCAAAACACTTATTTACATTTCTTCAATTGAACTGATACCAGGGGACCTGAACCAGCCAAGTCAGAGCTTAACTGGCCCATAACTGAGGGTCACATTCAGCGAGGAGCACCACCCAGATATCCTCAAAACAAACAGTCCTGGCTTAAGGTCCAGGTTTTCTCTGGCCTGCTTCAGACAGGGGATTTACCTCTAGGTCTACAAAACATTAACATAAGGCTCATTTGATCCTGTGAGACCCTGTGATGGGAGGGAACCTTATTACTGCTGCTCCCAAGCTAATACTTTATTTCCTAATCTAATGGAGCGTATCACATCTGCATGGCCTCAGCAGACAATGAGGGGCTCCTGCCTTCTGCTCAGCTCTTCCCAGCAGGGAGGATTTGTTTCCTGCCCTTGCCCAGGAAGGACAGCGCTTCTGGAAAACCAGACATGCTCATGAATGACTGCATTTCTGGAAAGCAGCACTAACAGGTAACACAAACTCCATGTGCTGCCAGCATGGACAAACCTGCTGTACCCACTGGGACTGTGAGACTGAAGGGTAAAAAGCTGAAGGCTGTACACTGGTGGATGATGCTGGAACAGCTACAGAAACACCTGTCCGTGCTGCCAAAACACAGCAGCTGCACAACCACTCCCTGCCTTTGGGAAGGACTGATAGACTCCAGCTGTACCAAGGGGACTCACTGAGGTGCCACTTGGCCTGCCTGGGGACAAGGTGAGGGGTGCTGCTGCAGCTGGGGACAGCCAGGAGCTTTGTTTTGGGGAATCTGGCAGGGATTGCATGCCCATCAGTGGGCATGGACAGGAGGAGGCTCCAGCAGTGGCTCTTCCCCACATGTTGACATTTCAGATTAGAGTTGGAAAGGTTAGGAGACACATGTGAAACACACTAATTCAAACAGATTATTTTCTGATTTGTCAAACAGGAACAAGTTTAGGACCTGCTAGTTGTCATTAATTGCTGTATTATCTCTTAATCTCTTCTTATATTAGTGGCTTATAAAGGAATAAAAACCAGTATCAGGCTATTTTGGAACAGCTGAAAGGTGAGAGGGAACACCTGGGCAGAAAGTTCTGCTTTTTCTTTAGTTAAGGCTTAAACAGTTGCTGCTTTATCTGAGATAAACCTGATAAATGGTAAATTCAAAGTTTCACCTCCTTACAGATCCCATTCACATGCTCCCTTATCTCCAATTCTTTATCCATGTCACTCCTAAGCTAAGAAGCATGTTTTATCAACAGTTTTTCTGCCTTTTTACAGAACAAATGACTCTTGAGCAGTGACAGTAAATAAAATCTGCCACCCCACCACATACAGACAGAGGATTTAATACTGGGGTTACCCAGAGGATTCCCTGTACAGAGTATCGCAGCTCACTAGGCACACTACTGTGCTCCCACAAACCTGAGCCACCCAGCAATTAACATGCCAATCTAAGTGCAAGACAAAGCAAATCAAGTCACAGCAGAAAAGCCACCAGAAGATAGCAAGCTCCAGAAGGCAAAAACGGGGCTCCTTTTGAAATCCAAGCTGAAACAGCAAAGAAGCATAGAGCAAGGCTGTATTAGAGACGTGCTCTATCGGCAGAAATTCCTACGCTGATTGAATTTGGCTTTTGCTCTGCCACAGACGTGCTTGCCTATGCAACAGCACCAGCAGCACTCTAAGCATAGCAGCTTGTTGCAGAAAGAATGAATCTGGACTTAGGGAAGGCTCTGCTTTTGAATAGTCTTGGGCATTAAGCTCCCTGAAACAAGACAGGGGACTGTGGCCAGGATATAAATGCACAGGTTTAAGAGTTTAGATCACTAGCTCAAACAAAGGAACACATTTTGAAAGCTTTTCAGAGTGGGAAGCTAATACTTTCCTGAAAGCAAGAAAAAAGTTCATTATCCCAACTGGTTCTGCAATTCTGCTGGGAACTGCCAGCATCTGTCCTGTATGAAAACCCTCTGGTGCTATGCAAGGCATTAATAGAAAGGCCAACCCAGACACTTTGGAATCAAAAAGACAGAGAGGTTAACAAAACCCAGAGGGGGGTGAACCTGTTCCTGCTTATCACCAAAAGCACATCTTGTGTCTCAAGGACTCCACATAAATCAAATTTTATCCTTTACAGCTTTTAGTGGTATAAAGGAACAAAAGGACAGATTGTCTTTTTTATGCCAGATTACATGAGAATAAGACAACCTCCCATTATATCCAATGAACAATGTTCTCATGCCACAGTGATGAGTATATTCCATCCTAGAGAGACAGATAGGATGCTCAGGGCACCCAACCATCCTTTCCCATTCATAGTGCACACACATGCATACATGAATTCAATTAAGAGTAGAAAATCTCAGAGCACCAGAGATGTATTTCTTAGCCCTTTGTGCAAGCGGATATGGAAGGGGAGGGAATGGACATTTAGTTGGCACAGATATGCAGGCCTAATTGTTCCACAGATGTCTGTGTAGGTCATGTGGGAAAGAGGTTTTCAAGTCCATTTCTGTGTTGCATTATCATGCACTGAACCACCAGTCACTCTCCTTCTATTTTCCATAAAGGTCATTTTACAAATAATCAGACTTGAGCCTCACATTGCACTTTGAACTATCAAAGGACTTTGCAAGGAATAAAACTGTTAAGCTTATTTAGTTGAGTTCTATAAAGCACACTGAAATCTTAAGACGGAATGTGCTCGCTGAAGGACAAAGAAGTATTATTTATTAAACCATGATCATTAAAATCATTATGGCATAGCAGAATGCTCAGAGAAACACTGATGGTGAACACGCTTCATGCCAGGAGAAAACATGACCAAAATATTCACAGTAATCTATGGGGAGGAGAAAACTTGGCAGAAGCCTCCATGCTCTTCTCTGGCTCTGGAGCCAGGCAGCTCTGGTGTGAGGACTGGCACGGTCGGAGCGGCACAAGCCACGATGCAGAGTAAGCAGGAAGTGCCTGCTGGTGTCGCATGCAGCACAGCTTGGGCTGTGCTTGCCCCCAGCCTGCCTGCAACCAACTGAGGAGCACCTGCCCAAACCACAGCTGCTATGACTTGGCTTACAGCATGGCCACAGCTTCAGCATGGAGAAGCATCCTGGGGCAGAGGAAATGAAGTCAAAAGTACTGAAATCCCATAAAAAGGAGTGTACTTTCTTCCTCAGAGTGTCACCGATCTCTGTGGCATTGCTGTGCTGCAGCGTTATGCTGAGGTCAGGACTGCACAGTGCCCATGCAGGGGGATCATGGCCCTTCAGACCCGCAGCCCTCCTCAGCCATGTACCAGCTGCCCAGGGCTACACTCTGTGGCCTCTACCGCAGCCTGGTTTTGCTTCTTCTGATGGTCCAGAGCAGACATCTGTCCGAAGCAGCAGTCTGGGTCATCCTGTCTGACTCAACTGCCAGTTGGTGTTTCCTGTCATCCAGGCACCTCCCTCACAAGTCTCTCCAGTCTCTGCTTGCCTGTGATCACTGCCAGGCCCTCGAGCACTGGCAATGTCCCTCTCTGGGCAAGTACTGTCAACCCCATCAACCCTGAGGACAGGCAGGTTTAACAGACCACATTGCCAGAAGTGTGTATGTAGCTGGGTTGTAAACAAACGTTATTCCCTTGTTGTTTAGCAATTTTTCAGACATCTCTAGTTTTGGTTGCTGACTGTTCAACCACTGTCCTCAGCTTTTACTCTTCTCCTGGCAATAGCCTCGAGCTTTGACTGCTGTTGCTATTTTAGCTGTTTTAATATTACATAAGCAGAAAATGTTCTTTTTAAAGGTGTCAAGTCCTGTTGCTCCAGGCCCATGTCAGTCATTCAGAATTATTATTATTTACACAAGATCCCTGCTGCACTAAGTATCATATAGCCACAAGTAGCCATTTCGGTGAGCTCCCTCCGTGTCTGAGCCTAAGCCACTGCCAAGTCCCCAAGAGTAAAGCCCTGCAGAGGCCAGAGAATCGTTCCTAGGGACAGAGCCATAATACAAATTTCATTTTGGGTGACGGCTCCTTGGCAAAATTTGGCAAAAAAAACTTCAGACTCCAAGTGAGGTTCCCTGCTGCCAAATGAAATACTAGCCTGGCCTTTCAAAAAACAGATGAAGACAGCACAGATTTTTGCAGTAATACCATTTTTATTTACTGCAGTCTGATTTACCAGTTTGCAGTTTGGGGAAAGAGCAGACAATACAGTTTGAAATGGTGTTATTTTAAAAGTAGCTGTGCAGCTGCTTCTCTACAATATGTGTAGCATTTTGGGCAAGGGAACTCACTGTGCTTGCCCCACTGGGCCGTGCCTTGAAGACCTGAAAAGCAGCACTTAAGAAGTGAAAACTGGGCAGTAGACTTCGCATTTGATAGGAATTATGCAGCCAATACTCCCATAAGTACTATTCTATAGGCACTGCTCACTGTTGTAAGTAGCATGGGGAACACACCTAGTGAACTCCACAGTGTATTAATAAAGATATTCTTATACACAGTCTTTCTGTTCATCTGCTTCACTGAAGTAGGAAAAAAATAATGCCATGTGTAGAGAAAGAGAAGGGTGGAAAAACCCCTTCATACAGGGAAGGAGTCAAATAGCAATGCCACTATGGTGGGGCACACCACACAGGCCACCACCTTTACAGGCATTTCATAGGACAAGACTTTTGGCTGAAAATGCTCCTCTTCGTGCAGATGTCCCTGGAGCTGTAGGCAAATGAAAAATAAAATGTGTTCCTTAAAAACCAATGGTGTAGGTGAATCAGTGCAATTATACTACACTCCCAGTGAGCATGACAAAATGACACCTTTTTCCTGTTTCCACACTAGGTCCACTCTGCCTTCTACACTTAAATCAATTTCCTGAATGTCTTGAATCAACTTCTTGGATCTTTTGCTGCTAAATTAGACATTAAGCTCTCCAGATTAGAGGAATCACATCTTCCATATGTTTCTATTCCCTTCCCTTCTGCCTGCAGCACCATCAAGTCCCAAATCTAATCACTGTTACAATATAATGTGGTAGATGTAACCACTGACCCCAAATGGATGAGTGTTTTCTTCATGGTGGTAATGATAACATCCAAACCAGCACTGCCAAATATGCTTGTGCTGAAAGGGCAGCATAGGAATATGCCACTATGTCCCCTTCAAAATCCTTGCGATGATCCAGATAGCCACCTTGCCCTGGCACGCTCCCTGCTCTTCCCTTCACCCTGTACCTGCTGCTCTGATGGTCTGGATGTTTTCTGCAACCCTCCAGCAGGGGGAGGCGGTCAGATCCCAGTGCTGATACCCAGCCCCATCCCAGCTCAGCAGCAGTCAGACATACCCATCAGCCCAGAAACAGAAAGCTTGTAAGGGTTGCTTTCCAACACACTTAGTAAGATGAAAATAATAGCTGCAAGGAAAATGCATCCATTTTCCTTTACAAATCCCTGGTGTGGAAATGTTTTAACTTTTAATGAAGTCCATCTGTGCAGAAGTGCTGGCTGTAAAGGATTCAGAGAGACAAGACATTGGTGTAGCCTGCTCCTTCCTCTCCTGTTTTTTTCATTGATACAGAAAGCCCTGAGCAGTGCCTGGATACTCCTTCTCAGCACCCAGTCTCTTCCTTTGTTAGCATGAAAAGTATAAAGATGCTAATGAGCCTGTGCTTTCCAACACAGCCCACTCACAAAGGATTACCTGGGAGGCTAGGAAAGGGGAGGACATGATCAAAAACATAAATCCCAGAAGTCAAGAGACAAGCAAATATTTGAACTATTAGAAAAACAACAGGCTGTAAATTGAGAGCAGGCACAAGCAGTCGCACGAATTACACAGCAGAAATTAGGGCTGCTGCTCAGCACTCAGCCATGCTTCTTGAGGAAGTGGACAGCTTCTTGGGTATTCACTGCAGTGAGGTCAATCATTACAAAACCACCAAGCAATGGCAGTGCAGCCCAGAGAGTTAATTTCCACTGTAATTTAGCATTAATTAATGTCCTCTCTAGTAAAGATGCAGGCACTTTATAAGATCCTACTGCAAGTCACTTATCTGTCTAATGACAACACTGCAGGACTATCACAAGAAGAAGAAAACAGAGATTCTTTTGTTCTGCATCCCAGGCCCAAGAAATAAAGCTATTTTTATTTTTTTCCTTCCCCGTTAAAAAAATAAAATACTGTTGTTGGTTTGAATAACTTTTTGAAGTCATTAACTAATGTAGTAACAATATGATTTTTTTTTGTGTAGATCATTTGCTATCAGAAACTGTAAACAAAAATACCATCTAGGAACTAGTATGCACACAAAATATCATCTGATAATAATTTATGGGGTATCACATCTTAAATATACATCAGGACTTTATCAGGATCACACAGGCTGAAAACTCACATTGTGAAGATTATGAGCAAAAAAAGGCTTGTTTCAAAAATTCATGTGCAAAAAAAATGACAGTTAACAGCAAAACATATGTCTAAGAACATGCTGTCTTTGATGAACATCAGGATCCTCTCACATGTGCAGACCATCAATGGTCCATGCTTAGCCCGAACAGGACAAATGAAACTTGCTGAACAGCAAGCCAAGTGTAAAATTCAGTAAATTCCTCAGTCCTATGGGATTCATTCGCTAAACAAAGAGCGTTCATTAGTAAGAGATTGTAAAGTTGTTAAGACACTTTTCTACCTCTTGAAGCTTCTCTGCCTTTTTCAGCCACATCTCTATAGAAAACAGAACATTGACAGTCCAAGCATGTCACAGGAAGCAAAAGCATTCCAAATACTGCAGCAACACAGCTGGGTATCCACAAAAACCTATGCAACAACAGCCAACCTGGTAACTAGAATTCTTTCTCTTAGAGGGCAAAGGGTCAATCTGGGATGAGTTTTAGTACAGCTTTCCTGAAAAAATGAAATTGCAAGAATACAGGGAGTTTAAAATCATCCATAAGTACATTGTGAGAGTGAAATGAGTGATTCCACAGCATAGGTATAGCTTCATCTTCTGAATATGCTTAATTGGATACTTCAGTCTTCCACAGACTCTTATAATCCAAATTACACTGCAAAATAGAAAAGCAGTCCCCCATAATAAGCAATGCAAACAATGCCAGAGGCCACTTGTAGAAGCAAACACAGAGCAGGAGAAGACTTTATCATTCTCATGTCCTTTTTCCATACTAACCAAAGCAATACAACTTTAACATTGTATTTTCTTTCTTCAAATCAGAGGAAAGAAGAAATGAATATGAGATTTTATTATTAGACCGTTGATTTACTATGTGGAAATAAAATCTGGTTCTACCTTCCTTACAAACAATGGGTTGTACCAGCACAAGGATGTCCTTTCTCTTCTTGGGAAAAGCCATAACTGTATTTCCCAAGGGTTCCTGACCAGTGGCTCTGGCTCTACAGAGTTTTGTATGAAGCAGCACTTTTTTTTCTTGCCAAAATCAACAGAAAGTGTACAGGGAATTTAGCCCTTGCTTCTCTCCAAGCTAATTCAAACACCTTCAATGTAGAGTAACAAAACTGCCAGGAGACTGTCCTAATACAAAACCAAGTTATTTTGGTATGTTGAAAACAGTTTTAAATTGGCAACATAGCATAACCATTAGAAAAATCACTTTACATGAACTGTGTGAGCCCTTAATACCCAGAGGCTCAATCATTGATGCATATAAGATGGATTAGGACAACTCCAAAGAGCTGTTCATTTTTTAAAGGTACACATTCCAAAGCAGAGGCCTAAACACTGTCTCACTATAGCTGAGCACCTCTGGCTTATCAGAGCATGACCAATTTTACACTACTCCACCAAAGGTTAGTTTATACTACGAGGATTAAGCACCCCTAGATATCAATTAAAATAATTATGACATGAAGTCATAAGACATGAAGAAGAATTCCAGTTCTCCCCTTATTTCAGCATTTTACATAACACCATATAAACAGCAGAAACAGATTTCCAGAAATACGAATCAAACACAATCGAAGGTATCACTGAACGCAACTTGCTGGTTTTTGAGAAAAAGGCCCCATCACACAATTCACAAACTGTGATCAGGGCACTAAGGCAGGGAACATACTCCTTCACTGAAAGCCATGGAGTCTTTTGGGAAGGAGGAGAGTGACCTTGGGTGGAAGCAGCTCTTACCTCGAACATAAAGGTTAGCTGGGGCAGAGTAGCGGGTTCCTGCGCTGTTGGTTGCAACACATTCATATTTGCCTTGGTCTGACTCCTCACTGTTCTCTATTTGCAGAGCTCCTGTACATAAACAAGATGAAACAGACAATTCAGGTTATGGCAAATCTGGTAATCAAACTGACAGCCTCTGAAAAGGGAGGCCATGCCCCACGCTTTTAAGGTATCGTCCTGGATAAATATTTCATGATGTTCCCTGGACCCCACAGGATACCAGCATGCAGTCAAAGGTACCCAGTTTGCTGCCAGAAATTTGTGAAATTGAATATTATTACTTTTCTGATGTGCAGGGAACCAGTTACTGATGCATTTCCAACCACCCCAACTACTTATATTCACTGTTTCAATAAAGGAAAAAAGAACCATACACATATGCACATCTTAATTACAGCTTTGTATGGGACTCCTGTCTAATAAAAGAGCCTTTAATAAGCCTTTAATCAAAACAGCCAAGCACAAAGCACACTAACTGTAGCTGTTTGTTTCTTATCTGATCCACACAAAGCCTAGCAAACACCCAACAAATAGCAACCTTCCTGCAGAAACTGGCAGAGTCCCATCCCTCTCACCCCACCACCCTTCCTTCCAACAGACATCCCCTTTTGAGAAAACATTTTGCCTTTTGTCAGATTTCTCCATATTAGCGATCTAGTGATTAGTTCTTTCAGATTTCATTATACATGATATAGAAAGCTTAGAAACTCAGTCTGAGACAACAAAGATACACACCAATGCAATACACTCAGTTTGCTGCACGGCACTCTTGTGAAAGCCACTCTCCCTTTGTCCCAGCCGTGCCTGCTCCTCCAGCTTTGGGTCAGGAATAGTTGCTTATCCCAGACTGCAGGTTCCCCAGACATGATCCGATCCCATCCCCAATGTGTGGGGCACATCTAAATAATGGTAGTAATTGTGAGGGCACACACAGTAGCAATTTGCATGGTCAACCTGTACAGTACCCATGATATCGAAGTGAGCGATGGTCTAAGGTGGTTTTATCTCATCTGCTCAGCCTATGGTGTCCAGCACTGCTCAGCCTGGCAGGCTGGTCTTTCATCCAGCTTCTTGCCTAGCACAGATGACTGCACAACTGGTCACATCTAAACTCCCTGAACTGGGCTCCAGATGCAGACTAAAAGATGGAGATGTAGAGAAAGAAAAAAGCAGGATGTGTATGACAGCAACCTGACACTGCAGAAGTGCACGGTCCTTGGCCAGACACTGAAGCAGCTGCTGCTCAGCCTGCTTCCCCCAGGCATTGTGGGAATAATTTTTTAAGTGCCTCCAAGTGCTCAGATTCTGCTGGTTAGGATTGCCTGTACGAAGGCAACTCTGCTCACAAACCATATACGGAACTAAAAAACATTAACCCCTTTGCTTGTAAGGGTTTGAACTCATTTCTGCCTGCCACGGTTCAAAATGACCACTGAGAGCCACACTGAGAAAAGCTGGTGAAATTGCCTTCTCCCTTCTTGCTGGTTCAAGTTGCAGAGGTCAAACTCAGTTTTTCATATCATCAGTACTGAAGAAAAACTAATGTGAATCAACCACTGCCACCTACATTATTTAGAAGGATAAATTGAGACTGTAGCATAAGCCTATATGTCATGGGGAAAAATGAACTTCCCTGGGTTCTGCCATATAATAAAAATGATGTACAGAGCCCTCCCTATTGTTGCATTAATGCTGGAAGCTAGACAGAGAAAGCTTGTTTGCAAAAGTCTTTCCACCAACTAACAAAAGGACTTGCCAGCTTGCCTAGCCACAGCGCTCTCTGGACACACACAGACCAAAGCCTACAGATCTCTGTTGCTTAATGCAGGGAGAGCAGTGAATTTCTACACACTGTCTGGGAAAAAACATCTTCAAGCAGACAGCAGCGTGACAGGCAGTGGAGTAGGACGAAGCTTCCTAGCACTGACAAGATACAGAGAATCAGAGAATCTAGAAATGGAAAAGACCTATTACATTACCTCGTGCATCCCTGGGGGCCAGGGCAGGATTGCTCCCTGTTGCAAATGTACTTGTGTTCTGTCCAATCCCATTTTAAATGCGCTAAGTTATAGGTCTTTCACCACTTCCTCAAGGAACTCATGCCACTGCCTGGTTATGCTCTCTGTCAGGAGGATTTTCCTGGAACTCACCATATATTACCCCCTTTATAATTTCTCCTCATTACTCTTTGGGCACGCATGCACTGCAGAGCTCATTCGGAGTGCTTGCATCAAGGTTGGCTGGGAAAAGCTGTCTGCTGCAAAATATACCCAAACTTAACAAAAAACCCAACTGGCTGGGCTGGAAGCAGAGCCAGCTTCAGGTGATAAGCAGGGGTGTCTGCCTAGAAAAAATAAGATCCCTAGCAAATTCTGCCATAAACACATACCTTTTTATATGCCCTTTTCAACCATTCAATAAATAGATGTCACTGGTATAGGCTCTTTATACTTGTGACCACCATGCCACTTAAATGTCAGTCAAACTATTTTCTCTAGGGACCTCAACAGCAGAAATAAAAAAACATGAGAGGATGAAGAAAATGAAAGCAGAGGGCAGTTTCAGATGACATGCTGTTACTTTCTGTCAGTTCTGCAGTCAACATGGACCAATTTCTAAAAACATACTATAAACGTGTAATATGTGTCAGCAACTGCCTACAAACTGCTCAGGGACAATGGGCAAGGAATTCTGGTTTAGTCTGGACTGGCATGACTATTCAAACTATGGTATGTCAGGAGTAAGAGAAAACACAGAGCAGAAGGAAGTTAACACAAACATCTCAAATGAACCAGAAAGAAAACAGGTACTGCAATAAATCATCATTAGACAAACATACAGATCGTGCAGCATAGCTGACAGCTAGCAGAGAATGGAAGGATCATGGTTAAACTGATGGCGGTCAGCAGGACTGCAGGGGTCTTCTTGAAGGACAACTTAAGATGGATACAGAAAAGCGTAAGGTGTCTCAAGAGTACGAAGATTTATGAACAAAGTTAAGAAGCTCAGACAATTCTGAGATCAGAAATCTGGAGACAGAAATGCATTTGAGACTTGGGAAAAAACTTCCCTAAGTATAAAATGACCCCAACATTAGTTCAGTGAGAACTGACTCCTGAGTAATTCCTTTCCCTAAAATTCATGGAAGCTGCATCCAAAGACTCCTCCAGTTCTCCTGTGCCATATGCCTTGCTCCTATTTGCATGGCCAAGTCCTGACATGCAGTCAGATAGCACGGCTTCAGTGGATACATGAGGACCATCTACCATTAGGACATGCACACAAGTACACTGAGAAGCAGCAAAGAGCTTGTTTGGGAGCTCATGGGGCTCTGCAGCATTTTGTGAAACCTCTCCCTGCTGAGCACCACTCGACCTCCACTGTCTCTGAAGCACCCGAGCCACAGTGGGGCTCCAGAAGAAGAGGGGCAGCTATTCCGCACCACGCTGCTGTGTCACGTGAGTCTTGCGTGTGGCTCAGATCTGCTCCCAGTAACACACCTCAGCTTATCAGAGAGCTGACAGCTCCTGGGAAAACCCCCTGGCTATTCTCCAGTGCCATGGAGTAGGATGACAAGTCAGAGCTTTCTGGGGTTGAGTGCAGGAGCCAATCTGCTGACTGACAAGCACTCTTTCTATTATATTCCTTATTCCTCTTTACTCTGTGCTGGTATCTCCTTGTTAGTCCCTTCCCTACTCTCCAAGCTTTTCTTCTGCTCTTTAACTTGGGAACAGACAGCAGCCCAGTTAGCAGCTTTCCAAGATACTTATCTATTCAAATATATTTGTGCTCAGGCAGAATCATTAGTTGCAGTGACAGTGGTTAAAAGGAGCATTTAAAAAGTGCACTGCACAGAGAAAGTATGGGAAAGGCAGATCCTGATAAAGGATGCTTATTGGCAGTGCTGGGGACTGTTGTGCCATGGAGGGCTTGTCACTCTCTTTTCTAAGTGACAAATTGAATGTAAAAGGCTCTGTGCTGCCATACAAATTGATCTCTGAAATCCTGCTCCATAGCTCATGGGGTGCTTGTGCTCTCTTCTCCCAGAGAGCACTGCATGGAGCTAAACAGAGCAGACACTGAGGTGACACTCTTCCGTATCTGTTCAGCTCAGAGCTCCATCCCCAGTGGTGCAAGCAACTGTTTTTCTCCATCAGGGTATTCACAGCCTCAGTCCTCCTGGCTCACAACACAGGGACTGACAGGTTATAGAATTCCAGACACGGAATGAAATGCTCCTCTAAGCACCCAAGAGTCAGAGGAACCAGGCTGCAGTCACAGCATTCATCTGTGGAAAGGACTTGCAATGCAGATATAACAAAGCCAGCTATCTGACCAGGGCCCTTCCTCCAGCAAAGAGGTAAATTTTACCCACCCTGCACACTAGAGCACATGGCTATCCCCAAACCCCTCCTTTCTCTTTCCCACTACCTCCCACCAGCTTCCTTTACATAAATACTGACTTCTCCTGCAGCAGTATTCTTAGCTCTCTCTGCAGTCAGCGCTCAGGTTGGGGTCCCAACCCCTTCTACTGAAAATGCCCTCCTGGAGAACGAGAATTCCTCTAAGAAAATCCAGGGAGCTGTGGAGCAGGGTTAGAGGCAAGCCCAGACCAAACAAGGACCCATAAATGTGAATACAGTGGAGAATGAGACACTGAAGCCCTGAAAATGAGAGTTGGGCTGCCTGAGACAACCAACACTTGCTGTGAAAAACCACCAAAACCACGCAAGAGTCACTAATAATGAAAATAAGCATTTACCATATTCACTGTTTTTGGAAATTTATAACAGCAGCATCTCCCAGCTGTTACAGAGGATTGCACCTAGCCTCCACTAGCCATTGGCACTGCCAAATATGCAAAACAAGGTAACTACAAATATATTTTCACTGTTAGTGTTCATTATAGTTATTATGCCTGAGAGGCCAGTGATTGGCATGCAAGGGGCCTGTTCTGGATGGCAGTGCTGCTGAGAAATCACTCTCCTTTGCACAGGGGCAGCTGCTGATAACACCTGACTGCTGCCATGAGCTGGACTTGGGTGGAGAGGGAATAAAGGAAACCCAACGTGCTCAGCAGCATGAGGCCTCCTCTTAGACAGTGGAGTTTCAGGATGCTCTGATCTCTCACTAGCAGGTACAAGAAATCTCAGGGGACTCTGTGTCAGATATAAAACTACAGCACTGTCAAATGCACAGTAACACCTCTATGTGCTTCTAAAGGGACATGAGTCAATCTGAATTCCAACAGTAAGAAACATGGCATTACAAACATTTCCAGGTACTACCCCACCCAAACTCCCCACAGCACTGCTCCTGCAAGAAGATCTTCTCACTTTTAAACTGTTCTCCTTTCGCTTTTTTTTGGTGACTGGAAAAGCTCAAGAAACAGGAAAAAAAATCCTATCATACACAAAGTACAATCAAATGTATAAACACATGCTCAAAAAGAGACAGCAAAATTCTTTTAGCTTCCTCTAATCCCTTTGGATAGCTTTACGCTCCAGCTCACAGGATAGCATTGAAATACTGGAGCTATATTTAAACCAGTTCGCCTGGGACTGGAAAAGGTTTAGCTGCAGCTATACACAAGTCAGTGCTGGTGTTTACCTGGCTTCCCAGACAGCTTCTGACACCCAAGTGAGCTGATCTAAAGTTAATTCAGACAGACCTCTGCTACGCTGACGTCTGCAGGGAAGAAATACTCTTATGTATAGGAACCTCTGATATTTCCTGTGGTGACAGAAAAGTAACAAATAAATCTGACTGGAGAGGGATAATGCCTGAGATGATGATATTTCTTTACCTCCTCATGTGCATCCTATCCAGTGCCTGTTCAGTCCAGCACCCACCAGAAACACAACTGTGCTCTGCTCTCTCTTACAGCCCAGGGCAGGAAAACGCAGCCAGGTTTCACAAAAGGTTGAGTGAGTTCAATTGCAGAGAAATGCTGAAAATGAACACCTTATATTCTACTTCAAAAATACAAATGGGGCAGAACTTGCTTAAACACAGATTTGCCGATACGATCCGTGGGTCATCTTAAGAAGCCAGCTATTGCTTAATCTGACAGGCATTTATCAGCTCGCTGTCTTTCTGATGAACAAACAGGGATTTCAAGATTAGATTACTATCTGAGGCAAAGAGTGAAGCTACAAACGGAAATTCTGAATTATAGATTGGAGCTCCTCCCATTTCAGGGAAGCCAGAGATGTCTTGGACAGAAAGGACTAAATATGTGGGGTGAGGTCAAACAAAGTGTTTAGAGACAAAAATCTCCTCCTGTTTGGAGTGGTGCATGGCAGAACTTCTCAGGTCATCCTCTGGTTAACCACACACTGCTCCCTGCGAGTAGGTTCACCACCGCTCTGGCACAAATGTCTTGGGTAACATCCTAAGTACTCCAGAAACACAACTTCTAGTGACATAGGCACAGCAGCAATCAAATCAAACAAAAACCACCCCTTCCCCCCAAACACTATTACCAAAAGGGTTCATTTAGAGTAATTAGTTCACCCTTCCTTTCAGACCAAATTAATGGATTCCAAAGCATCAAACTTACCTTAATGAGGAACAAAAGTGCAGCTGGGTATAGAACATGGCAGAACAGTCACTTCTACATGGACATAACCTCACCATCATAAAAGAACTTTCATCTAATCTGTCGTTATCTTTAGAAATTCAGTGACCTCCGTTTTAAATAAAAGACATCGGGCTGACAGAAATCCTCTAGGAGAAGCCAGGGAGCAGCAAGTGGCTTCTGTTTGCTCTCACAGAAATGTCATCTTTGACATTCAAACAGGACACATATATTTTAAATAATGTCAAGAACATTTTTAAAATACCTCATCAGGACTCAAACGGGGGTGAGAAGGGGGTGGGGTTGTGGGGAACTTATGTTTTATGAGATGGATGGTTCTTTTCACAGAGATGTGATCAGTTCCCAAGCAGGAGGTATGGAGCATCCATGTGGTTCTGGTGCTGAGTCACTAATGTCATCAGATAGGGCGGGTGTGCAGCAAAGCGTGCAGGAAGGCCCTGGGATGGCTGCACGCTCAGCGTGCCCAGCCAGAGCTTGGAGCAGTCAGCTAGTTAGCATTCCATCTGTCATTTCATTTTAGGATTTGCAGTAGAAATAGGAGATGAAGAAATAAGTTTTAAGGAGCTTGTAACATCACAGCTGTCAATCTCCAGTGTTCCAAAGGGAGGAATGACAGATATATAAGCCCATTCATATAAAAATAAGGTTTGCAGTCTTTTTCCCTGACCCAGATTCGCGACAGAGGCAACTTAATGCAAATACGTATCAAACAGCAATTCACATTTACTCTAAAATCACTTAACGGGATCTGAAAACATTAACCCCCAGCAACAGAACCAGTTCCAAGAATCAGATTATTAACTTCCAGCAGTGATTCAGGAAAAAGGGAAGGAAAGGGGAGAAGGAGGAAAACTGACCAAACGAGATCGTGTTGATTTATAGGCAGTAGTCATTCTGTCGTGAAATCCAGAGGTCAATCAAGAGGGGTAACCAAAATCACAAGAGAATTCAGAGGGGCCTTAGCATATAACGCTGATTAACATGCTAAAGTTAATCTAAAAAGACAGCTTTGAGTGTTCAGGCTAAAAAAAACAACACTCCAACTGGAAAGTCATTACTGGCGTACATAGGCTGTGAAAACTAGCCGCGACTGTGCACCAGGCTGGGCTGAGCTGTCAAACCAGGGGTGGGTTTAATTAATGGAGGCTTAAACAGCCAGATGTGCTTCTGATTCACCTATTTAAAACAAATCTTTGTGCTGCAAAGCAACATCAGTGTGTCCAGCTCAGAAAGAGGAGTTTGGCGTAGTGGTTCTCTACTCTGCTACCACATTAGAGGGTCAGTACACTTGAAAGACAAACATGAGGAACACAAAGGTGCTCCTTATCCCAGAGTCGTATTTGCTCAACCTTTCAAGAATATTTCTCTGGTGAGAGTTTCATGCCCATCAGCAGCAGCAGAGAAGAATTTGACTGTTCTCTTGTGAAAATGTTACCTCCATATACTTGTACCAAAGCAAACCACCTAAAACCCCTGAGATACCAGACCTCAGAGGCCACAACTGTGTGGGAAATTCAAGACTTGCAGGAACTGCAGGAGATGTCAACTCTCCTGTGGTGGAGGCCTGGGACCATTTTCCAAACTTTTGCAAACTTTCCATTGAATAACCCCCTTTCAATAGTGCAAAATTGCAATGGATGAGTCCACAAGAAATCACGCTAAAACCCAGCCAAAATAAACACACTAGTGGGAGAGTACAGATGAGCGAGAGTGCTGGCAGAATTAGGGCTGAGAGTAAAAGCTGAAGATGAGAAACACCAGAGGAGAAGGGACAAGGCAGACAGGAGATGGAGTGATGTGACAACTGGAGGCACATTTCAGCATTCTTACCTCTGATCGGTGTACCACCTGGTGAGGTAATTTGAATGCAAATAAGATTAGAGAGAAGCATTAGTACAAAGACGAAAGGAAGAAAATCATAACTAAAAAGCAGAAAGTTTTTTAAAGCTAGAATTTGTATTAGCGCGACAGGAATAAACAAAAAGAAACTGATGTGCAATAAAAGTCAGTGACGCTCTCAGGAGGTTAGTAAAGCTCATCGCTTCCAGGAGTGCAGCATCCAGCCCTGCATCCTGCCATTAATAAAGCCCCACCCTCACGAACAGGGGCTGAACTAAGCTGCCAAGGTGGCATTGCTGGCTGGCCTCACCACTTGCATTCACCCACGCCACTGTTCAAGCAGTTGAGATGGAGGACACTTTGGGAAGATGGTGCAGTGCCCCTTCAATTCTTCATACAGAGCAGGGAAGGTGTGTCCTGGGGGCTGTGTGACTGTGAGTGTGCTGGGCAGGAGGGGTGGAAAGCGCATGGTTGCGGGCACTAAGTGCAATTTTGCTTTGAGGTTAGAATGACCAGTGGGACAAAATCTGCTCACTTAAAGACATTAAACTACGGGGGAAGTGTAATAAATCAGTTTTGAGTCATTCTCCACATTCCCATAACCCTTGCATCAGGTTCCCTCCGGCAAAGAAATTGGTGTCACGCAGAATTAACTTTACATACAGAAATATTTCGAAATGAAGTAGTTTCTGGTAATGTAACAGTGGCACGCTAGCCAGACCTCTGCTGTTCCTGTCTAATTTGGATGTTAGCTTGAGAAAGGAATCCCTACCCTCTTTATAAGGCACTGGAGATAATTTTACATGCTGTAATGAAGAGTATCTTATAAGGAGGGCTTCTCTGGGAGTGAGGTTAAATCATCCTGCTGCAACAATCTATAAAGGTCTGTTTTATGAGGTCAACATATTTAGCAAATGGAGGATCCACTGGTCATTGTCTCGACTTTGGCATATAATCAGTACTGAGGCATGATGGAGAAGCTCCAGCTGGGCAAATTGGCAGGGAATCCTTCTAATCCCCACTTTTGTCCCCTTGGTCTTAATTTGCACATATGAAGGCTGTTAGTATAAGGGAGAGATTCATGCAGATTAGATCTGTAGGCAGTTCATGGTATGTGTTGGTTTTATGCAGATTTGTAGGATCTGAATACCAAGCACTTACCAAAGAAAACTGAGGAGTTTAAACAGACAGAAAAACAGGGTTAAACAGGACACAGTGTGTCAAATCATGTTCAGTGTATTGATTAATAAATACCAGTATGCATACAAGAGTGTCGTGTATCTCAGATTTACAGCTTATTCCGTTATCCACAACAATGATCACCCAGTGGGAAAGAAAGACAGAAAAGAATTTCTGTAAATACAAAGAAGGCATATTTTAAGCACATTTAATTTTCCTCTTAAAATGTAATTACAATATTTATACTTATTCCTTTTCTTTCCTAACTACCCTTCCCTTAGGCAGAGTCCTTTTCTGACAAAGGAGCAGCAATTCAGATTACTTGTTTTAGCATTTTTCTCTGCCAAGATGACATTACCCTATTTTAACTTTATGTCTTGTTATATTTCTTGACATTTTCTATCCATAGATGACTGAAGCATCAGGAAAAATCTTTCAGTGACTGAAGTTGTGGGTAATCTCACTCTTGCTATAATAAATCTGCTGCTTACTTATCTATCTTAGTAACTACTGCTACCCTTGACAGAACAGTCATACCCAGAGATACTTGCATGGAATAGCACAGCCATGGAAAATAGGGTTATTTCTCTTTGCCTGTTTGGAAAGTTTGCCAAGTGATTATTTTTGTTCTGTTTGGTCTAGGGCCTTCCCCACCCTCTGGTGTATCATGTCTCCCCTGTCCCATCCCTTCAGCAATTTTCAGAGTTAAGAAAAGCATCACCACAGTGTGTCACTTCCTCTGGGAATGGTGCGATGACTTTGAGCACAAGCCCAAGGGGCAGAAAGCAGGACTTCCTTATCTCTCATCTGACTGAAATAGGGTTTGTTGCTCTGTCCTAAAACTGAAAAGATTTGCAGCAAATCTTTAAATCTACTCCCTGTAGAGGCTAAACCCTTTCTCTAATACGGAATTGTCTAAACAGAAGCAACTGCATACTTGAAGCAGATTTTCTAAAACATTAAGTGTGGTCAGCTCATTTTTTCATGTGTTGAATCCCAATCTTCCTGGCTTCCAAATATAAGCCAATCCTTGTGAGAGCAACACAGACGCTTGCTGTATTTAGCGCAGTGTTTGTTCTATGTCTCTCTCACCTTTGCAAAGGTAAGACATTCGTTCTTCACTCAGAGGACACCATTGCAGAGAATGCACAAGGTTTTTCTTTTGTACGCCAGATTTCCTCATCCTGAAGGAATAGAAGTTTCCCTTTGTCTTCACATCACATGACAATTCGTCTCTGGCTGTTGTCCTTTCAGGGTGTTCCTCAAAGGAACCAAATCACAGTACACAGGCCACAGGGTGCCAACATAAGAGAGTCCATCAAATGATGGAGGTGTCATCACTCAAATGGTTACTGAGGCCAACCTGTGTCCTCTGACCACCAGGCCACTTTATGCAAAGGGCACCCAATGATCAAATTTCAAAACCAATTCCTTGTGTCTGAAACACTCGTAAGGAGGTTTATTTCACATTCATGACAACAGCCACAGAGTAACACTCTATACATTCACCTCAGTCAGGAATGAGTGCAGACCCTGACATCCTTTGTGTACTGGAAGCACAGTCAGGCATCCAAAGCAAGGCAAAACATAAGATGATAAGCAGGAAAACCCCACAGGGTTATTTGCATCAGTACTTCCCAGTGCAGAGGAGAAGCGCTGCTGGAGAAGGGACTTCACACTGATGACAAACTTACCACACCCTTACCAACATACCACTTCCTTGCAGGCACCTGAACCACCAAAAAGTCAATCCGAAGCAACATCAACAGAGAAACCAAGGCTCTTGCTGCTTACAACTGAGCACTAGGGGCAGTGTAACACTAAATCCCAGAGAACTTTGCTTTTGGCTACTTCCTAACATAGAAACCAAAGTATTACAGAAAAGACTGACTATTTGCCACCAGTTGCCACAGTCAGTCCTTTCTGCATCCATCGTTTTGTGGGTTCCCTGATACTTTTGGATAATACTACTCAAATCCCACTCCTTTGGGCTCTTCTTACACACCCTGTTCCAAGTTGATGCCCATCTGATGTCTGGACTCAGAACTGTTCCTTGCCAGAAGCTGAGTGTATTCTGCTGGGTACTGACTGCTGACTGTCACCAGTGAAGCGAGATAGGGATGTCACGGCCCCTTCACCAGGAGAGGAAACACTTCTTTTTGCATTTGTTCTGTGTATGTTGGGTATCCCCTCCATATCTAAATAAGTAGTGGTTCTACTTGATAGGATCAAGACTAAAACGAAAACACTTCTGAGAGTAGAAACGCAGCAAGATGATGAGGTGATCTGGCTCTCACTGCTTCGTTGTTAGAAGCACCTACACTATTCCAGAGAGTGACTGAAGTCACCTGCAGAGCACTCCCTTAATACTTCATTTGCAATTAATTGCCTGAAAGCCACACTAGGGTCTAGGGCATGGTTCCTTAACTCAGTTAATTGACCATGATTAAAAGATACTTTTTGTAACACCAAATTTTTTATTAAATGAAAGATAATGCTTCCTGAATTTTTGCTGTTTCCTTACATAGCAAAGATATCTGCACATTCACATTCAGAATAGTTATTCTAATTTGACATTTTGTTCATAATTTTTCTGAAGACCAAGGTGGAAGAGCAATTCTTCAGCTATGAAACTCACTGGACACATTCAGGAGCTTAGAGAGTATGAATTCCACCTAAGTTGCTTTGAATTCCCCAGGAGTTTATGATCCAAGAATCTTTACAAAGGAACTGTGAAGCACCAGCACAATCTGACCTATACTGGTAGAATTTCTGCCATGTCATTAACGAAATTTCAAACATAGTTAGAGGTGTAGCACTGACCCTTGCTGCCAGAAATCATAATGTATATGACTTGCAATACTACAATGTCTCAACAGTTTTATAAACCAGTTCAGCCGAACAGGTTTTAAATGTGTTAACATGCTGGGGAGGTTTCCCAGCCCAGAGTTAACTTTAGATCGCGTGTCAGTGACTGAGAAGCAATGACTGAAGCCATGCACCCTCAGGGAGAACAGGGAGTTGTCCTGAGTCACTGCATTTGCAGAAAAGCAATCTCTCCAAAAGAGGTGGGAAGTATCAGCAAGATGAGCAAGGGAGAATTTTGCTACAACTAGCATGAGTCAGAGACTTTGCTTTTGTCTTGATCTGTGATAACACAGATGAAATCCTGTATTTATTTGTGCTCTCATCTCTAGAACTATAAACCCAACATTTGCTGGCAAAACTACCCAAGAGCTGGACTTAAAAGAATAAGTAGACTTTACTACGGAGGAAAGATCAATGTATTGGTGAGAAAGAGTTAAAAAAACTCCTCTGAAACTAAAGAGTTATGCTGTCAGAAGGTGCAATTAAAAAAATGCATATATATACATATAGATAAAATTAGTAAATGAGGGATGGATTTATAAACTGCATATTTGCTCCTGATAAAGACAGCAGTCCTCTGGGGTTAAAAGAGCCTAAGATGATGGGATGGATGTTTTAGACCACAAACTCAAGTACCTTGACAGAAGATGAACAGAACTCTAAAAAGTGATGTTCGGAGTCCCCTTGGGGACATGATCTGACTGCATGCAAGTTCAAAGACCTGCCTGAAGTCCCCAAAGCACTGCCAGACCACATAACTGTGAGTGTCAGAAGAGAGCACCTCTCCCAAACATGCTGCTTCTTTACCTCTAGCTATTTATTCCCTACCAGGAGCTTGAAAAACAAAATCATCCCTCAACCCCTCTATAAGTCAGACTCTAAAGCTGCTTTGACCTTCATGACCTTTACTTCGTACATCTGAATACTAATATATTATGTACTCATTGAAGGTCGGACACTCTATATACAGAATACTGGGCTCACAATGTGCTGGCGCTATTTTAACTATATTACATCTGTCTAGCTTTTATTGGGTTTTAATTAAATGAAATTAAATGAGCGTATATTTAGATTGAGACAGTATAAACTGACATTCATGCAGATATGCCAGGCTGACTGTAAGATACGATCTTAATGGAGCAGAGACTTTGCAAACTATTAAACTCTCTCATATAATGAGGTATCTATTTAAATACTCTTTTCTTTGAAAAAACAACAACTTTGCCCCACCATGGTGTAGTGCTGGAGTGCTCAATTAGCACCTTGCAGAATGAATCAGAAATGGCCCAACCCATCCCAGTGCTCACACAGGGTGACTACAATCAGGTTAAGTGGGACTCAGGTACTTCAAAACACAGGCCCTGCATTATGTCCATTACAAATACAGGAAAAAGCCACAAATGCAAGCAGGGGTTGAATCTCTGGCCCATGAGAAGCTGTAAACTGCATGCTCCTCACTCATGCCAGGGTGGAGCAAAGCCTTAGTGGATCTGGCATTGAATCACCAGGTCCCTGAAAACAAAACTTTATGCTCATATTTGGAAGTCTCTTGCACTGAACTGTGGAAATCTCCCCTTACTACATTAGAGAGCTAATCAATTCCTTTTGTGAGTCTGAGGATGTGTGCTGCTCATTGATTCCTAAAAGGTTCCCTTGACACCTCCCTTGGTAATTACTGTGTCTTCAGCAAGCAGCCAGCTCCGGAGTTTAAATCCCAGGTGAAATATTCAATTGAGATGTTGCTCAAGAATAGCAAATAGGAATCAAAACTTGGACCCTGTGACAGGGTTTACTAGTTTGTTTTTAAACTTTCTATCTCACTAAACTTGTGAAACAGCTGGTAGAGAGGCAGCCAAGTGCCTGTGAAAAGGAGGCTGGAGAACATACAGCGAGTGCATCAGAGGCTGCCTTGCTGCTCATTTATGGTAATTTCTGATGCTGATTTAGTCAGCTATGAAGTGAAACACACCCATGTGCACTTTCCTACTGCTGCTTCCTAAAGCTTCTCAGAATAATTAACAAGTGCGATATTTTCTTTCAGCACAAACAGATCAAGATTAAACCATGTTGTGGGAGAGAGAAGCTAAAGGTCACTGGGAAATTTCATAAGCTATAAATGCATTAGTATAATTAGCACTCACTGGTACATCAAGGTGGGATCAGGAGTGTCAGGCTGGATTCTATTTTTGATGAGAGTGATGTCTCATTACCCACTTCCGCAAGTACAGACCTACTTCTTACCATCCAAGCATCATCAGATGTCTGCAGAGGGCTCCTGCTCTGGGGAGATGTGTCAAGACATTCACCTTGTTAGGAAGAAGATGGTGTTGTCCTGGCAGCACCATTCATAACAAATGACTTTTGAGTACCCAGAGATATATCATGGCCAGGCAAGGCAGTCTCTAGACCAAAGTTGTTCCCGCTCTGTTCCCTTCTGTACTTTGTGTAGGGTACTGGGGGCGTTTTGCCACCAGACTAAAGCTGTTGCGCAGTGGTGCTGTGCATTGTTAAATAGCCACCCTAATTCCTGCTGGAGAGCTCCAGTTGAGCAGTAAATAAAGCAATGGTTTATTTTCTTTAATTCTCTAATGGGCCTTATAGTCCTGGGTGAGTGAACAGTGCAGAAGAACAAGAGTTCCTTGCTAAAATGAGTGCATTCTTAGCCACCGACAAGAACTAACTGTCCATATTTCAAAAGCTAATATTTGGCTTGTCAAACCAAAGAATAAAAGAGAAATTTCAAAACTGTGTCCACCTTCCTTTGAAATCCATAGAATTGTTGCTTTTTGGATTTTTCTTTATTCTTGTGGCGTCAAATAGCAAGGATGGTAATGAGCTCAACAGAAAGCAGAGCACTGTCTTGCAGTCTGTGTAAGGAGTAAAGTTGCCTATGACCACTGCTTGTAAAATCTCAACCAGTATCTCATTATCCTGATTTGCACTGTGCTCCTATTAAAATACCTGAGACCCACTGAGTTGGTAGTAAAATGTCTGATCCTACCAAGGATTTAGGGCAATGTCAAGACGATCTACTGAAGAAGAAATCCAGGTGATGTTCCAAAAGGCATGTCCATTCTAGTGTCTCCTTTTAACAAGCCACAATATCCTGCCAGAGAGGATCAGCTCCAAAAAACGTTTTTATATTGTAAAAGAAACAAGCCCAAAGCAAATTGACATTTGGGTTTAAAATTGCATTTCAGCAAAAAAATAATAGCAGTGTGTAAAGAGGAAAGGGAGGAAGAGGAGGCTGTGAAGGCTTACTTGCTTTGCTACCTTACCCGAGCGGAGTTGCTTGATTCGTCCATTGCTAGTTGCTGTGTCGACAGGCAGGAAGTCCTTAAACCAGGAGATTTCGGGATCAGGGTTACCACTGGCAGCGCAGAGCATTGTGGCTGTGCGGGCCTTCTCCACCACCTTCAGCTGTGGGCCCATGTCAATGGCTGGGAAGCCAGCTGGGAGGTGGTCTTCTACAAGAGGAAAAAATACACAAGGTTAAAGAGAAACACTTGGGCATAGTGATGGGATGCAGTTACAGTGACAGCAGTGCCATGGCACAGCATCTGTGCCTCTGCTGGAAAACAGCAGCCTGACTTCCCTACTGAGAAGGTTATCAAGCCCTTAAAGCACATTAGGCTCTATAATGAGCATTCATTACACCAATAGAAGCTTCCACTAAATTTAACTCCATTTAAATCAATTGCCCTGGGAAACGTCCATAATTTTCATTGATACGTAAGCTCCATCTATTGTTGTTAATAATGCAGTAAAAGCAGGTATTTGCCTTTTTGTGGGAGGACTGAGTTGAAGATAACAGACAAACACAAAACCAAATAGTTTAAGGCATCTTGAAACACAACAACTAAGCAATAAAACCCCTTAGAAAGGTCCAGAGGGGCCGATTACATCTTTCTTTTTTTTTTTTTTAACTAGGAACATTCTGTCACATTGGTTGGGTAGACTGTAAATCTCTTTCTCATGCCCCCAAATCTGATTCAGATTAACTAATAAATGTAAATCTAATGAGCCACACTCCACTCTTGAGTTGCCTGGGCAGCCTGTACGGTGCCAAGCTCCTGGTGCATTTTCTGGGCTGTAGAGAGCAACAGAGGTGCATGAGAAATGGCCAATGCATGTTCTGGCATGTCTTACTGCAATACTATGAAATTAAGCACCCCCACAACTGCTACAACCATTCATACAGTGGGTACAAAAATAGTTAATTGGCTTTGCTGCTGCAGAGCACGCTCAGGTAGGCTGGGTGGAATACATTAGGTGGCCTTCACTGATAAGCCAAGGCATGCTCCAACATCGTCATTCAATAGCAGCTGCAGAACTGAACTCATTTATTCATTCTGTGGCAAGATGTACTGTACTCTGCTAAGCCCGAACTGCAATCAAAAGGACATACTTTCACAGAAAAAAAGAACTTGAAGAACATTAAGAAGCTTTTAAAGCACCAGAAACTCAATTACTTTCAGTATGTTTCTTTTTTCCCTCATTTTAAGGGAACTTAAGCAAGCCTTCTTCTTTGGCAAATCCAGCTCTGCAAGGCTCCCAGCTCACTGCAGTGTTAAAACAAACAAGACCTCAGCATCTTCCCAAGTCCCAGAGGAGTCTGAACTTGCTGCAATCTGATTTTTCCTATTACTGCACAACTGGAACCATACCCCTCACTTCTCAAAGAAAGGTACTAGTGATAGGCCACCTCAGGTGCTTCCTTCTATCTGTACTGCCACACCTGCAGCACAAACCCAGCCCATGGTGGCTAATCTTACATATTTCTCCCTAAGATCTCAAGAGAATTTCCCAGATCTCTGACTTGTTTGCAAATCAAGACTCTGTAGCATAAGGCAACATCTGCTGAAAACAAAAAAATGCCTGGAAATACTGTTTAGATGAGAGTGACTACGAAGCATCCTAAGTTTTCTACAGGAAAAAAGGTTCCTGATGTTTATTAAAAGCACAAACTGTATTTTGTCTCCCAGACCAGCCTCCTGAGAAACCTCTCTCATTATGAGCAAACATAAATGGAATTATTATTTTTTTTTTAAATGAAAGGTACCATGAAAACTAGTTCTTTTAGTATTTGCTCTCCATTGATTTTCAAAGACAAAAGGTACGTAGAGCTTAACTGGAATGACACCAGCACCAGCATTCAATAGCAAGCAACAGAAGCACTCAATATGGAGCAACCACAATGCATACTCCTACGTGGCCGAAAAGAAACAAAAGAAGGGCACATACAGAAGTACAACACAGTATAGACTGAAAAGCAAGGGAAAATACACAAAAAAAGATACAGACAAAAACAATGATAGTCCCTTGGATTGAGCCCAAGTTTGCCTAAAGCACAACACTTTGCTGTTTAGGGTATTGAACGATGTTTACTCTGGGGAAGCCAAAACCCAGAAGTGATTTAATCTAATCACCATGATTACCATTGGCAATCTTTTCTGGTCTGTACAAGATTTTACAAAGAATGCACTGAGCTAAGTATCACCCAGTTAACTCTACCCAAAGTCTGTGTGTGGAGGCTTAGCACACAGCTAAAAGCAAACCTGAAACCAGCAAGTGTACAAGAAATCTCTTCCTGTCTGCAGTGATCCTTGGCCCACTGATGCAAGAGAGACCAGAGAGCTCTTCACAGTGATCCACAGGTAGATGACCAGTCTGCTGCACTCGAAGTGACTGTTCAATCAAAATTAGCTGTTTGTGATGAGTCACAGACCAGTAGAAATTACACGATCTAACCTTGATTTCACTGAGTACAACAGAGATGCTGATTACAAACACCCAGCAGCAAAGCTACCTCTGCTGAACTAGAACTCTTAGCTCAAGCCTTTCCTAGACTCCAAAGCTACACAAAGTGCTGCTCGCATACCATTTACCCCCTGCAAGCCAAAGCCACGACAGAGTCCAGCTGAGAATGCTGGGCACTGAACATCTGAACAGAGGGCATAGGTTACCACCATGTGATGACCCCTTGGTACCCCGACCACACTGAGCTAGACATAGACAAGCATGCAAGGGTCATGTGGTACACAGTCTTCTCCCTGCCCACAAGCCCCAAAACTATTGTGGTAAATGACAATGATAGAGAAATAGTGCATCCTCAGTAGTCAGAGCCACAGCAGGTCCCCTTGGCTAGCACTGGTACCACTACAGCCCAGTTTCCATGCATACCTGGAGCTTGAAACCACCATAACTCCAGCAACCAGTGTTGGCATGTCTGCATCTACCAGAACACACAGGCAGCAAGGACTTGCTTGATACCTTGTCATTCAAATGTAGAGGCAGCACTGATGTTCAAGAACAGCAGTCCAAGGTCGCATCACCGTGTGATGAAACAACAGGGGAAATCTGACAGCTGGTCTCTGATGACACCTCAGACACCAGAGTTCACCTGCTGCTAGTTCTGGGCTAGCTTCAGGGAACATGCATTGGGATAAAGTCAGAGTATCTGGGACTCTAGCTCAACGGGATGACAAGCATCTTCTCCAGAGGTGGTCCAAGGGCCTGTTTCAGGTACCTGTACCATCGTGAAATGGGGAACCTCAACTACATCAGATCTTCCTTATACTGTGTAGGTCTGGCAGCCCCCCAAAATTCCTCTGGAAGTAAGTGGCTTTGGAGCAAACCTGAGCTGGTCACACTGCAGAGCAACAGCCCAGAACAAGCCCACGCCTACCCTGCCAGCAACACTCCTGTAGAGATAACGGGGCTTTGTTCCAGCCCGGCTTGGCATTGCTGACTTCACTGCGAGGGCCAGGGATGTCTCTGTGTTCAAACACTACAGGCGACACTGGGAGTTCAGAGCTGCTCTTGCCTTGCCTTTCCCTCAGGCAGAAGTCTAATCTAGGTCTAATTACGAGGCTCAGTCATGTCTTGTCTCCTTTCAGCCTCTGTTAACTGTACTAACTTGTCTGCACAGGGAGCTCCTCAGTAATAGCCAACCTCCTATTCCAGCCAATATGTGGATATTCTTATTCTAGAAAATGAGTTTGTCAGCATTTGGTTTTATTCGAGGACAGCCAGTGTGCCTTCAATGCACTTTAGAACAGGCGATGAATCTGCTTTCAAGTGCATACCATCTAAACCAATTTTTCTTTCTTGGTTTCAGGTACTTTCAGAAAGCAGGCAGTAGGTTAGAGCAAGCAAAATCTAGGCACAACAGGAATGTTGGGAGCACTGAAAGCTCTAATTCCCTCCATGGACTACAGCAGCAGTGGCAGAAATAAGAGAGAGGAAAGCCGGAAAAGACAAGAGGAGCAGGAGGAAAGGAGAGTGAAAGAGCAAGAGAGAAAAAACCAAACAAATGGGTTTTGCAGTTAAAAACTGAAACTTGGAAAATCCACAGCCAGGCTGAGATCTTGCTAGCAGCAGCCACCAAGGAACTAGGAATGTCCCTCTGGCATCTAGTGTGACAGCAGTGGCAGAGGATATCTCCTGCTCACTTGACAGCTCCCTTTGCTAATCTTTCTGAGGTGACAGAAATCTAACCTCTGCCCTCATACAGCTCTTTTGTGCCACACATTTCCCCATCTTTAAGGGAAAAGCTAAGGTAAGAAAGCTTTCCCACAGCCCCAAACTGGAGCTGAGACCTCCTTTAGAGCAGCTGCAATTATATGGCTCATTCCCCAGCTTCCCTAGAAAACTACCTTTCTTGAAGATGCTGCCATGAGATACATACCCCTTGGTGTGTCCTTATTTTCTGCATCACTCCAAATATCGAGCGATGATAAGGAACACGGAGGCAATTGCAATTTATGTCTTACAAGAAGCATGGATCAGACCCAGCATGCAATGGTGTGTGGATAACAGCTGCTTACAAAAAAGGCCTGTAGAAGACTCTGTGGTGAACACAGCTGTTGAAAGCTGAATCCTGCAGGATTACCCCCAGGATTTTTGCTCAAAACTTGTAATCCCTCACAGAACAGAAAAGTTGGAGGAGCTGGATATCAGGTTCCTACCAGCACAAGCACTGTGCAGCACTCACTGGTCTTGCAGCCAAGCAATCGTGTTTTGGGGGTCATATCCTGACTTGGCACCTGTAAAACCTTCCCCCTAACACTGTGAATTTCCTCTGTGTCAACACAGGAAATTGTATTTTAGAAATGATAGTGCAAACTGTAAACACATTTATGGGAGTTATTTGTCACATTCTTCTTCCTATAAAAGCCAGGCCTGCTTACTATCATGAGTCCAATTGTTCAGACTGCTGAGGGAGAGAAAAAAAATGATACCAAATATAATTTGAAAATAGCAAAAAGTAGTTTTTCCATACATTACAGCTACAGCTGTGAGGTTAAATCTCTTACAATCTATCAAAACCAGTGCCTCATTGGAAGGGGTGTTCTCAACTCATTTCCAGTGAGATAGTGGACCTTATTCCCACACTGGGCTGGAAATGGCTTATCTGGGCCACTGGCTGCCGCCGGCACACATCAGCTGAGGGGCTTCCAGCCCAACATCCATTTTAGAGTCTTGGGAGGGATGATTAAAACTCAAATCTGCTTTGTTTTCAATTCTGCCAGCTATCTGAAATCACTCAGGAGCATGTGGTGTTAGGGACAAGCCAGGAAATGGATTGAGGGCAGAAAGATCTCTGATAAATGCGTTTGACTGTGGTCAGCATTGCACAGGAACAGGATACACATATCAAAAGCTATTTCACATGTTCCATACCCATTCAGTGAGGCAGGCTGGAATCTCACCCAGTTCATGTCATCAGGGCTGAACAGATCCTGCTCAGAGGCAGTGGTTTGATGTATTGTAACATAGGAAGTTGCAAGGGTAACCCTTGTCTACTGACAGACTCGTATTTGATGGACCAACAGAACTACTTTGCAAATTTTACAAGCTTCTAAATCTCCCTTTGAGACACTGAAATACATCAGCAAACGCAAAATTATCAGTGCAAGGACAATAGCCTGGGCAGTCGGCAATATTAACTAATGAAAGATGCAAACCAGTAACATTGTAAGCACACTACAAAGCAGGACATCTGTTTGCTGAATAAACAGCTCTGATTCCTTCAGCACAGGTTACACAGCATGGCTATTCAATTACGGCAAGACAATCAAAAGCAGTCGAGCAATCCAGCGGCCCAGAAGAACGGCATCGCTTTACATGATAAGAAAACCCTGACATCGTTCTGTTCCGGGTTCAACTGATGCTGCACAATGAGCATTTTATTAGCCACTTTAAGGCGATGCTCTCTTTCCACATCCTCCTCCTTACAAAAGTCCCCTAAAAGGCGCACCAAAAATATTATCCAAATGCATGGACTCCAAAGGCTGCCCAGTGTTGGGCTACCGCCCATGTGGGGAGCGGCAGGAGGAGCGCATTTGTGCGTGCTCGCTGCCGGAGCCAAGTCTCAAGCAGGCTAATGAATACCCCTGTCGACACTGGCACCGCCTTGTAGTTGCCTAAGGAAAAGGTGGGGCAGTGAAACCAACCTGTTTCAAAGGCAGCAAACTCTTAATTACTGGGTTAGTTAGTATAAAACAGTTTCAGGCAGGCAGAAAATACAGTCATCCATTGATGACAAGGTTTTTAATGACAAATCTGCTGGCTGTGTATGACATCATGCCAACGTGACATGCTGAAGCCCTTTACTGAAAATGGGGAGAAGGGTGAAGATGAATGGGTGGGTGTGGAAAGGAGCTCCAGAAGGACTTCTCTGTGTCACTATGTAACCACATGAATTACTGCACAAGAGCTTACAGTAAACAAAGTATTTGCTATCTCTCAGAAAGATCACAGCAGCAGCAAAACAGTTCACAAAAGCAAGAATCTGAGTCAGTTCAAAACAAAGAAAGTACTGTAAAGAAAATTCAAGAAAATACGAGACTAGACATGGCAGAAGAGGATAAACTGTCAGGCAGATTCCTGCTGCAGGGGCTCACAGCGTGGGAGCTCACAGGACCGGCTTGCTCTAGAGGTTATGAGTCCAAAAAACACCTGATGGAGACAGTGTTACTCTTTAAGAGCCAGAAGGGCTCTGCTAACATTGACCTTTCTTGGCTGGATGGCAATTATCTCCATTTACAAGCTACAGATACCTTCTCAGTAGCGTAGCTGGTTATTCCCAAGCACCTGCGTATCTCCGAGGGGAACAGGATGGCTCTGCAGAAGCAAGTGCTCCCAGGACTAAAGCAGGGCCTCCCAGCCCGCTCTGATGAGGCATTCGGCTGTGCTCCTGCCAAGTCCTTGCATTGCTTCTCTCCATGCTCCCACAAATGCGGTGGTAAAATAACACACTGTCACTGCAGCAACTTGTCACCTCCCAGGGCTGAGCATCCTGCATCTGCCATGCCCTGGCACCCAGTGCTTCCTCCCATCCAGGGGCAACCTTGGTGTTCCAGGGCTTGAGGGGGCGCAGCATCTCAATGGGATGCAACAAATTGTTTCTCCCCGTCCTTAGAGATGCTGCTGTCAACCAAACAAGCTTCCTTCGGGTCTCATGACACCTCTTGACCTGCCCCAAGGAACTGGCCAGCACAAAAAATGATGCCACAAGTCACATGAAATTAGGAAATTTCCATTAGGAAATACATCGTCTCTCCTGTTGAGAAGCACTATAGCATGCCACTACTAAAGCCCTCCAGCATACACCAGACAGTCACGTATCAGCCATAGATACCTCTACACTTTTCACTGGGTTGCTAATCCAGCCTGGACTCAGGCTGGGACACAGAAAACAGCCTCAGCTCTAGGGGCACTGCTGAGGCAAAAGATGTCACTCTCCAGCACGGCTGCCACTTAAGCACAACTCAAGGGAAGGCGTGAGAAAGATCCCTCTGGGGATAAAGTTCCATCCACCACCATGGCCTTCCATTCCTCTGATCCAGGGTTTTCACAAGCACTGTAAGATCTGCTGAGATGACTGAGCCTAGCCACAGGTTCAGTGGGAAACAGGCATTCCTCTCCCTCCTTCACAGATAACCTTGTGCTTGACAGAGGCAGCAAAAAGGTGATTAACAGCTACTGAAGCTGACTCGGAGCAGGAATAAGTATTCATTCACAAACTTGGCGAAATTGAAGGTATGCACCCACACATTGTTTCAGTTCTTAGTTTAGGCATTTTCCTAAATTGTAACAACTTCTGTTCTGTATATGTTAGGTGTGGAGGCTGCTTCCAAGTAGGAGACCTCAACTTATCCTGGAAGAAAATAATTATTTACACCTTTATCAGATTATATTGCAACAGTCGGAGATGGCATTTACGAAATCCCTACTACCAAAACACCCTTCTTTCACCCTGGTTACCTCTTCTGGCTCTCCATTCTGGATTCCTCATAATGACAGCCACATTTGTAGCCTTGGTCCTAAATTCAGGTTTCTCCAAGACTGAGGCTAAATATATCTACAAGAATTAAAACACTCAACAAGGAAGATTACAGCAGAATCTTATCTGCTGAGGCTAAACTCTATGCCACAGGGCAGAGCCTCTCCAAGCTGAGGACACAGCCTCACAGAGTGGCTGCAAGTCTAAAACAAAGACTTAAGATGTGAGGAACATCCTAGACCTCCTACTCCAAATCCAAATCCACTATTCTTCCACGAGCATAAAGCAGCATCCACAAACAACTCAAAGTGAAAACCACATAAAAACAAGCATTTTCCTGAGAGACTAGAGAAACTAGTTGCTCATGCTAGTGAAGTACTAAAAAAGGGTTAGACTGCATGGCACTGAAAGTCATTTAAAGGTTCGGGGCACAGCAAAAACTACATAAAGAAATGTCAAAAATGCAGGTGAGGAAGAGCTTACACACAAATAAACCAGATTATATTTGCAAAATTCCCTGCCTGAGCAAGTACCTCTTTTTTAATCCTTGTTTGGTGAGGAAAAAAAATTACTTTTTTGTTTTCTCCCTCAAAATTACAGCATAATTTCAAGTAAGTAAAAATAGAGTTTTGCGGGTCATACCCAACAGCTGATAAATAAGGCTAGGCTCTTTCAACAGCTATCACAAAACAGAGTTATCAGTTGGAAGTATGCTTTGAAAAAACTCACAACAGTTCTTCAAACACATGAATTCAGAAGGGTTTTGCAGCCAGCTATTAAGACTCCATGGTAAAGGAACAGTAAAAGATGACCATGCTGTGCTTTCAGGCAGGACTGTGCCATTTGCTGGTACCAGCTGTTGAATATAACTGCCTGTAGAACTGTTTTGAAGCCATTGTTGCTTTTTAATATTTTATACTGAGAAATACGACATAACTATTGCTACTGCACGTTTCCTCATGACAGAATATATAAACACACTCCCACTAAAACACACCCAAAACTTCAATCTTTTCAAAGAAAAGCATGGAAACAGCTCTTACTTGTATTCCAAGTAATTTATTAATCCACTGCACTTTTCATACTACTTGCACTGACGTGAGATGTTATTAGCATAGAGATTTTCATTTTTAAGACATGCAATCAATAATGCATTATCATATGCCATTAAATCCAACGTGTGGTTAAATTAATGGAGCATTTGACTTTTGATCCATGTATGTTTGGTTGCAGCTCAGTGCAGGAAAAAGTGCATGAGAACGGAGTTAATCTGACAGCATAGCTTCTCCCACGCTTTCTAACATCGAGTTTCAGATTAAAGTGAAGCATTCCTGTTGCCATTCAGCTGGAATACTAAATCTGTTCATTTCCACTTCACAGGCCAGAATGGAAGATTTTCGGTCACTTAACTCCTACTGAAAGGGGTAGATCATGCTAAAATCTGATTTCTATATAGGTTCTGCAAGCCTGTCTGAATCATTGTCAAGCCAGTGGCTTCTCCTCCTGTAGGGAACATTGCAGCCTGTCAAAGCATCACTGTCCAGCAAGTCTCAAGCAAAAACTTCAATTACGTACAGGAAGAAGTTGAATGCTTTAATAAAATACCCTGCTGAAAAAGCCTTTTTTTCCCCCAGAAATTGTTCCAATATGGAAAAGAAGCAGTATTGCCTCTCCTTGCATCTAAGCTACTGAGAAAGGAAGGTATTCAGACACCATGGATGAGCAATGACTGCTGACTTTTTAAGGACAGACCTTCCTCTTGTCTTTCACCCTTCCCAAAATGCCCAAAGCAAAACCCTTGAGTACCAGGTGACTGGAAGTTCGCAAACAAGGAGGAGTCAGCCTGCAGGAGTGGGCAGGAGTGTCAATCTGCCAGAGGGCAGGACAGCTCTGCAGGGGGATCTGGACCAGCTGGATTGATGGGCCGAGGCCAATGGTATGGAGTTCAACAAGGCCAAGTTCCAGGTCCTGCACTTGGGTCACAGCAACCCCATGCAGTGCTACAGGCTGGGGGCAGAGTAGCTGGAGAGCTGTCCATCTTGAAAACTGAAACTTAAAAGTTGTGCTGGGGAGGAGCAAGAGAGTTGTTAGAGAAAGCACAGAAATGTTCTGCTTCTAGCATTCACAACCAGCCAGTGCTATGTGAAACAAGGAAAACAAGGGAAACAAGGATTCCCCCTGCCTCCATAGAATGTTCCCCTGAGACACCTTTTTGTTCTCTCATCTCAAAGACTAAACTGCAACTTTTTGGAATCAACCTACAAAACTGCCAAGCTATGGGATGGAGTTGCCCTGTGATCCCATGAGAGTTTGAATCCCAAAGCCAGCAATCAAGGTGTGTGGGTGTGGGAAAGGAGGATGAACACAATTCTTATAAAAACAAGGTTCCTCTGCAGCAAACAAGCTGAAAAGCACCAGCCCTGATGCTCAACAGCCTGCTCTTCTACCTCCTCATACTGTCTTTTCCCCTCACTCTATGCCTTTTCTCTAGCACTATCCTTTCCTGCCACTATCAATAAATTCTCATGTGTGTGGCTCTGCCTGCCATTTCCTTAATTGCAGCAAACTGTTTTGAGCAAAGGCTCATAAATCACAGACAAATATTTTTAAGAGTTAGCAAAAACAGTACATAGAACTAGTCCCAGTAAAGGCCAATATAGCAAAACACAAGTTATAGTCCAAGGCATTATTTCTTTATAGTATTCAGAAAGAAAATAAAAACCTTTAGAAAATATTCACATACTGACATCAGGCAGCTCTGTGACTGTGAAAGTTTCACACGTACCTTTTTTCAGAGAAATTCTATTTTTAAATGAAACAATAAATGTGAAGTTTCAGTGCATTTGTTATATTGCAGCCAGCTCAGGCATAAGGGGTCTGCTGGTATGGAAATCACTCCAGAATTGTAAAAATGGCTTTAAATTAATCTGACAGAGCAGCGATATGGCAAATCAGTGCTTTTCATTCAGAATTTTTAAAATACTCTATCACAGAAAACATCTTGAGATAGTGGGTAACTAACTTTATGTACTTGGTGGGGGAGTGACTTTTAATAAAGGGGAAAAAACAGAAAGCCTTGACCAGAGGCAAGGACAGAAATATTTCCGTAGTATGAGTTTTATGTCTTACGTTAAGCCATCACTTTCTAGAAGATCCATTAATTGCACTGGCTCCACCATCACTTTAGGTGGAGACACTGGTTACCTCAACAGCCTTCCAGGGAGGGTAGGATGTAGAAAGGCCCCCAGCCAAAGACCCGCTGAAAGCCAATGGCTACATGCACACACAAGTGAGACATTGTTGCCAGACAAGTGATGGATTTTAATACTGGGATGATGTAATTGCTCAGAGTTTAACAGAGGACATACTCTCCCTTTTACAGACAGCAAGTATTGCCGCAGCTCAATACCCTATTTACTGCTTTGCCACAACACCCATCTTTTCAGAAAGATGGCAATAAAAGGAGTGGCTGACAATTTCAGCCAAGGCTTTAAACAAATCCCCAGTGCAGACCCTCATGAATTAAAGAGCATGTAACAGATAAATGGAAAGTTGGCAGTGAAACCACATCAAGACCAAATGGATTAAAAAATGGCATCTCTTGGCTCCTGTGGTACTCCTAATCAAATGCAAAAAATCAGCTGAAATTCCTTTGCTGTTCAGGGAAAACCCATTCCCTAACTTCAGACATATCTCTGTTAGTCAAAGGTTCATTTTATCAAATGGCTACTACAGAAATTAGGGGTTTCCCCAACCCTTTTTCCCTGGCAAGCAAGGAGGGCTGCACAGTTTTATGGCATGGGACTCCCACTTCCCAGGTGGAAGGTTGTGTTTTTTCTAAATATGGTCTCTACTTTTTCCCCCCAAATATTACATCTGCCAGATACAGACCAAGAAAGCTAAACAAACACCTGTATTTGGCAAGCTTCAGTCTCACTGTGTTGGAAAATTAAATTAAGGAAAGCTTTAAAAAGGTTTTTTCCCCTCTTGAAAATGGGAAGCTTGTTAGCCTTGAAGTCTTAAAGGCAACCTGCTATTTTTCCCTGCAATATAAGTCCAACTTTCTTTAGGAAGATCCCCACACGAGCTCCACTAACTAGTGGTTAGAAGGAGTAGTCTCCACACTACCTGTTGAGGTTTCCTTAATTCTTCTTCCTTTCCAAATGGGAAATCACAGAACGGGGTAGGAAGGAGGTAGCCACTGTGGACTTCCCAGGATCTACTCATGCAGTAAAGTCAAGGTTCAGGATAAACTGAATTGAGAACAGCTATAAAGGGAGGTCGTGCTCTTGCCCTATCTTAGTATTGTTTCATTCCTGACTGACTGGCAGGCAGCATTTGACAGATGGGGCTAAAGCTCCATGGGGTTGCAGGTCTCCAAAAACGATTACAGGGGAATTGAGTGCATAAATTGGTTTGTTTCCCTTGCTCAGAATTCTCTTTCCTTCTGCCCCTCACATACACACATGACTACAACTGTTCTGCCAGCACTCTTTCAGTGTCCCGATGCAAGGTACACACAGCCTGGCTTACAAGAGCATACAAGTTTTACAAGACTCTCCACACCCACATTTCCTTAAAACCTTCAGACGTTTACACTGATTGCTTTACAATAAGGGTGATGTTACTGCGTATTCCATTTCCTGGTGTGCATGAAGTAGCCAGCCCTGCCATAGGTTGGGATGTGGCACATCCGGCCCCGCTCTGCAGGTAGGTGAAGGGGGAGCTGGCAGGCCATGGCCAAGCAGTGCCTCATACTTTCCCACGTTTTCAGCATGGAGGTGTTGCATTTGGAGCCACGCAGTCGCAGTATGTGCTTTTGCTGCTGCTGCCAACTCAGGAAACCGCTGCCACATCTTTCTTTAACCCAGCTCAGGTTAAACCAGATTTTCCGGTACAGATAACAATTGCACTATTTACATTTCATACACCTAAAGGGCAGACACCGTAGCTTTGCTGGAGCAGATGTCTTAGAAGGAAGCTCAAAGACTAAAAAAGCATGTAAAAGCCACAGCAGCCTCTCTGACCTGCTCCAGCGCGGCCCAGGTGATTTTGTCTGCACAGACTGCCCAAGCAGCTGACACGCACTGAGCTGCTCACTGCAAGGTGTCAGAAACGATAAAGCAATAGCACGGTTTGATTTACTGCTGGGCAAACACCGTCTGGCAGTGGCCACACATGGAGAGGTCAGGCAGCACTGTCCTTTATTAGCATGTCAACGATTGCTGTGCTAACACACTCATGGATTAGACTCCCAAAGTTGGATATGCAAGCATGCTTGGGTATAACTAATTGGAAATAGGCTCTGAATTCCTAATAACCTAAGTTATGGTCCCTGGGATTTATGCCAAATTAAAGACAATTAATTCTCCTCTCTTGATTATTACACACCTTAATAGCTCTGTCCTTGAGTCAGTTCCATGCTTGATGTGCAGAGCCCTTTAGCTCAGTCTCTAAAATTTGATGTGCATGAAGAACGGCTAATAAGAAAGTTCTGAATCAAATCCGAGTTACTGCATCAAAATCTCTCATGTTTTAGAACAGCAAAAAACACAATTGGATTCAAAGCCTACTTCAGATCCTAGATTATAAAGGCATTTGCTGCACAGCCTCTGCACTATAGTCTTTGGAGGCCTTAAACAATTCCACATTTCCCTTTAAGATGTTCTTTTAAAATACCACACAGCAGTATATACAAGATAATCACGACTGTTTTCATTAAATGATTTCAGTGAAGTTCACTGGCTTTATTTGATATACAAAAGACTATTTAACCTTCTCCCAAGACACTCCACTGATGTAATTACAAGCAACAGAAGAGGCACGGCTCTCCCAGGAAAGAAAACTTTCTGCTAAGTGAAGGCTGCTTTAAGTCTTTCCCAGAGGATGTAAGAGACAGGTATCTCCTTGTAGATAAGAATACTGTGAAACCTCATTCCCCCAGCTCACTATACAATGTGCAGGCCACTGCTGTCAGGACAATTCCACCAGAGGAAAAGTGGTGGCACTCCTGTCTTAGGCATCCCTCATGTACAAAGTAAACAAGACCATGTATCTCTTTTCAGACCATCAACAGCAAACCGTGAGCACAGCACACTCTTCTGAGGCCCTGAAGATACAGATGTGATTTTCAGAGCTGACGGGGCTCCAACCTCAAGATTGCCTGGGACACAAGAGGACACCCTTGCCAAGGACAGAAGTGGAATTGGCTGAATCTCAGCTGCACACCTTTACTGAGCTGACAACCAGTACAAAATGCCAGGACAAGACACCCTGCATAAGGTGTCTCTGATGTTGGAGATGCTCACAGGGCCCTCAGACTCCTCGGGATAACTTCATCTTTTCTTCCAGACAAGGGTTTTTAGACCCATGACCTGCCTGAGGAAAAATAAAGCAGTTCTTCATCCTATCTGTGAAAACCAGCATAGTCCTAGTCTTCTCCAGAAAGTGCTCAGTTCCTCGTGGCCAGACCCATGGCTCAACAGCTAGAGGAACATCTCAGAGGTTTCTCGAGGAGACAGAAATGACAGGGAAACCATAGACCTATGCAATCTGAGCTGCCTGTTCCTGAGGCTTTCACATCACAGACAGGGCTTTCCAGCAGACAGACAGTCAGCTGTTGGGATTTTTACCACATCTCTCCAACAGCAGACCTGAGGCAGCTCTCTATGGAGCCCATACAGAAGAAACAATTTCTTGTGACAAAGTAGGAAGGGAACGTCCAAAACAAAGCCATGAATGTTACCACGTGAGAGCTGAAAATCCAAGTTTCATACTGCCCATTGAGTCCTTGACCTAAGGCTAAAACAACTTTCTAAAGCATTTCACTCCCTAGGTTTTCTTCCTTCTCTCTATCTGCTGAACTCTGCTCAATGACATACCTGATTCCGTGCCTTGTGACACAAAGATGCATCCTAACAGAACGGAAAGAGCTAGGGATAGGACATCTCTAAGACAATGTGAGGCAGGGAGAGCAAGAAGGCTCCCCCTCAACTTGCGGTTCATGAACAAACCCAGCCCGCTACGAAACAGCAAATAAACACAAGTTTGCCTTCCCACACATGCAGGCAGCAAGCAAAACCAGAAAAATAAATGACGCAACCAAAAATACAATTTTTATTTAGTACCATCAGGCAACATTACACTGGATAGCCTACAATTTTTTTTTAGAGAGGTCAGAGAGCCCTTTGATTAAAACAACTGAGAAATGCTGAACTGGGAAATAGGGCCCTACCAGCCTATGAAGCTGGACCACCATAGGCACAAGCTTTGGACTCAGACCTTGACACACTGAGCACAAAGGTTGATTTTCCCCAGCAAAACAATTGCAAACAGAATAACAGCATCATCTTACATTTACATTGGGAACAGAAATTAAATTAGCAAGTAGATTTTCATCATGAAGTGACCTTTAAAAATGATTGAGAGAAGAAAACATTAGCCACAGTTATTTGCTCTGATACAGATCCGTCCTGAAGACAGCTTTGTGTGCAAAATATTATTGCTAATTTTACTTCACCTTTTCAAACTGCTTTTAAGAATCTCAGATTACTCGTTTTCTCATTTTTTCATAGACAAGCCTTGCTGTCTTCTTTTTTCATCTAAGCACGAATTGGGAAAAGTGCTGTAGCTGAACTTAAAGAAACCTGGACAATTTTATGATGCTTAATAACATTTGCATCTATAAAGGCTAACAACACTAAGGGTAATGAAATCTCATGCTCTGGTGCTTAAGGTATTCTCTTCCCCTTGTCCCACATGCTGAACCATGGAAACAGTTCACGTTAGTATGGGAAGAAGAAAACACAGTCTCCTTAGAGACATCCACAGGGGCTGGCTATGGCTGGAGGTCACAGCCTCAGAGTCACAGCCAGGCAGGCTCAGGGCGAGCTGCTATGCCCTGCAATCTCCTCTCACTCAGTTGTATTTATGACCGCCATCAACACACTAGCAATTACGGCATTTGTTGCACAAATCTTTACGAGTTTTCCAAATGAAAGTGGGTTTTTCTCCCTTCCTGGCTTAAGCAGGTTTACGGAAAGACTGCCAAAAATTGCACCTGGTTTATGGCTTCAACAACAACAACATTTCTTCTTGGCGTTCTCACTGTACCTTGCTTCTCCCTCACTTACTTAAAACTGCAGAGATTAGGCAGAATTCAGTCTACCTTGTGACAAGCTCTTTTAAAAGTCAATGCCATTTAGAATTTGCTTTGACCTTGCATTTAGACAGACATAATATCATGTACAACTCTATCCTGCACACAAACTCCCTTATTCACACGTCAAGAAAGACAAGGGCCTTGAGTGCTAATGCCGCCTTCTCCTTGCATGGGAGCCAGATTCACATAAATCTTAAATTAGGGCAGGCTTGCACTTTCAAAATTGGCTAGCCTCTTAAGGTAGCCACCTTTGTCTTAATTTAAATCCCATCCCAAATTAACACTGTGCAATCACTGTGCTGTAGACCAGGAACCATTTGTTAGTATCATCTCTAAGCTGTTTCATCATTGCAAAGGTTTCAGATATTAGACAGTTGTCAGCCACTTATTGTTTTGCCTTTGGTATCTGATATTTTAGGTAGTTAAGCCTGAATTATCCACCCAGTTATAAGGGATGCCACACAGAACAAGGTGACAGTCAGGTTGTACCAGATGAGCCAACAGTCCTTTGTGAATCAATGAACATCTCAGCACAGATCTGAAGTTCCAGCAGATTTTCCACTTCCTATACACCCAGCTTCAATTCTCTGCGCATTTTTGTTCCACTGTCTAACTGCATCTAGCCCGATTCTCTTCACTCTATTGGCCCTCTGTCTATTTCCACAATCCAGTTCTTCTGCAAATGTCATTGTGGTCCACCTTTGCTGGGTTGTCTCTCAGGAACACATTCCTGCTTTCTGAAACAATCCTGCTCCAAAGGACAGTATTTCATTTGGCTTTGCACCTTTCTGGACTAGTTTTCTAGCTATTTTACCCACTTACTTACAACACCATCTACATCAAGTACCAGCAGCTTGCAATGAAAAAAAAGCATAAAAAAATATTATCCCGTCCCAACCATCTGCCTTGTAGAGCTCACTATTTCTACAACCCCCTGATTACTGCCTGTATTTTAGTCAACAAACCAAGGACTGAAATCTCATGTACTGTCACTTGCTCAACTGACAGGAAACAAAGTTTCCACATCTGTGCAAAGAGGTATGGAGCAGCCCACAGGGATGTGTCTAGAGCTGTTCAACTGGCCCTACAGCTGTGGGGATGGAGAGCTGCCATGTTCCCATTTGCCAGTTCCAGGAGGGGCTGGAGCCCCTTGGTGGAATGCAGAACATAAGTTTTTACAGCACCTGGAACTAATCAGGGGTGTAAAGAAAAGCATAAGCAAGCAAGGATAGAATAATTGCTTAGAGGGTTTGAGGACATCCTGGGAGCAGAGTGCGTGCTCCACAGCTCACAGGGGTCAGGCAGGTCCCCATGCATCTCCCAGCTGTGATGAAAAAATCTGCTCTTCCTATGCAGAATGGAGAGGTGGCAAACACTACTCTGAACGTTTGGAGCAGGTTGCAACAGGCTGTGGCTCTGGTGGGACAGGTCTGTCAGCATAGCCTGCCCTGCCTTCCCTGACAGCTACCCGGGGGCTGATCTGAAAAGGAGGAGGTTTGGAGGTCTGGGCAAGTGAGCCAGTCCCCCGCATGCCCCGGGGCTGAGGAGATCAGCAAAGCCAACCAGCTGTAGCATGCCACAACCACAACCAGGTGGCTGCCGGCACTTTGTCTTGCCTGTGTTTGTATTTGAATTGGACTAAGTGAGCTGATCAGTTGAATGATGAGCACCATTTATCAAGCCAACGTGCAAAGCGTGCTGCACCCCCCTTGCCGTGGGATGGAGGTGCTGGAGGCTCTCTCTGCAGAAGCATGCTGTAATCCTGCCTGCTGCCGCTTTGTGAAGAGCTTCTCATAAACTTGCCCATTTGCAAGCCATATGCAGCACAAGGCATCGCTGCAAACTCATAATTAAATTCATTACTCCATACAATTTTAAGCCATTCTTCAAATAATTACAGTAATTTGATAAGCAGAAATCACATAAACCTGCTGCAGCTTTATCTCTCCCATTTGCTGTCTGAAGGAAAATGTGAGTAATTAGTTGGATGATAACAGTCTGGGTTATGCAAGCAAAACAAAATTAATATGATCCTTACTCAAAAAACCCTAAAATAAAATGAAACCGATGACTCCTTAGGCAGCGTGGGGTGGGAGCAAGGGGAATGGCAGCAGCCAAAGGGAGTGAGAAGATGGCAAGGCTGCGCTGGCCATGCTCCCCACGCTCCTGCGCAGGCAGGATGCTCCCAGGAGCCGCCAACCTGCAGCTATTGCTCCTCTCTCCCAGGAAAGTCACGTAAGGTAACCTTGGTAACTCCAAGGCAGGGGAGGCGGGAGGCGAAAGCTTCCTGCAATATTCACGGGACCATGACAGAACATTCATTAGCACTCTAATGTCAGGAGGAATCAGCAGCCCGGGTGGCCGTGCCGCCCCACTCTGCTTCTCACCTTGTTTATGAGGTTCCTGACCTTTCCTGCTACGAAGCAGCAAGTTGGCAAACTGCAGCTCACGGCACACTGAGGCACGGGCAGGATGGAGCAATGAAAAATTCACACCTGCTGACTTCTCCAGTGCGCTCGAACGCATAAATCAAGAACCAGGGAACGTACAACACGCACCATCTCTCACGGGTCCTGGCTATCCTTTGGGCATGCCTACCTCACAAGCTGCCGAGGCAAATCCTCTGCAGGCATGAATCCTGAAAATGCCGGGGACCCACCATGAAGAGCCCACAACGATTGTGCCAGCACCCTGTTTTGCAGCAGGGGCAAAGAGAGAGAAAAAGGTGGAACTAGAGACTATGAATTTGTTGAGATTAGCACAGACCCCAACTCTCTGTGTGCATTGTGTCCTGCTCTATCCACAAAACTGCAAACTCAGAGCCAGAGATGGTGGAAGTCCTCTCTGCACACCCATAGACTTTCTGAACCCTACCAGACAACATGAGGTGACTAAAGAGTTAACAAAGCCAAAAGGGCCAGGGATGAAGTTTCACTAGAGATAAGGAAACATGGAGTATATACTAGGCTGAAATAGAAATGCGTCCTGGCCACAAGATCAATAAAGAGGAGAAGTCCAGAGTTGTGGTTACTTGGTGCTTGGATTAAGAGCTTCATCGGGTTTCTGCAATCAGATCTGATGATGCCACCAAAGGAACAAAGGGAAGGCTCCAGGTCCTCATTTCAGAGAAGCGAACGAAGAGTCATCAATTTTCTGAAAGTGACTTTATGCCTCGTTAAGACCCATCTAAATTATATACAAGATGACTTCCAAGTAATGGAAAAATGAATCTGCAGACAGTCCCTTTTTTTTTTTGCTTTCTCTTTTCCTTTCATTTCCTCAAGGATGTGTCTCCAACCAGCCTGAAACCAAGCACTTGTTTAGGGGAGAAAAATTCTCATCGCTACAGGGAGATATCTCAAAATGAGCACTTCAGTTTTAAATGCAGCTGCACCTTTTACACTCCCCTTCTTCCCCTAGAGCTTGGAGCACCCTGGCCAAGAAAAGCGATTCAAGACCTGAGCACCACACATAATAAGCAATTCATGAACTGAAGCAAGATTAGCTTTAAATACCACTCTTTCCAGATGAATCAATCTCAATGTGGCAGCTCCACAGATATTTTTATAATTTTTAAAAAAAGCTCTTAAAATGAAAGAAATTTCACACCCTTAATTCAGAAATAAAAAAAGAATTTCCTGAGTAAGCAAATTTAATGCAACATAAAAAGGGGGGGAACAATACACTGAGACAAAATCCCACATGTTCTTTTAGCCTGTATTTCACCAGCTGCTACAACCAGAGTCAAATTTGAGTGCATGAAGGAAAAATATATCACAGAGGCTGCAACTCTTTCCACCACACAGCCTGTGACCCGTGACAAGGTGTTGGGCCAACTTGATGGCTGTCCAGGTGCTGGTGTGGCTCTGCTCCTGCCCTCCATCCCCAAGCTGCACACCATCTCTTTCTTGGGAAGCTAAGTCAAAACCAGGGCATATCACCAGGAAGGTTGATGGATTCACTGCTGCTTGGGATCTTTCAAAGGAGATTAAAAAAATTATAAAAAGATTCCTTCACTGTGCTGGAGAAACTGCAACACTAGTGCACATGTGTAGAAAAAGTTTGGACTCATGGGCCGGGAAGCAAAGCCTGGGTTGTGCGGCCAAACTGCCAGACACAGCACCTGCAACACTGAGCAGGCCAGAGGCAGGAGTGGATGTTTGTGTTGCCCTCAGCACACATAGGACAGCTGCAACAAGACAACTTCTCATCAATTCCTGTAGCCCAGGGCTTCAAACAGCTGCTTCTTTTGCTCGGGAAGGAATTTTATCTGCGGTGTGTCCATGGTTTTACTTCCTTCCCAGCTTTACTTGAAGCAGCAGAGAGCAGCCATAGGTACCCCATGGGGCTGGAGAGAGCAATGGTTGAGAGTGGCAACAAGAATGATCTCACAAAACCTGCAGAAAGCTGAGGGAACAGAAATGCTAATGGTTCTTCAGGGAGAGAGACCAGATGAGGCCCATGGGAGAGCAGGGGCTGCTTCCCCACCTAGAGTAGCCCAGTCCAGTGTGCAGGGATGGCATGAGCCCCTTGGAAACACCCGCCTTGTATCACGGGGGTCTTGGCATTAGCAGCTCCCCTGAGCCTCTCACTCTTCCAGGATGGGTTCTTGTGCAATGCGAGGCCTGTGTGTACCACAGGACTCTTTGGTGACTGTCTGAGAGGTGAGGACATTAGGACAGATGACTTAATCTCCCTTCTGATCGCATGCTACTGAAATCTCAGGATTCTGCTGACACAGCAGAACTGGCAGCAAACTCTGCTAATTCAGCTGTGGGTTTCCACTAGGGTCTGTAATCAATATGAAGAAATCAGGCAACAGGAAACAACTGCTGCCATTTTGGCTGCTTTAACCAGATCTGATCCTGTGTGCCTGCCAGAAAATAGTTAAAAGCCCCAGCTTGGGTGACTGCAGCGAGTCCCGGCAGCCCTGGGACAGGGTCCTGCTGCTGCAGCCCCACCTGGTGCTGGCCCTGCTGCTGCGGCTGCTGCTGGGCTGGCAGGGCAGCTGGCAGAGCACGGCAAGCCCGCGGCACTCCAGACATTTGTCACAATTATTGGCGATTTACGAGGACAGGGATCGTGTCAGTTGTCTGTAATTTCACTCTGAACGATACCCCTCTCCATAGGCGGCAGTCTCTGGATTAAGCCACCCTGTAGGGAGAAAGGGGGATGGTCCATTGAATGCCTCTTTGACAGACACCTCACCTAAAAGAAGCTCTTCTGTGCAGCTCCCAAAAGGTGGCTGGGGGCCCTGGAGTAAGTTAGTGTCCAGCCCCACAGGAAACCTCACAGCCCTGTGATGGGATGACTGCTGCTGACCAAAGACTAAGCCCAGCCTACTGCAAGTGAACACATGCCCCATCTTGGCCATGCTGGGGATGTGCACAAGTACTAAAACCAAATTAATACTGCAGTGATCTGCCCTAGCTGTCTGCCTTTGCACAGGATTGGCAGCTGCCAACTACTGCTTGTATGGGAATGGTTGCCTGTGCACATCTCCAAGCCAACAAAAGCAACACCCCCAAAAGCACAGCACAAAACAGTTTGAAGAGGAGGGATACCATGTGGTGGCAGACACATTTAATTGCAACACTACCTGCAGCTGTCCCATCTACAGACAACCCAAAAACCACACTGACCAGCTTTGATTTGCCTAAAACCAGTTCTGTACCACAGCAACACGGCAACTGTTTTGCTCCCTTTGCTAATTACAGAGACTTAGCTCTTGAAATGATACCCAGTTACAGGCAATGATTTTTGCTAATGTAACAGCTCATCTTTTCCATACCTGAAACTCTGCAAGAAGGAAGTACTCCGGGGGAATACATAATGCAGTAGGAGGCATAGCATGTACCTCTTTCTATGAAACTGCAATCCTAAGGTTTCACAGTTCACACAGTTCCACTTATTGTTCTATAGAGGCACTTTTTGCATTAGCAGAAATCCAGTACGATTCATTTCATAATCATAAAAAACCCATTGAAACGGGTGTTCTTAACAGTTGTACTAGATTTTCTAACATTTTTGTTATATGGCATCATGGTAATTTTTTCTGCAGGGCTACATACTGAGGAACAGAATGGTACCGCTACTGCTGCTCTTTGGATCATTAAATTTCTGCCTTTTAAAGCAATCAATTCTTGCTGATTCATGTTTAACTTTTCAGAGATGATTATATGAATTCCTATAATCCATTATTTCATTTGTGTTTTCAACAATCCTGAGTTTTAAGAGGACATCAGTATTACCATAACTTCCCATGGGATACTCATTTGAGGATATTAATTTTGAATGTTCTATAGCACCTACAGCACTCCCAAATTCCACAAATCATATTTCAGTGGTATGCATCTACGCAGGGAGACTGGCCAGTGACTGCATATTTATGACTAATTAACTGCCCTGTTTTCAAGTAGAAGAATTAGCTAGGATCGGATACTGACTAAGGGGGAATTCTGAAGGTATGTTGAAGTCAAATAAATATATATCTTGGTGATAGCAGAGAGAAGGTTGTAAATTCTCACAGCTTTCCTAGAAAATTACCTCAAAGCATTCTAGTTGAATTCTCCATTTAGTAATTTGTATTTGAGTACTTCTTAAGAGACTGGCCAGCTATATTTAAAAATACTCCTGACAACCCTTTTTATGAAGCTGAAGGTGCTCCAGAGCATCCCTGGCAGACAGAGCTTATAAACCGCAGTGGGGACACAGAGAAAGCTTGCAGAGTTCACAGTGCAGGAGCGGGAAAGCTGCTGTGCCAAGGCAGCTCATTAAACCCTGCAGGTCCAAAGAGAGTGGGCAGGACTGCCAGTCCTGAGCAATGCACGGCACTGTATGAATTGGATTTTAGTACGTGCTAATGCCTAGCACAGCTTCCACCTATCACCGCTGAGCATCTGCAACACAGCTGCTGCCTTCTCCCTATGCAGCATACCCTCAAATGCCCAGGGAAAACTAATGTCCACTATGCAGGCTCATAAAGTGGAACTGTGGTTACAGCAGATATTTTCAAGTGTTACGTGGCTCTCTAATACTAAAAAAGAAAAAAAAAGTCAATTGCATGCTGTCTCTACAGACAGATTTTCAAATTTTGCTTGAGCAGCATATGGCTCCGTAAAAAAGCCATTCTTTTCTAAGAATCCTAGCTTTGACAACCATAGTCCAGACTTTAACACCATATACAATTCAGCCACCACAGAAATTTGCGCTAATGAGGAAATATGCCAGTGTACTGTATCATTTCACATAGGAGCAGGAGGGAGAGGAGAAAAAAGATGTAGAAGGTCTAGGCAAAGCAGCAATTTAAAGAACTCCTAAGGATATTCAGGGTGGGCCAGTGGCTCCCATAGTCTTAAAGTCTACAAGAGCCTCAAAGATGCTCTTCAGCTCTGAAGGTAGAAATGGCCACAGCTGTCAGTGCCCCACACTCTCCTCAGTGGGACTAGACTGGATGGGAGCACAATTGACTGGACTGGTTTGTTAAAGTCTTTAAACATCTTTCTGGAGAGAAAAAAATCTAACTAGACACCAAGCTGAAGTTAACTCAGCAGCTACCCCATCACAATGACTGGGCACAGATAAGCTGACGGTGATGCCAGCAATGAGAGAGGTCTCAACATAAATGCAATCATCCCCATCCCCCCCAAAACTATGCTCATTGCATCCAAATACTAGAAAGCATTAAGCCATTACAGAAATGTAGACAGAGGCAGAAAGTAATAGGGTCTTCACTGCTAGGTTTTTTATTTTGTTTTGATTTTAACCTTGGGGAAAAAAAGAGTAAAGACTTACGGTCAGGCAGTATATGGACAGTATAAGGAAGAAAGGAATTTCATCTGTTTCATCTGAACCCCTCTGGGCAGAGCTGGCATTAGGCTGAAGTATGCCACATGCCTCCATGGGAAAAAAGCAGATGGTGATGATAAGAGGATGAATATTTCTGCTTCTCATCTCAGAGTGCGCCATTTATTCTTAACTAGCCGTTTCCTGCTCAGTGCAACAGATATTGCTCCTCCCTGACCACAGACAGCTGACCCTAAACACTGGCAAGTTCAGATCATGGGACCACTGGCATCTAGGTCTTGGTTCCACCACGCATGAAAATGACTCTGACATCCTTCTGTGCTTTCTAGCTACAGTTGCAACTAATAGGAGACATACAATAATCTAATGAAAACAACCTGATAATGAGTAATGTCTGTAGGAGAAAGGGTGAGCTTCGTGTTCTGGCCTATAAAGATAACACTGACATTGTAGTCATGAGCCACAACCAGAGGGAAAAGGGACACACCAAAATCTATACCTGACAACTGCGGTTACTGACATGCCAAACAAGGCAGCCATAGTCAAATAATCTGAGAACAACTCTGCTGCCACAGGCCTACCTTAGCTCACAGCAGTGCTCCTACAGGCCACCTAACTCAGGTGCACAGAGGTGCCTCTGCTAATGAAGCGTGACTAGGCGGAGCCAGTGGACAAAGTCAGGCTGCTTGCACCATGTTACCTATCAGCTTTTCCACAGGGTTTGTTCTACGGTAGTGTGTAACTCGCCAAGCTGGAGGATGGATGTTTTAGTTAAACCTTTAGTTTGTGCCAGATGTGCTGGCAGTTCTGTATTATATTTTCTTTTCCTCCTAACTGACAGTTGAGGAAACTTGACAGCATTTTCTACCAGCTGCAATATTGCAGCCACACCATTTCCCACTCCCAAGGCTGCCAATTTCTCTCCAGTAACCTCAAGAAAGATTCCTTTTCTGGGAAACTGATGACATTTGAGCACTGCATGCATGTATACCATCTATCTCCACTCTAATTTCCTGAAAGAGCTGCTTTTAGTTGTGTTCCACATCAATGGAATGAGAATCGGGGTTTGTTATTAGTGGTCAATCACTAGCACAATATGGTCTCAAAACTCATCCCTTTCCTTTACTCCGACTTTACTGGGAAATCCCAAACCAGCGCTGCACACACTTCTACAGCAACCTCCTGGGACCACTGCTGAGCCAGTTCCATGGCTTGCTCTCACTTGAAAGAGAATTATCCACTCTGGATGTCCTGTTAGGACTCGTGGCATGCTGATCCAGCAGTGTGAGTTTGAGCACAGCTACCATATTTGAGACCTGAGAGCAGGGACCTGCACTTTCCTGTAGAGGAATTTAAGTTGCCACTTGACACAGAGAGGAAATTGCAAGATGGAAGGACCTAGTTAACCTTGTGATTGAAGCAGTGTGCCTGCAAAGATGGAGACCAAAATCTGCTGAAAATTTGTATGATTGTTTTCTGGATTTTTCTCCATGCCACCCCATGGACAACGTTACTTACTAACAAGAAAAAATTTCATTTAATTTCATTTAATTCACATTTCAAAATAACCAGCAAGAAAATCAGTTCTTTGCTGCTTTCAAGGAAAAGCTCTAAGAAGAAACACAAATATGAGTTAATCCAGAAACTACCTACTATATTTCTAGGTAAAAATCATAAGACCAGTAAGAGTATTTGGTCATCTTGCCTGACCCACTGTGACAAATTCCATGCAGCAGCCTTTCATGCTCCCCCTGTGCTCTATTTCCATGTACACTGGGCTAAAAGGTCTTGCTGAAAGGTGTCCAGTTTTAGATAACATCGAGAGAGAGAGAGAGAGAGAAGCTGACACATCCAGTGGCAAATCAGCCACACCGTGGGAGATCTGAGCCTTATTTTTGCTTGAATTTCTCTGGTTTCAGCTTCCAGTTATTGATTCTTGTCCTGGCTCTGTCTGATGGATTAAACAGGCATCCTTTGCAGCTAGCATCTTCTCTCACTTTAGACACTCATACTCCACAAATATTTCACCTCTTGCTCCTCTTTCTGCTAAGTGCAGCACACAAAGCTTCAAGTCTTTTGTTGCAAGGAATATTTTTCCATTTGTAAATTACTTCTTGTGGACTTCTATGTATCCCATACTGTAGTTAGGGCCTGCATTCCATGTTGTCAGAAAAAAAATATGGGCATGTGAAACATGTTACTGCACTTGTCCTTAGGGCAACTTTGGGCAGTGGAACAAAAGGTAAGAACCATCTCTCAAAAATAAAAAAAAATCTGTATTCCTAGCCAGAATGTCTGACCTCTCTCTCTCATTTGTACTTCCTTCCCAGCAACAACTTAGCTCTTCGGTCCCTATTTTCTATAGCTCCTAACCTTACTCAACATGCACTTCACATATAAATGAGTCTCAAAGCCTGGGATGGAGAGCAGTCCACACAGGAAAAATCAGTTACAAACCTAGGTCTATTTCTGACAGTTTGGTCTTTCACAGAAAATGTTTAATGAGGGTATTTTTTATGAAATATAACAAATGTAATTCTTACTACAGCAATTTTAGTTTTTATATTATCAGTCCTGGCAAGATTTCAGAAGTTGCTGGCCATGGTCATGGTGCCAACTCTTTGTCCTTGAAGTGAGGAATGGCTTGTTCTCGCTTTACATTATAAGAGCATAATGTGACATTTGTATAAGCAGCATGAGAGGAGATCAGTGTTTATCATTAGCGTTCATTAGACCTCTGCTGCTCCCATGATGGTTCAGGTGAGAGGACAGTCTGCCTGTCGGCCACACTGGAAACCAACAAAGCACCCATGGAAGGAGCCCTCGTGGGATGCCAAGGGCGTCTGTGAAGTTGCACAGCTTGAGGCACACTGCACAGCGCTGGTGAGAGGGGACATCCAAGCATGAGCATGTTTGAAACACCCATGCATTACCTGCAGTGTGTCACACTGCTGGAAACCAGCTGCAGACTCTAAAGATTTTCATCTTATCCTGTGGCTTACTCCCTGTGGAACATAATGCATCCCCCAAAAATGTACCCACGTGACAGTAGCACAGCATGTTTAGGTGAAGGAGGGATCATACTAAAATAGCAGGCTTTGTACTTGTGTTTATAGGTTTCAGAGAGAGATGGGAATAACACCCCAAGTATGCAGGATATAGAGATGACATGCAAGCTCTGTGCTCAGGGCAGCACAGCTGCAGGTAAGATTCCCACGAGTGAACAAAGCAAAGGCTGACGGTACTGGCACAGCCAAAGAACTAACAAAGTAAAACCAATGAACTACTGGAGAGGAGAAGTTATGTGAGATCTTTTGAGTGCAGGGCCCAACAGAGCAAACTGGATGAGAAAGGTGAAAGAGAACCAGAGCTTGTGGATCTGAAGAGGCACTGATGACCTCTTGACAGCCAGGTAACAAGCCTCCACTCTAGTGATATCTTGATTATAATGGCAACTTTGACCAAGCCAGATTCACTTTCACATACATTTAGTGTCTGAAGGGAACACTGATTTCAGAAAGACTTAAACGGTTCATCCCCTCTCCAACTTCTGTTGAAATTAGCTCCAGGTTTAACAGACAATGCTGAAGACAACATACAAAGAGGAGGAACAAAAACTGAGCAAAAATCTAGCAATCAGAATTATGGTGACAACTTCAGCCAGTAATTAGTAAATGGAATGTTAATTATTGCTACTCCCCTCTTCCTTTCACTATGCAGCTGTTTATAAATTGATAACCATAGAAATGAGTGTGAGTTGAGCCTGGGTAGTTGGTATTCACGCAGTGTCAAAGGAATGCATTTGCATTCTTTGCCAGAAGAATCAATTTACCTTGATTGATGATTGAACTTCAATAAGTTCTTTAATATTTCGGTCATTAACCATGATGCCGTAACAGTGTCACCAGAGTGCTATTGTATTTCATACCGTGGCTCTTATAATCTGCACTCTGTAATATGGCTGAACTTATAATTGAGCTCTTTTAAATACTGATAATCAACACATCTGAAAGATGATCCTTCAGAATAAAGCTTAGCCTGCCCAGGACACCTTAGGAACACTGATTCCTGTCATTGGAGAAACTGGGCAGTGCAGGTAGATGGCACAGAGTGTAGGATGCTGCTTGGAGCAGCAAAGGCGTTCTCTTCTCAGTGTTGGTTTCGTCAACAGTTCAGTTCTCCCCAGTAACACTGAAACATTGCTTCTGACTACAAACCCTGCTCCTGCTTCAGAATGACCTGCAGTAATTTCACTTTCTCTCTTAGTAACATTTCAAAATGAGATCAGCAGTAATACTTCTCTTTATGCACTGTGCTAAATGTAGGCAGATCTAAAACAACCTTCCTGATGACAGATATATGGCTCAAGTCAAAGAGCTAGAGACACTTAAAGTGTTATAAAAGGAAATAAGAGGAAAAAATAAAAGACATTGTTGGTATTTTGCAGTTGAGAAATAATTAAGAAAATAAAGAAACAGTAGTTAATGCAAGCAGCAAAAAGAAGCTTCAGGGCACTAGGCATCTCCACTTCAGTTACAACAGCAGCCTCAGCACTGCACTCTTGTCCTTGTTGTTATGCTGCTGAGCTGTGACACATGGAATGTTTGCTGTCAGGAGAAAGCATCAAGCTGTTCTTGCCAAAGACGCGAATGCCGGTGATGCAAAATCTACCCCTGCACAACACCTCCTCTTTGTACTGGAGTAGCATACCCCAAGCCTATCAAAGCTGAACCCCTGGCCTACAGCGATGGCAGATAGCTCAAGTACAGCGCCGCTGAACTGAGGTAACTCACAAGCAAGGGAAATTAGTCCACGCTTATCTCTGCACTATCAAAGCAAGATTCTTTCTGAGAGCCGGCAGAACACTTGTACACTGAGCTGCGGTGTGTGCTGCAGGTGTATCCTCATCTTTTCAAGGATACAGCCAGCTTCCAGTCGCACACGAGCATGGCAAGAATATGAAAGACCAAGAGAGAAGCTGATAACATTTCAATGCTGTGTTCAGAGGTGAGATGACTAATGAAACTGAGATAGCAGCACTTCTATTAAAATGAGGGGACAGCAGGAACCTGCACTGTGTTCCTGCTGCACAGATTGTCTGTTGGGTGGCTGCTAAGAATTAAAATTGTGCTGTCAACAGTCCAAGTCTTGCATGATTACACACTTTTAAAGCCAGTCAGGAAGAAAACAAATTCAGATGCGTGTGGCAGGAGTTGAATAGGGGAGATACTGTAACAAGCTTCCATTACCTTTTAAGAGCTGGTCAAATATTAATCACTACAAAATCTCTTTGACAAAACCAATGGTACATTTCAGCCTTTCCATATATGCAGAAATACACAACACATATCCGAGATCACAGGATCTTCCTATCCGTGCTAGGCAGTGTACCAAAGCATACTTCGCTTTTACACCAGTATCATAAGAGGGATGATGCACCATCCACAGCAGAAACACACTCACTAAATGCAGATCAAGGATTTCCTGGCCTGAGGACCTGCTGCTGAGGTGACTCCCACAGAAAGATCCTCTGTATCAGAGCTGACCTCCCCAGACCTGGTAGCCTGCTAAGAGTAGTCAATGTTAATTGCTTTAAGCAAGAAAAAGAAAAATCTCTTATTTTATCTGAATTTTCAACTCCCCCCTCCTCCCCCTCCCATAAGAGATGGCTACATTTTTAAAAATCTTCTCATTTGTATTTTTTATTCTCTGATGAAAAAGTACAGATGCAAAGAAATTCTTACCTTTGCATCTTTTGTTTTTGCATTTCTGCATATTAACAGAACATTCAATGAACTCATTTAACACTTCTCAGTGATCTACAAATAATCCTTTGTGGTTTTGAAATGTGGCTATAGGCAGGAAAATGACTGCATCATTTTTTTAACATAACTGTTCTGTTCCCTGTGTGTAATCAGTCATGTCTGCTCACTATATTAACAAAAATGAAGCTAAACATCTTCTCATCCTATTGTTTTGCAAAATAAATGTAGCTCTAGGAGAGAAAGCTGGCATCTATTCTGGCTCATACATCATTAATAGAATTATACGCAAAATTTTGAATTCCTGTATTGCTGAACTAATATTCCAGTTGTACTCCCTGAGCTGTCAGTGCTGGTAGCAGAGAGATTACCACCAGCAAACTTCTCATTCTGGAGTCAAAAGCCTTTCTCCTTCTCTGTCTGGGGCGAAAGATGGAAATAACAATCATCCTCCACTCTTCAAAGTAAGATGATCTCTGCAGAAATAGGACAGCAAAAAAGCAAGCTTTTCTAAAGAATTGGCATGCATGTTCAAGAAAAATGCTCTAAATAGAGCCCATGGTTTTAGGGAGCTGCATTCTGAATCCAGACACATCTCCAAGCACACTGACATGAGAGTTTCTCTGAAGCAGCTTCCTACCAAGGTGTTCACACGCTGAGGCAGCTGCCACGGATGACAGCAAGATGGTTCTTGATTCAGCTTATTTTGGCTGAGCCTGTGGGTGACTTCGACCATATTTTCTCCCAGGTGCTGCTGCATTAACTGTATGAGGAATGCACCAGGCACAGGAGCTGACAGAGACTTACAGCTCTGAAACAGATAGTTACAGCAGCACATACATGCTTCCTTTCTTATTAAGGAAGAAAAAAAGTGTTGTTGTTTACTCTGTTAGGATCCTTACAACACATGCCTCTACTGTGTCCTGCCTGGCCATCTGAACGGCACCATACCTGAGCAGTACAGGGATGTGGTCTGTCACTGGGCTATGAGTTAACCTGGAAAGGCCACTGTTGGGTCCCATCTCCTGTATTCCTGTGAAATTCCTCGGATTACCTCTACCACTTGTGGAGTTCCAGTTCTATTGCAGCTGGTCCCTGGAGCAAATGAGCCTTTCATTGCTAGCAGGAGGCTCAGCATGGCATACAAAGGCACCAGAGTGGACAAGCTCTGCAGGGTTGTGGTCTAAATAAACAGAGCACAGCCCAACTCCAAGGACCCTCCAGTGAGAAAGATTAGCCTCAGTAAGCCAGACAAAATCAAACTTGTGGAGCAAAGATGCAAAGTGACTTTTCAGGTGTGCTAACAACAGCAGCAACTCATTGCCAAACAGAACTGTGATTTATCCAGCAAATCTGCTTTTGCACAGGCAAACTCAACTACCTGTACAGACTTTGATGGAGGGTAAGGGGGGAAAAAGGAAAAAGACCTTTGGATCCAGCAGGCATATGAGCAGACACATGTGCACACATGTGCGTGTGACAGTGAGAAAACAGCTATACTCACAAGATTCTATCCCTGATTTCTTCAGCTGAAAACCACCAACACTTATTTTCTTTTTTGGTTACATCAAACTTGGCATTTTAAAAGCTTTTTTTTGTTGTTTGTTTGGTTTTGCGTTGGCTTTTTTTCCCTTCTTCTTTCTTTCAACTCAGTGCTATTTTGAATTTGTTTTAAGATGAATGCTGCTTTCATTTCCATCACTGATTCCTAGCCTGCATTTCTGAGCCTTTGCTGCAATTTCACTACATTTAGCACTTACTAGGCAATTATCACTGAGTCAGGTAGAATGACAGCATTTTTACAGTTCAAGCACACAATTCCGTATTTCAGTGAGCTGATTTTTAAACTATTTAAATGTTAATAGCATCCACCTAATTGTACAGATCAGAATGTCACCAGCTAATCCTTGTGCTTTCCAGCTGACTTCTGTCAGCTGCTCTTTTCCTTTAGTTATCAATTCTAGGATATATTTTTGATCACAATTATTAAGGTGAGGTCAGAAATACTTTTATTTGTATTCCTAGGTGCTTGCATCTTTCTGCTCTTAAATCTCACCAGCACATCATTTGTTACACAAGCAGAATCTCAAAGCACTGCTAAGGCATCACAGGGTGGAATTAGTTTTTACTGCAATCCTCCATTTTCAAAACAACCAGTACATGATTGCTACAGTTCTCAGGGGAAACCAGCTTAAATGTGTGTTCGTATTCCCCCTTCATTTCGACTCAAAACATTTTATGGTATCCAAAATACTGGTGTGTGAGACAATGGAGGAATGTCCATTTGGGATCACAGGAAATAAACCACCTTCTCCTACCTCCTCCCAGGCTTTCCTTTATATTTCTCAAAATAGAATTTAGACTTAAAAAAATAGAGTGCAAATCTTCAGATTCAAGGCAAATGTAGCTCTTCTGCACTACTTCTGTTGCACAAGAAACTATTTTAGCAGAAGCCTATGAGTAGATCCTTATAAGCCAAAGTATACTGCCGTAATGGGAAATGATGAAGGAAAATGGTTTCAAAGAAAATCTATTACCATTCCCCTGTGATGGCCAAATAAAAGAGTAAATGCTATTGCCACTGAGTCACAGGAAAAATGAAATTAAAGAGAGTTCTGTTAATGTGCAGATTTTGACATGCAGCTCCCCAAAAAGGAAGTGGCACAGAAATAGTAGCTGTCATACAGTCATTTATTAATAGTTAAATTTGTTATACATTTACTCTGTGCAGACAGACTCTCCCACCAACTCAGCCAGCCTGGTCTGTGGGAACGGGGAGGACAGAGTGGTTCCACTACAAAACAAGCAGTTAAAAAAACCCCTCAAAGCATGACAGAAACAACACAGGATCAAAACAAGAAAAAGCAGCACAAACAAGTCACGAAAGTGGAAAATCCAGAATGACTTAATGCTGCCTTGAAAGTTCTGGGAAATAAAGAGATAGTAGAACTAAATAACAGAAAAGTAGGTCTGGTAAATAAGGGAGAATGGAACATAATTTTGGATTCAAGTGTTTGAGCTGCTCAGCACTTTAAAAAAATATAGGAAAGAAAACTCAGCTTTTAGTTTTAATGCCAATGTGTTATGGGAATTAGCTAACAAATTTACTATATTAATTGCAATTATTTTAAAATCTGTAGAGAGCTAAGTCATCTGAGAATGCAGAAAGCAAAAGAACCTACTGCAAGAAGAGGCAGAGTGATCTGGGAATTGCTGCCCTGTAATGACAAGACTGTAACAAAAAATGTGAGTGACAAATCTGCCTGTGTTGAAGTGCCAGCAGGAACTCAGGACTCATTTGGGATACAGAAACAGCAGGTGAGGAGTAAACCCAAGCTTTTCCTTCTGGTTGGATTACCGAGTCAACAGAAGAAAAGTGTGCTATAGCACTTCATTAAAACCATCCCCAAAACTGAAGCTGATTGGGATTAAATCCTGGTGGAGATGTATGAAAACTTACTAAATGTCCATAAGTAAAGGGTAAAGATAGATGGTAACATGCTATCCCTGAGACTGGTGTTAGGGACAGATCTTATTTAACATTTTAATTAATCTAGGAATAGGGAAACCGTTACTAGTCACATGGGGAAAAACCCAAGTGGCAGGTTATAATTGACCACTAACCCACCTAGAGACTGACGGGAGGAGGAGGCACCGGAGTTTTCTATCCTGGTAACCTACACATCACTTATACTATCCCTAAGATCTTAAAACGCTTCAGAATATACCCTTTTTTCACCCTGCTTACCCTGATCACAGCTCTGACTTCTACTGTCAAAATACACTGCCGTGAGAAATGAGGCAGCGCACATACCTCACTTCGTGTCTTTAGCTGGCACATAGCATTGATACAAGGTCTTAAAGAGTTCACCAAATTGGTCAAATGTCAGGATGCAGCAACATTTGTATCTTGGATTTGTGAAGATGTGGGGCTTCTTTTTTGATGAAAAGCACCTGTGAAGTGTGGGGTTATTGTGCTCCCTTTTGCCATTTCTTGGATAAATGTCATCATTTTTAATGCTACCAATCTTCCTCTATAGCCTGCAGGGAAGGTTTTCTAAGGCAAAAAAATGACTTGTAGGTGCTTAATTCCCATTAAAATCTACTGGGGAGATAAGTACCAAACTGCTATTGGAGCCTTTGGGAAAGTCTTTCTCTAAACCATTGTTATCTACCATTTCAACACCTGAAATAAGTCACTTATATAAGATACATTATTAAAACAGGAGGTTTGAATCTGCAGCAAAATCACTTTGTGGTCTGACAAGTAGCTTTTTGGCATCCCCGTGCAAGTATGCAGAATGAAGTGAGACAAGATGCACTTTAATTCTGCTTTTATAAAGACCTCTATTTTAGGTAATTTAACATGAGAAGGTGGATGTGTCATCTGTCTGACTCGGCAGAAGAGTCTCATTTGAAAACTTGTTGGTCTCCACTCTTGGGCTGATGTTTCCCTGGGACCCCCCTTTTTGCTCTGGATGCATGGGCTCTGGTATTGATGATGAACTATTGATGCTTCAATAGAAGATGTTAGGCCTCCCTCCCCATCCATGGGAAATATGCCGTTTGTCAGGACATCTCACAAGTGACTGGTGCTGGTGACCAGATATAAAAAAAGGGTAGAAAATACACAAAAAGGGCATGTCACACAGTCTGACCTCTGCACTGTCTCTGCACCCTGAGAAACCCTGACCACTACATCCATGTTTCTCCCATGGCCCTATTCTTCAACAAAGCTCCATGGTTTTACAAAGGAAGTATACTACAGAACTCTTTGACAGATAGACCTGGAGCCCTGTGAAAGAAACTGATTTTGTATAGCCACCTGAAAGATTTCTTGTGGAGTTACAAATACCCTTAATGGCCTCTGGGGACTGAGACCCAGCTGAGACAATCAGCATTTGCTGTAGCTCTAGCTATCTGCTGAGCCTCCTGGAAAGGGGGCCATGGTAATGACAACTCTTACACTGCAAAAGGCTGCATCTGCTGGAGCAATATTGAGGTAAAAAGTTCATTTCAGACAGCTAATACAGGAAGATCCGCTGCTAACTTTTAATCAGTAGCAAGTTAAGACAAATTGGAAGCCATGACCTACAAAGAAAGGCTCTGCAAATCCCTCTACCAGCCTCCTGAGGACGGCAGCTCCCCCAATACACAGCTTTGATAAACAGATCTTTTTACAAGGTCTACCTCATTTAATCATCCCCTCTGCTTGCATTAACCACTTCTGCAAAGGTATCTTTCCAGTGCAGACTGTTTAAGTTAGGTCAAAAACCTGGTCTTGTTTTCAAATCCACATTCTTGATGAAAGCCTCCAGTCTAAGACTTCTATTCTTCTGAGACCTTCAGAGTTGTAAGCACTGTGAATAATTCTTTTGCTTTTTCTCCCAGCCTGCTACAGGGCTTTCTCCCTAAAGCACAAAACACTTTTACTTGCTGAATTGTCTCTATGTGTCTCCTCTGTACTCAGCAAAATGGCCTGACATGATGGGCTGGGTCGAGGCACACAATTTGAGCAAGAAGCTTCTGTTCTAGCAGAAAGGCCGAACCCTGAGTAATCTATTCACTTCCTATCTGGCAAGGGAAGCAGCAAGAGAATAAGTCACTGCACTTCTAACTGGAAAACATCACAGAAAAAAACTCATACTTGAGTCTTCAATAGTGAACTTTAATTTGAAAATAGCAATAAGCTTTGACCTAGAGTGAACAGCTTCCCTTGATGAGACAGGCAATTAGAGAGGAAGGAGCAACCTCCAAGACTGGGCTGCACCCAGCCCAATCCGCTCCTTGGTGGTTGGCAAAGACTAAGCTGAGGCTTCCTCCCTCTGAGATGCCCAGCTCTGGGACAGTCACAGGGCAGAGCCGTGAACCACTCGAGCCCTGTGAGCATGACACCTTTCAGATGGCCAGGATGACTGTCCAGCTCCCTGCAAGACTCGTAAGAGCAAGGCTGGCACTGCGGCATCACTGCTTTGTGCCTACATTCGCTGCCTCCCCTCTGACTGCAGATATCCTTGATTTTGGCAGCATGTCTTCTAACCTTAATGGCCTTTCCTAAATGGAATTTTCAAGTGTTTGTTTCCTTCTTTTCCCCACAGTAATTTTCGGTGCTTTGAATTCAGCTACACAAACAGATACCCTAATCTTGTAACAACATACTAGATTACATAATTTTGATTAAGATGGGTAATTACACAGTGCCCATGTGAGGTAGACAGCTTCAATACTCCACATCACAACTATGTCAAAATATTTTATTTACCGAATACCAGAAGTAGTAACTCCACAGGCTACACTGTATTTTCCTGCAAAACATTATTTTTTTTATTTGGCTATACAAAAATAATAATTAGGAAAGTCCTTCAAGTGCTTTCATTCTGTTTCTATTTTGTTAACAAAACCCACACTGTTGGGGTTTCCCTACTACAGAACGTTTCAGCAGCAAGCCAGTTTTCACAGCCCTGGCAACAGAGCTCTAGTTCACTGTAGAAACATTACATGTTTGAGAATATTGTAATGTTTTCCTGAAGTAAAGCTCACAGAAGAAGTAAAAAAAAAAATACCCACGGTAGATATTTTTGTCAAGATATTTAGCTCTCATTTTGATCTGCTGATGACCTTTTACTCAAGTGAATCACAACTACATCCTAATGCCAGAGCTTATTCATCAGCTATGAAAACAACCTGGAACTGCATGCAAATCTTATTTTTGTTTTCCCTCATGACCTCAAAATTATACTACTTAGTGCTCCATCACAGAAAATGTCAAAAATCACAAAGACCCTCTGTAAGGCAGTAAGGAGTGCAGAGAAAGCTCTCTAGAATTTGGTGAGAGTAGGAGAGATGCACAAATTACATCAGCCTTTTTTTTTAAACAGCCAGCATTCCAAGGAAAGCGATAAGGTTAAATAATCCTCTGAACAGTAGTTAGTTACCTTGCCTGCATAAGCACTGCTTCACAAAGACTTTATTCAGGAAGCCTAAGTACGGGTTTCGGCACCACAGCCCAATAAATGTCAGGATATAAGGTTCCACAGGAAAAAATGAAGCAAGTGCATGCTGACCACAACTGACTTGACATGGGCTTAATTGTATATTTACTTCACATACAGAATAGCCTGCATTCATATTTTCCATATAGCTATCCTGGAACTTAGTTAAATAATCACAAAGCTGCATAAATACTGAAATGACAATCCTCTAATCACTGTCACACTCAGTGCACCACATGAATTTTTGAATCGACCATGACAAACACACATTAGAGGTTCTCACACTGAACAGCTCCTGATGTTAAAATACATTTTTCAGAGGTTTTATGAAGTTTAATTGCATAGGATGAAACATGACACCTAAGCATTTGATTTATTACTAAGCATGACTCTGTATTAGTAAGACTGCAGAGCATACCGTGTTGTGGAATTATTTTTACTCTGTCATGACAGATGGAGTCAGCGTTTGGTAAAGACTGCGTGCAAGTGTGCAGACATGTTGCAGGTGGGAACCTCTCTGCTGCCTCCTCCAAGCCAAGCTGTTATACTTGAAAACAGCACATTTCAGATGACAAAGAAATCATCATCATCTACATTTTCAAAATGGCAACAGAGATTTTAATCTTCGCTATATGGAAAAAAAAAAATCTGCCTTGCCTAGAAAGAATCATAGAAGACAGATGTAAGCCTTAAAAAATTTGAGGGGATCTACAGAACAACAATCCCTGAGCATCCTACCCCACGATACGTGTGCATTCCTCATGCAGCAGTGGTACACACAACTACCCCATGGAGGTAGCAGCGGATGTAGCGAGGTGACAGACTGTGACTTCAGCTTTCTGACCTACACCCACGCTTTGGTTTGGCTCCCTCTCACCCATACAGCAGGGTACCTCATTTTGTGCTCTGTTCTCTACCACCCAAGAAGCACCCTATGGTCCTTCCACTTCTGGAATATGCACACATTAGAAAAGGTGAGTTTCCCTGTCCAAGCTGGACAGCAGAACACAGGACACCAGCAACAAAGGAAGTAGCTGGCAGTAAGAGCTCTCATGCCACTGGCTGCCATCAGACAGGAGAGACTCCTGTGCCTCAGAAATTCAGGTTTTCCATTTAGAAGCCAGCTGAAAAACTACTGTGTCGGGACTTGAAGTAATGACAAAGCTGTGCTTGCCACCAGCACCTTCTGAGCCCTCCAAGTATCTGCCAACACCCCCCATGATCTCCTGTAAGAAATGGCACTTAGGGTCACTAAAGGAACATCTCGGACATTGACAGAGCAGGCAGCATTAGCCACAGCTTTACATGTGTTATCCACTGTCCTCCCCCTGACAGAACTTCCCATTTTATTTCATCCTAACCACAGTGCATCCAACCTCTGTAACCAGTGGGATGTTCAGACTGGCATCACACCTCCCCCAGCGACAAAGAGCAAGGCTGAGTTTTGTCTCATACCAAGGCAGGACTGTGCACTGGTTTCCACTTGGTGCTTATAAAGCTGGCATGCTGAGGGCAAGGCTGAAATGCCAGAGCAGCACCCTGCCTGCTACGGGCACAGCTCTACCAAGGGCTCCTCTTACAAAAGGACACACAGGCACAGACCATCCTGCCTTCTGCTAAGCAGAGATGATACCTGGGAGGTGCATTTCTGAGCCCCAACCAGCTTCTCTTTCTTTCCTATTATTTCATCCTTGTGAAAAATCCTCCATGACCTGCTCTGCCATGCCCCTGCATGTACTGGCCACACAGTCCCTCCAGCTGGGGCAAACTCAAGTCACCATTTCATGTAAGCTCTCAGGTAATTAAGATTTCTTCAGCATGGACTGTATAGAATAATTTTGAAACTGTTACTCCATGATTTATGAGAACTGTGGTTAACACTTGAGAAAAATGCTTTTAAGGCTGAATTCCCACATAACACTTATAGTACTGTTAACAGCCAGCAATACCCTCTCTCCCCATTTGTTTTCTGAGCTGACACTAGACCTTCCTACAAAGCTAATTAAATCACCAGGAAAGGCATCTGACAATGTCCAACAGGCTTAGAAATGGTCTTAATCAAGGCCTTTGGCACCAAGTACACATTCTTCTGAGGAGAAACTTTATATTAAATCTCCTTGACATCAAGTGCTTTGGACTGGCCCCTTTCCAGTAGCTCAAGATATCACTACCCAAACTTAAGGAGTGCTTTGTTCCAGCTGAAAGCAAGCTCACAGCTAGATGAAATGGAGGCGGGAGTAAATCCCTGTATTTCAAGCAAAACAAGATGAGATCCACTCTAACTTCTACTTTTAAGAGAGGCCAGAAATGGACATCAACTCAACAGGATCAGAATCAAGTGCTCTATCGGAAAAACTATTGTTAGGTAAGATAGTTCAGCCCTGTATTCAGCAGTTTTACCAATTCAGTGCACCCTTGTGTGACTAGAAAAAGCTGTGGTCCCCCAGTAACATGTTTCTGTGCTATTCTGACAGAAAGGCACTGGCTTTCTGCCTAGAAGCAAAGGTGCAAGCTACACCAAGAACCAGGAAAAACCACTGAAACAAATGTCCATGTTAATCTTCAAAGCTCAAGTAAGCTCTCAAGCTCTCAGGGCAATTCAGATGCTTACTGTTCTTTGTTTAAGTGTTGAGTTCTTTATGGTTTGGCTTTGTGCATGTTTTATACAGACGTTGACAAATACTAAAACAGCATTGCAACATTTCAAGGCTGATTCACTGATAAAATGCTCATTCAGAGGACTCTAGGGGACTGGATGTCGTGTTCCCTTTCAAAAATACAGCTGAAGTGAGTATTCTGTTAAAATTCAAAGCAGATCTCAGATACGAAAAGCAATGGAAGATAAGCGGCGCATAAGGGGACACCAAACAGGTCATGGAGTCTTCAATAAATATAACTGAAGGTACTGAGGTTCGATTCGTAACATCTCTAAGGACATTTATCGTTATTACCAGCATATTACATGCCTTGTTTTAGGCAAAGCTGAAGACGGACTGCTGTTGAAACTGTATCTAATAGCTGATTACACATTATTACTGAAACTTCAGCTTTAATTCTGACCAGCTTTTGTTGATTTATAAACACCATTCCCTACTTTAAAGCCTGCCATCAACCACATTATGCGCTAGATAATGAATATACTCCCTAACTGCAGGTAATAGGCAGAAACTCCCTTAGACAACAGTTGAATGAAAGGGAGTTCTATATATATCACCGTCTTTCCAAGTGTTCTGGTGTGACATACCTACCGTATTTCCAAGAATGAGATTTCCTGCCAATCACTCTGCATACACAACCCTAAGTACTTGTCCTCCCCTGAGATATGGTCTGGTCTGCTTGCAGCAATACAAACGATGCTCCACAGGTGGACAATTGGAAAATCTCGGTGAACAGCTTCCAAATTCTCTGCACACACAGGTGCTGGGGCACAGCCATACATACACAAAACCAGGGATGAATTAGAAAAAGCTGCAGAAATGAAGCACAAAAACCTCTTCCACCTTAGTTTGCCAAAATTTAAAATACAGAACAAAATGAAAACAAACTGGATGGATAGATGAGAAAAGGCAGGTCCTCAAATCTCACTTGGAGTGCTCAGAAAAAGGAAGTCAATAGCAACAATTGTATATAAAACTAAAGACCTCCACATTTCTCCCTCCTCTGATGTTTCCCAGCACATCCCATGCCTATTAGTTCATCTTGCCAGCAGTCATTCTCCTTTTTGTGATGTACAAGGCCAAGTACATTATCAGTGCTTAATAAGCTATAATAATGATTGATGATTACATATGGACAAGGCAAAGTTGAGATTGAGAGCCACATTAAAACAGCATCAGAATTCAGAGAACTTTATCTGATAAGAGTTTAGGAACAAAAAGGGTAGTTACAAACACCACCAAGGAAACCCTCATTAAAAAGTTCTGCATCCACCAAGGAGAAACAAGGATACACACAAAGAGAATTAATAAAAAAAGGATAAGAACAAGAACTGTATATCCTCCCGAAACTCTCCTGCTATCAAGTTAGTTGCAAATCTGTAGAGGCATAATGTATACCAACAACCTCAAACTACCGTTCTAAGCGAAACATTGTTTAGCCTTAAAATACTATTTCTAATTTTAGGTCACTACTTCTCAGACGTTCCACTCCTTTCTATTCAGACTTCTGCATTAAGAACCAGTGAAAAGACAGTTCCCAGTGGCATGCACGCTGCATTCAATGCACCTATCTATGACTCATGCAGCAGAATTCCCTCAGAAGGAACAGAGAATCCATTTGAAGTTGACTCCTTGGGTGTTTATACCACAGCTTTCTGGCTGTTAGGGATGATATTATAAGGTGACTGTTTTGGTCAAGGACATTTTTTAAAGCGGCCAAGCAGCCAGTCTTACTATAACTTCACATAATTGGAGGTCTTCTTACCTTAAAAATTATTTGACACATACTGAATTCTTATAGATGAAAATCTGTTTCCAAGGTACTTTCTGCCTGTTTTGGCTTCGTGGATGAAACTCGAGCTGTAGTTTTTTAGTGCTTGCAAAAGATTAGAGCTTCACTCTGTTGAGTCCTGTGTGGATGAATGGACGACAGCGTCTTCTCCAAAAGATGTAAGGCCCCCACAACTAAACAATTTTCTCTTTTCTGTTCTCCCTTTCACTCCTCCAGTGTTTAACATGAGTTGTTTGACTTTCTGACAATGCTGCTATGATTTAAAGAGTTAAAGGTTTCATCGTATCATTTATGGACTGCCAGATGCTACAAGCTTGTTATATCCAACTGTGATTAGCTGTAAAATGAATCTACAGACAGATTACTGCTGTTTGCCCAGATCGCTTTTCCTTTTTTGGGTTCAGGATTTGTATCTGTCATTCAGCTAAGTAGCAGCCAAGATTACTGGCAGAGTATTCTCTTCATCCCTGGCAATTCAGTTTCTGATAACTGTCGTGTAAACATAATACGATGGTGCAAGATCCCTATTGACTGACAGCCACCATTAGGGACACGATATTGTGCCATATTTATCCATCTTCTGCAACAGCATGTCCAGGCACCCACTTCAGAAGAGACAACCAGCACAGCAGAGATTGCAGAGGGTTGCAGAAATCTCAGACTTCTCCATCATATGGCCAGACTCCCTTCAAAGCCTTTCTTTACAACATTTTGCCTTGCTGTCACTCAGCTTCACAATGATGACGACTGAGCAGCCCATCTCCTCAAATTCTTTTTTTTCTTTTCAGTTTCCTTGGCAGTTGCCAGTATTAGTGTTCTCCCTGTTGTTCTGCCCTTCTCCTTGGCCTTCCAGGCTGCTACAAATTTTCTACCCTGTATTACATTAAAATCCCTCCATTTTTTTCACCCTGTGAATTTACTACACTGTTTGTCTCCCAATAAGTGCAGTAGATCCTCTTTTGCTCTTTGACCTTCTAAATCCATTCAAGAAAACAGCAACTAATCATCTTTCTTACCAGCTCCTTCCCACAGGAAGCACCCTCTCTCCTGCTTTTCCCACCCTCACACATTTAGGATCTCCAAACTTCTCTGCAAAGCTCTGCCTAAGGCTGTCACCTGCATATTTCCGCATGCTGGTCTTGCTGAACTGCCTTGAATGGGAAACAGTGCCAGATTCAGGGTTTTTCTCTCCCAGTTTATTCACTATGCCAGCCAAGGAATACAAAGAAGAGCTATGTGCCCAGATACAAAAAGAGATTTTAAGGTCTTGAGGGAACATGAGATCATCAGTCTGATGCCTTGTTTCATCACAGACTGTAAAGCAGCACAATCTTCCTATTCATACAGAAAATGTATGCTTTAAAAGATAACCAAGAATATCACCCAGGCATCAATAAAGTCACATGAAGCTGGAAAATTTGTCACTTTCAGGGCTGGTCTGCTCCATCTTGCCCACCTTGTCTGCTAGAAGCCTATGCCTTGCCTCCATTTCAATTCGCTCTGATTTAAAGTTTCCAGCTATTAAGTCCTTCTAATACGTTTTTTCACTTGATTAAGAAACCCTTAAAAAGCCTTTCTTCTCCCCATGAAACGATTTAGAAACCATAATCAAATTCCCCATCATCTTCATATTAATAAGGAAAGCAAATTGATCTCCTTCAGTCTACTATTATATCACATTTTTCTCGACCTTAGATAACATTTGCACTTCTCTCATCTCCAATCTAATACTCCTCTTAAAACACTGCGAACTAGATGCTCTTTTGCTCTTCCCAACACCAGAGTGAGGGATTTTCCTTAACTTTAACTTCTCTGTTTAGGTCTGGGAACAAACTGTAGTCCATCTCTTCAGGCTGAAAGGCTGAGCAAGTCGCAAGGAAACCCCAGATGCATGCACAGCATCAAAAAAGGCCTGCTTCTGTATGATGAAAAGTTGGATTACTCTGCCCAAAGACTGTGTAACCTTGTGTATGGCTCCGGAAAACCTCTTCGTTATAATAAAGCTGTGTAAAAACTCTACTCTCCGCACCAATCATCTGCTTACATTTGTCATTCACAAATATTAGAAGATTTATTTGCCATCTCTCTTGCTGATTGAGGCATTGCCTAGCGCTGGAGTCAGCGCCAGTCCCTGCCAAGTACCACTACAAACATCACTGTTTGATGACTGTCCAATAAGAACCACTTCTAAGTTCTGGTCACTGATCAAATGTGACACATTACCTTTCAGAACCACAAATTCCAATCAGATACATTAAGTCAAACGCCTTATAAAAGTTAGTATGCCACTACTGCACAGCTATCTTTATAAATCAAACTTGTAGTGTCAAAAAAATGGAAGCACTTTCAATAAATCCACACTAACTGGAACTGGCTCACTAACACCCTAGTTCTTTACAGGCAAAATTCTGACATAAAACAAAACAAATTATTTAACACAAATATTAGGCTTAATAATTGGGTCAACCACTTGTTTTTGTTTTTTTTAAATATTAGCAAGAGAGTATGACATTTCTATCTAAGGATTCCCTGGTATTTTAACTTTTATTAAACAGGAGCCTCCAATTTTTAGGCCTTATGATTTAAAAACGCCCAGCATTCATAGGTGAATTCCAGCATGCTTCGTTTCAAAAAATCAGCACCTATCAACACACAACACAAACCCGGTCCTCTTGTACCCTTATCAACAGCAGTTGAAACAGTGACAAAACATATTGCATGCTTTTTCTCCATCACTACTTTGTACTATAGTGGGCCTTTCCCACCAGCGTACTCAGGGTATTCAAGCCTGGCTAGTCCAGCCTCACCATTATGGGAGTGATATGAAAAAGTGAAGTTGTGGGTGAAAAAAGACAACAAAGGCAGCTTTAAGGAGACAGAATAAGGCAATGACAGATAGACAAAAGCATCAAGATGCGAGAATGAAAGCCTTGAAGGGAAGAAGTTCAAGCTTGCTAGCCAAAGACAGCAATGTATGAAATTCAGGCACTGGCACAGAGGGATAACTGGCTCAGCATGCTGGAAGGAGATGTTATGATGTTATCAATATTCTGTGTGTGAACTCACACACACACTTTTCCCAATATACATGGGCTTGGCAATTTCTCTCTTCTTCACTTCTGCCCTTTCCAGAAGTTTGTCATGCTGCCATGCCAACAAAGTGTGTCAAAAGCATCGCTTGGCAGTGCTTTCACAATAAGCTCTCCTGGCCTGGGGGCTACCCAGACTTCCTTGGCTCTCTAAACAAAGTGAACTATCATAGCAGTATCACTTTTTCTCTGCATAAGTGCATGACTTGAATGATTTGATGATACCATCAGCAAGCTACTCTGCCACCATTCCATACTTACCTGCCTGTCATCTGCATCCCATCACACAGGCAGATGGGGAAAAACCTCAAACAAACACTGAATCAAGGACTGAAAATCCACGAGTTGTAGAACTTAGCAGAAAGTTTGCTTCTGTGCTTAACTTTGGTTTCTTTCTTCATGTTCTTGCTGTTTGCCATGAGTTGCCTCAAACCCAATACAATTCAAACCCAGCAGTGCCATTGCAGGCTTGTTTCATCACAGGCAAGGTACACTTCCCAACTCCTGCTGTCACTTCTCCTGCAACACTCTTGAGAGATAATTTTCCTTTAAGCATCCAAGATCGAATTATTAATTGTTTTAATCCAGGTTATCCCTTGAACTGCACACAGGGCTCCACAGTGCACAGCACACAAAGGGAAAGTTGTCCTTCCTGGGAGCACAGTGGGGATGGAAATGCTTAGCTTTCTCCAACAATCTTGTGCTTTTTGCTAACCTCTGAGTGTGAGGAAGGATCTCTGTCATCTTTGTTTTCAGGAAGGGATTAGTGTTCTAGTTCAGTTTTCAGTGTTTTGGGGTCTGCCACCTTTGAGAGCATGGGCTAATGACATGTAAATCTCTGAGGATATTTGAAAGAAATTATAATCTTTTAGCTTTTAAATAGGAACAGCTATCCCCTGGGAGCTGCTATTCCTCATTGGGTTAAACATGTGGAGACAAGCTGCCTTCATAATGTATTTTTGACACGTGATGATAATGCTCCCTTTAAAATCACTGAAATAAAATGTTCTCGAGGTACGTGGATTCCCAAGTTGTCCAGGACACGGGTGCATATAGGCCACATGATGAATTCACGGAAGACAATGACAGGACAACACTAGAGTGTTAGGACTCTCTGTCAGCAGAAGCACTGTGGTAGCACAGGTCCTCATCCTCAAATCCTACTGAAGGATAAGTGCTTTGAAGCACAAGCAGATGCCAGGAGATAGGACAGGAAAGGCAGGAGAAATTCATCTTCCTTGCATGTGTTTGGTGCTAGTTACTGAGCTAAGTGCAGCTGTGGGTAACCTCTCAAACAGAAGGAGGCACAGCCCTGGAGTAGATGGACCAATGGTGTGATCTGACATGGCAGCTGTAAACAGAGAGTAAAGGAGAGCAGCGTGATCCTACAGTGAGCAGCCAAGACAGAGGAGCAGATGCTACAGCTCTTCTCGGGAAAACTGAGGAGCAGCAGCCTTTGGGAACACCATTCTCCCCTCACTCTGTGTGCTCTTCCTTTAAAGGGTGAGTTTTGATGAAATAGTATATTAAGATCAAGCTAAAACTGTTCCTGTATAAAACTCTGTGATCTAAAATACACAGATGACAGAGCTACTGACCAGGGGCATAAGCCCCAAGCCTTCAGTTACCTCCTCCATGCATGAGTGTGATTAATCATTGCTGCAGAACATTTTATTAACTATAAGGCTAATATAATCAGCAAAAAGGACCACTTTGCTTTGCCCTGCTTCAGACAAGTGCGCAGACTCACATGTGCACAGACTAGTGCCCTCACCAATCAATTCATCTTACATGGGACCAGACCAGGTGGAGGCAGGGATCACGGCCTGGCCTGGCCTGCTCGCACATCCCAACATCAGTGAAAAGCCCTTGCAAACACTTCCTCCTCCATGCAACATGCAAATGGGATCACACAGTGCAATGCTTATTGACTTTCCAATGCCACCTTCACAGACCAGCTTCTGTGAGCATCTCTGCTAATTCCACAAGCGCCAATGTAGTAAAAAGTGCCGAGGGAATAGCACCACCTCTCCTTGCACAGAAATCTTAACTGATACAGAGGGACAGAAATATCTGGCCCCAGTCTGGTGATCTGAAAGCATTAGTGAAGCCAATTCCTCCCCTGGAACATTTCCTTTGCAAGCCAAGGAACTGCTCACTGAACGATCCATAACATAGTTACAGCACCTTGCGTACGTGGGTTCAACAGCAAGGTCTAACAGCTGGAATAAAACAGAGGATAAACAAGGTTTTCTGCCTTCAAGCCTGAGTTTGCACAGCGCCTCCTCCTGGACCTCAGGGACACTCCCAATGCATTAGCTGAAGAACACAGTGACGCCCCTCTCACAGCTGTGCACTGTTCTGTCAACATGCTAGGAATCTTCAAGAGGGAAAATGCACACAAGCTACCTGCGCAGCCAGTCTTTAATTCAATTGTCCTAGTTCACTGGGCAGCTGTGGCACATCATAAAGCCTTGGAGAGCATTGCTAACACAGCAGAGGTCCCAGCAGAAGCTTAGAGCTTACCTCTTCCTATGGGTAAACCAGTGGCTTATAGTCTCCAGAAAAAGATAGTGAACACAAGCCTAAAAATTCCTTTACTTTCCCTTTTGTTTTTAAACCTTAAATGTATGGCTACTCCAAAGAATTACTCAGGGTTGAGTACCCTTCCTCTGTGAGAGGTAGCAAGTATTTTGGAGGATGGCAGGGCTACTCGAGAGCCTGAGCTACTGTGTACCATAATATGACTGCCAAATTCACAAAAAGCAATTTTCTGCCAGTACTACTGTGTTGGGTTAGCTCATGATTTTCTGCACCAGAAAAGCTGATGTTTCTTAGTGGGGATGCAACATGAAGAGAGTAGACTGGTACAAAACATGCAACCCACAACTGCTCAATCCATACAATTAAAAATTAAATAGCAGACAGGAAAGCAGGCGTTATCTCCATGTGTCTGTGTGTATATTCCATTTTCAACAGAAACATCTGGCCCCTGAATAAGATATTTCATTCAGCAAAATCTGTTGGGTAAAAGTAGTTTCTAACTATTTGGAGGCATTGAAAAGCTCTAAAGACCTACCAAGCCAGAGTTCCTGTGACCGATGCACGCATGGCGCCCACCAGCATGGCACCCCAGCCTCCCCATATCTCTCACCACAGCCTGGATTAATTATGTCCTCTGCAGAAATACTGGCTAGGGAGAGTTGTTCTGGCAGTTATGTGTCTCTAATGTCTCCTTGTTTATATTTAAAGGATAAAACCCTCTAAGGAAGGCACATAAAGTATGGAAGAGCAACAGCACAGGAGAATCACTGCTATTTACATTTTCCCCTCTTTTAAACAAAGCCAGCCTTCAGCTGATTGTTTTGTTTACAGTAGAAGTAACAGAAGAGAGTTTTACTCCTTACAGACCATTAAACCTGTTTTTCTCCTACTCCTGTTCTCCTCCCCCTCTTCAAGCCTTTAACAAGCCACAGGAATACAAATCACACAAAAAAACCCCCAATTTCTCTGCTGATGAACTGCTGAGAAAAGGTTTCAACACGGCTGGTATTAACAGTGCAAATTTCCGACCTATTTATATCATGGGTAATTGGTGACTAGAAATATTTGCATTGCTAATTTCCCTCCATTAAGAACAAACCCAGCGTTCCAATAATATGGCTTAATAGCTGCATTTAAGTTACTGCCCCTTCCCCCCTCCCTTTTTTTTTTGGAGGAGTTTTTCCCCTCTCCACACTTGAGTTCCTAAACAAAGAGTTTATTCTTTCTTTACTCCCATTACTACCAAGTTTGGTGTTTTAACAATAAACTTGACTTTCACCATCCTAAGTGGAAAACAGAAGACATGGAGGGTGGCTAGGAAGAATGGTAATTAAAAATCTGTTGCTCTGTGTGTTACTATTTCCTTATTACAAATTAAATAAGAATAAATATATCAGCATACTTATCCAACACACACAAAGCTGAATTCCTACGGTAGGCACTTCAATTTTAAATTTGATGCCCTAGAAATACACATGAGATTTGAATGGAATGGTTAAACCATGCTTTCATTTCCTTTAATAAAGACCAGCAACACCCTTTAACTGCAGCTCTCCAAAGGCTACAGATGGCCCCACTCCTGGGTGATGGCCTTGCACCCAGAGGGCTCTAGGAACTGATTAGGAGGCTGATATGGCAGAGTTTGGAGTCTCACAAAAAGGCAATCAGCCCAAGTGCCCCCAGGGAGAGAGGGAGAACACAGAGCAGAGTGCCTCTGACTTCAACCAGCAGCTCTGTTTCACATAAAGGGACACTGTCAGGTCCCTTTAGAATCACTTTAAAATAGATGAGGCAGATTTGAGGGCTAAAAAGAAACTTTTCTTACGGTCCACTGGATCTGCATGCAAAGCTCATTGAAAACATTTGAGATGCATACCAAATTAACTGTACCGAGCAACCAGAATTAATTGTGTCCTTGACAGTGTGGCAGCCGATAACATTTGTTATCCTGTGAAGTCACTCAACCCACAAACAAATCCCTTCACTGCCATTTATGCCCACTGTGCTCCCATAAAGCATCCAGAACAGGTACCTACACCTATTAATAACCCTGTCACCGCTGCCACATTACAGAGGAATGTGAGCTATCATGGTACAGTGACATTTAGCTGATCTCTGGTCCTGCAAATTCAGCTGACCAACGCCACATTTCAGGAATGAGTGTTCCAGTGGTGAAAAGAGTTATATACTGAATCAGACGTCAACCCAGCAAGCACTGGCTGTGCTGATTTACTGGGGATGGCGACTGTATTGTAACTGCGCTGTGACAGCCAACTCTCAGCCCATCCTGATGGAAATAAAAGCTGCTGCCCCCCTGCTGCAGCACAGAACAGTGGAGATGTAACATTTCAGAGCAGAGGCAATTCAATCCTTCGTGAAAGAACAGAGGCTTTTTCAAAGAAGGCATCTGGAGGCTGCACAGTGCACCTGAATTAACAGCTAATCATCACAAGTATAGAAGGAGAACAGACTCCTCCAACTCAGCCAGCCGGCAGAATAATCCAGAGCTCAGAGAGATAGGTGGCAAACATTTAACAGTAATGCCAAAATCCAGGACACTGGAAATCCTTTGAGAAAATCAAGAGGAATCCAAGCAGGTAACTTCAGCTGAGCTGAAGATTGTAGGATGACTGTCAGTCGAAAAACAAAACCTAGCTAGTCACAAAGCCTGCAAGAAGAAACCAGTATGAGAGGAAGAACACAGATTTTGTGTGCCTGTGTCTGCCAATACCACAATATTCCCTGCCATATTTATGGAAATACTGTAATCTCCCAAGGATCAGTGCTCTCTACATATCTTCTAAGCCCAGAAATCAAACTCCTTCTCTGCTACAGTCAATAGCAGGCCCCATGAAGCATCTGCATTCTCAAGGGAATGCATACATTTTTCTGGTTTAGTACTGATAAAACTTTTAGCAGTGTATGAACATAACATTAAGATATATTATAATATGAATTCAATGTCCCCTGAACTCAGAAATTACCTTGCTAAAAAGCGATTCGCATGACCTTTTAGTCCTGCACTAATGTCAGACTTTCCTAAAGAGAAAAAAAATACCTCAGAACTGGAAACACACCATGTCCAAAAGCATCACACCAGAAAACACCACCTTTGTCAGCAAACCACACTACCCAACCAGCAGAGCCAGCAGGGCTGATGGCAGTACAGCTGCACTGCTCCTGCTGCCACAGCTGCAAGGCAGAGGGATCCAATGAGGACAGGCACCTTTGTGGGGAACAGGAAAGCTATCAGGTGCAAGACACCACGAGAGTACAACTTCACTGTTTGCAATAATAGAGCTGTCTCCACTCTCCCTCTCTGTGCTGGCCCAAAGAGCTGCTGCTCATTCCAGTGAGGCCTCATGAGTAGCACTGGGGGAAGCAGAGACCACGAACACCAGCCTCTGATCTAAAATGATTATACATGGGTTTGTTAGTAATACAAAACACATAGCTGAGCCCTTCTAAGTGATATAGTGCCAAATACAGAGAAGACTTTTTCCTGTTAAAGTCAGACATCTTGAGTATGTAATAAATATGATATTCCCCCTTTGTCTAATGTAGGTTATGCAAAGCTGCTAAGACTGCAATTTTTAGGCTATCGCTGTCCTTAAATTATTAAGCAATATAGCATTAGAAAGCTAGACTGAAGGCTGCGCATCGGTTTTATTTTTTTCTATGTGTGCCTGAATACATAATGTGACTTTGGAGAAGGTATTGCGGTGCTAGCATGTATCAAGAGGATGCTTGGAGACTGACAGGGTGTCAAGTGTCACTGTTGCTTACATTTGTATCTTCCTTCCTTTTCAGTGTTTGTGTGGTGAAGAAAAGCACTTACCAACCCACACTGTAAGAAAACAGAAATTCTCTATCTCAGCAATATATTGTATTAACTGTTTACACATTTTAACTAGTTCAAAGTCAGCTTGGTAAACAAGTCAGGATATTTTGAAGTCACCTAAAAATAGGTTTGTATTTCGTTCTAGCTTATTTAAAGTCTGAACTAAAGATCTCTGTGATATCAATATCTTTCTTATGGGAATAAGGAAAACAATCCCTAAGAACGCCTCAGCACACCCTATGTCACCTCCCTCTTTGATTCAGTAGCCCCAGAATATGTAATTCACATGCATTTTTGTCAAGAGACACGCAAATTCAGAAGGTGGTAGTACATGTATGCAGAAGAGAAGTCCACTCCTTGGTTTACTGGCTTATCTCCCTAACTTTCCAATGCAAAGAGCTCTGGAAGAAGTTTCATTTAAACATATCCCATTCATAACCCCAAAGACTCCTGGGGGCCCCCATCCCTCCTCCTAGTCTTCAATTGAGTAATGCTCCCTTTCAGCAAGCGTATCTGTCCACAGAAGAGCTTTTCAAATGATCACAGTAAATTCAGGGCAACTTCACCTTCCAGGAGATGTGGCTGTGTTTCCTGTACACGTAAACCTACAAGGCAGAGACTGTAAAAATCAGGTACTTAATCCATACTGAGTCTCCTCATTTTTGCCTAATGAAAATGTAGTATCAGATACTTTTAATGGAGCAAATGACTCCTACTGCTATCATCTGTGTATTATTCAGACTCTAAGACAAAGAGATACAGAGCAACCTAGTTAAGTCTGTTCATAAGGAGACAGCATTAATCTGGAAATTACCTCTTTCTTCAAAGGAAAGAAAAAGAGTAAAGCTGCAGCAAAAGGAAGGGTGGGTATGTCGCAGATTTCTTCAAACACAGGTGTAGTAATCAGGTGTTTGTCTCAAAAGCCTGTTGTGGACACAACGTTTTATATGCATTTTGAGACAGGGAGATGCTGTAGGACAACCTGTCTTTACTTCAGAAAGATAGTACTTTCATTTTCTTTTTATTGTTTTTACCATTGTTTTGAACTCCAAGTAATCTTTGTTACACAGTGTATTTTAAAGCCTAATTTAACCATTCAATGTAGAAGTGTGGCTGTTCTGTTGGGGAGGCCAGGTTTTTGTAGTAGCTGGCTTTTTCATGGAAAGAGCCATGGGCCACTTTTCTCTGGGGTCATTCTGAAGCACTGTAACTGAGGGAGACTGCACACAGCCTTTCAGACTTTTAGCTTGTAGGGCCCCTACTTTCAATCATGCTTTAGGAGCTAACTGAGAAATTTCACAATTTCTCATGCTGGCTGCTGCTTAGAGGCAGCAGTAAATACATGTTCATCTGATGCATGGTCAGAAATGAGCTAGAAAGGGAAAGAAAGGGGGAAAATCTAGAGACTTTGCAATATTTATTTCAGGAACCGCTGTCTGCAGAGATGTCCCTGTCAAAGTATACAGTACCCTTAGCCAAAGACTGGCAATAACTGGACTACTTGTTTTCAAGGGGCTTCTCCTTCAACTCACGAAGAGCCTCATGAGTCCTTTTCCGACTACAGGCATATACTACAAAGACAAAACACACAGCGGTGCCTGTGTCTGTGTGCGCATGTTCACACGTATATACTACCTATGCAAGCTGCTCCTGACAAAGGGAAAACTGATAGAAAGCAAAACATCAAAACACACAAGGGGAGAAGAAAGAAAAGGGATCTTGCCCACCCACGGCTCTCGAAACTCCGCTTCCCTGCAGGCCACAGAGGGAAGGAAGTGTGTATGCAGAGAGCCGAGTGGTGCACAAAGCCCTCAAGGCACTGGCTTATCTGAGCTGCTTCTAAACGTTACTAAATAAGCCTATTAGTTTCTGAAACCTGGCAAGCGAGGGAACAAGGCCCAGAAGTATGAATTGAGACAGACTGTACTGTTTCAAGTGCATTTACATGCAGTACTGACTTCTCTGTTGACTGCCCAAAGGTCATCTGACAAACAGTGGTGAGTTTTTTATACCATGTCAATTTTTGATCCAATAGCACTTGCATACCAGATGGTTTAAAAATATGTATTTGCTGCCACTGTTTCTGCTCTGTTCAGCAGTGCCTGCCAATGTCTTGAGTTTATGATGTCTGCAGCAAATGTTTTAGTGTTGACATCTTTTGGGATGTGAGTGAAGATAAATTGCATTAAACACTAAAACATTACTTACAGATGGAAAATAGACTGACTTCCCAGACATTTACAAGTCGGGCATCTCCAGTTACACTGTGGCAGAGGCTGCAGCAGAGAGAACTCAGTTTAATAAGGAAAAATCTTTTGGCATTAACCTAGAAGAAAAAGTCTCCTTTACTTTCATTCCCACTTTGCGAAGTGCTGCTCTACCAACACAGGGTGCTAGAGAGAGCCTGCTCTCTTTGTGCACACAAATACCACTGCACAGGAGTGGCACTGTATTGTGTTACAATATGCAGCTGTAACATATTCTGTACCACAGTTATAGCGGAAAGCCACCCCCTACATTTGTGAGAAAACATACTTAAGAAAAATACTGATAACCATTTTCTCCTGACCCAGTTTTAACCCCAGCTATTTAGTGTGTAGCACAGAACAGCAACTCCATGTCCTGTTCCTTCCACTGCATTCCCCATCACCCTTCCCTGTTCCCTTTGGTACTGAGGTTCATGATACAAATGTAATTGCTCTAATTTTTTCCACATCCTTTTGGGAGAGAGACTATTTCTTCTTTTAAAGGGTATTAGTAACCCTCTGGCAATTCCATTTATCTCTTCAGCACAGTGAATCTGAAAGCATCAGCCAGGCTCACTCTTCCTTTCACCCGCTGCTACAGCAGAGCCCATGGAGCACCTCTGGAGATGACGGGAGCTTCACGTGAGTGCTACACACACACTGACACGGCAGGGAAACAAGGCCAACACACAACAACAGATGACAGTTTCATAAATACTGAAGGGCACTTACTCTGTAATAATGTGGAGTTAACAACATACATATTTTATTTTTGGAGCTGACAGCAAGAGATGCACTCGTTTATTTGCCAAATGTAAAATATTTCTGATATTCACAGGGTAGTTGAGCAAGGAAGGGGTTAAAGCCAGGGTTTCAAATGTAAAACAAACAAGGCTAAGCCTCCCTGTTTCTCCAAGGTCTCCCACCTTCCTTGCCCTCTGCAGAGGCTATAAATAGATTGCAGAAGAATGAAGTATGGGTGGGACCAGAGTAGCCAGTCCCCTTATATTCTCCCTAGGAAAGGAGGAAAAAATAAAAATACCACTTGACTCAATTATTTCAGATTATGAAGAAATTAACACCCCATGAAAAATCTAGAAGTGCTACTCCTAATAACAATATGCAGCTTTCTGATTTATCATTCTACAGAATATGTCTTTGAATTCTCCTTTTCTTTCTTTGCATCATATTCACGTGCATTCCCAAAGCAGTACACATTTACTGAATTTGGCATTCACATTTCCTATAGTCCCCAGACTGCCTGTAAGGAAGAGAGATGTGCACAGACAAAGGACTGTAGGTGGACAGCAATGTTTTTCCCATGCTCTCCTTTGCTGATTCTGAAAAAAAACCCCACCCTACTATCCTACCCTTAAATAAATCTCAAGTTTAAGAAAAATGCATTTTCCCCATCACCTCAAAGCTGAAGTGTCATTACTCCACCAGTCCTGAGGAGCACACATTTAAAGGCAAAAGATTCAAATCGAAACTCTTAATCTACAACCCTGTATGCATCAAGGTAATCAGTCCTGACTTACCTTCCCAAGCTAGCTCTTATAGCATCACCAATTAGCAGAATCGTTTAAGAAATTAAGTACTATTTGTTTATATTTGAACTCAAAAGGGAAAAATGTCTTGCCTGCCACTGGAAATCTCCTCTTTAAGTGCAAGGTGCTCTTAATAACCAGTGAAGACAGCGCAGTCACCAGCATCAATTTTTCTGACTGAACTGCTGGGGTGGACTGGCTCCATCTCTGTGAAATCCGAGTACGATCACCTCCAGCTTCCTCAGAGTGGGAGGCACGAGAAAAAGATACCAAGAAACAGTATTCAGCAGTTAAAGCTCAGGCTTTAGGTAGTGCACCTGGAGACATATCCACACTGAGTATTAGGGAAAACTTTCTATTAGCATCAATTACAACCATGGCAAGGCTCAAGAGTTTCTGAAAGATTATGATCTACTAAATTCAAAAAGTGATTTGAAAAAGAGGATGAGTGGTGGTTATCCTTTTTCTTACACTCTTACACAAGTATCCTGCACGTTTTTTATCATGAGCAGTGCCAGGTGGCTGAAGTGTTTCAGCTTTGCCAGAAGGTCTGTCCTTGTGGTTTGCAGGCATGCCTTCGTTGGGAGGGAAAACCAAAATGCTCCAGGCAGTCAGCACCTGCACCCTTCACTTGCAGCCTGGAAATAAAAGGAGCTGCCTTACACCTCTTGCACATAAAGACTGCCTAAATGCTAACTTTTCCTAAAATTTTTTTTGAATAAAAAAATAAAATCCATTCTTTTACTCGCAGGCTTCCTTTCTTTATTGTTTGTCTCCTTAAGCCTGTCACCTCTCTAGATGTCTTTAGAGTCTGCATGGAAGAGCAGGCATGAGCACTTAATTACAAAGAGGCAGAAGATTCATTACACGTGCAGAGAGGAATTTGCATCACCCCATCCTGGCAGATGTCTGTGCCCTGGGAGGTTGCATGCACCACCCAGCTTGCAGCAGTTCTTGTCAGAGACTAGCTAAACCTGGTCATGGCCCGAGCAGGGGGCTGGGCTTGGTGACCTCCAAAGGTCTTTTTGAACCTGTTTCTCCCAGTCCCCAAGTCCCTGTCTTATGACAACAAGCTAGTAATAAGGAAACCAGACCTGACACCTTCCTCCCAGGAAAGGATCTGTATGGCAGCAAAACTACTCTTATGGGATCCAGGTAAACTAAGCTGCTATGCATAGGCTGTCCTGTTAAGAGTAGAGGCCTATTAGAGCCCCCCAACAAAGGTACCAACAAGCTGGTTAAGCTTCCCCTGCAAAGCTTTATCTTGACATTCCCAGCTGAGTTTGCATCAGATTTTCATTGTCTGGTCCCTCTGAGTCTAAAGGAGAAGTTAAATAATGTTGGGTTTATGTGGAGCATGAGTACTGTGCACATAATGCATTTATAATACCTCAGTAATAACTTGTTAACTGCAGAAGGGGCTGTATAAAATGAAGCATTTCTCCATGAACATTTGATTTTTATAAGCACTCCAATTAATAAGAGTTCATTTTTGTTCGGCCACATACTCTGCCTATGACATCTTTCAAAGACAAAGTTCAAATCAGTGGGCATAAACTTGAGTCCTCCACCCGGAGGGTAAGTGTGTCCACATGCATTCCCCATGTGCGGGTGTGAAGCCTGGCCACTGCACACATGTTTTGCATTTCAGTCTCTTGTCCACATATTAGAAACAGACAGGCACAGTGATGGGCACCCATGCAAACAGCCCAAAAGGCATTACTGCCACAGGCCTGTTCAGGATGAGATGCACAAAGTCGTATGCACAATTCATTTTGTTCAGAGGCACTGTAAGGGAGTGAGCCAACATTCTAGATAAGCAGGACAACATGAAAAATAAAAGAGGGTATTATTATTTTTAAGGTAATATAAATTCCAGTTCCTTTCTCCAGTTCCTTTTTATCACAGTTGTCATGCTTTTCTCACAAGCCACTGACAAAGAATGCACCTAGACTCTCAGAATAAAAGCCCTGAAGGGATGTGGAGAGCAGAAAGCACACCTGGTCCCATCTATCCAATGAAACAAAAAATCAGGGGGGCCTAGAAAATGTGGGATTCCTGTTTCTCTCATGTGACAACCCAAGTTTCTCCTTCTTCCCAGAACATCTCCTACTCATCCTGGGGCTCTAATCTCCTAAACTGGCTCTTCAAGGCACCAGGGAGAAAGCTACAGAAGCCAAAATCCGCTGGTAACAGAAGCTGCTACTGTCATCTGCCCAGCAAATGACACTGAGTACTAGGTATCCAATGCTCAGCGGGAGACAGGAGGTGCCTGTAATTCAAATAACTTCTCTGTCTGGTTGTAGTAGGCTTTTTCTCGGCTTTTGTTCCCAGTCCATGAACAATTTCCTGTGAGTCTCACATTCACTACTCACAGCCTTGTTTTAAGGAAAAGCAGGTGCTGATCTTGCCAAAAGCACCAGCAGGATGGGAGTGATGAGACATCACAACTCACAGTACTGCCAGGCTTGGACAGGATCAAGAGGACCGTATGAGGGACAGTATCTAGAGCGAGTCGCACCATCTCCACCTCACCCAAAGAAAGGCCGAGTGACCAAAACAAGGAGAGAGAGTTGTGCCAAGTGCCTGCTTTGTCTGATTATCGGAGCTCAGCAATCAGTGTGCTGGTGTGTCTATAATCAAATGGAAAGTCACTTTCTGAAGCCAGAAACACAGAAAAGCAAGCACATAAGGCTGGGAAGTCTCAGCTTTGGCGTTTCTATCTCCTGTAGCTTCTGCTTGTAAAAGACACCTTAAGCAATTCTGATTTCTGGAAATCCTTTCTGCCTGTATATATTTAGGTAGTTTGGAGAATCTTCAGGATGCAGGACCATACCATTACAAAGCAAGTGGAGCACAAAAAGGAGGCTAGTGTGAGATGCTTGAAGTAGAACAGAAAGATTATGAGACAAGTAATAAAGAGACCAGTTTCAAAGCCATGAGTTCTGTATGATGTGAAAGTCATCCCAAGAGATGCCAGCACAGGAGTAACACAACATTCACTCTTATAACATTTAGATTTCAAAAGGATAGGCTTATAAAAAAAAAAGTTACCAAGACGTTAGACACGTTTACACAGATTTTGCTGGCATGGACATCAGGGATATTGGCAGTTTGGGATCTTGTCCAGAAAGCACCTCACTGTGCCAGAAGTCCAAGCACAGCCTGCCCAGCGTCCAAGACCCCTAGTGAAGTGCTGTCTGTTTGCACAGGCAACTGCTCCCTATACAGAGCAGGAATACTTTGCTATGCAGCCACCAATCTTGGCTTAAAGCAGCACAAGAAACTTTGCTACAGATCCATGAAGTATCTGCTCCAAAAGTGTGTTTGTTGTGTGTCAGTATCAGAGATATTTTTTAATTCTTAGAAAGCTCTATGAGGCCAATTTAAAGCACAGAGTTAATACAACAGCCGATTAATTTATTTGCAGACTATGGCCTCCAACTTGCTGCAAGTCCTAGCTTGTCTGTTCTTATTGTCTCTCTGGGAAACCAGAACATTTAGAGGGAATCTTTACTCCCATTTACAGGTGGGAAGCCCAGGCACAAAGAGATTAAGGAACACAAAAGCAAGCAAAAGGAGGCAAAGTAGTGAAATGCACTGGAAAAAATGCTCTTCTCTTCTTTGCCATCTTAATGGCTGGAGTTAATACCATAACCTTAAACACCTGCAGTTCCTTCTGATAAGGAGTATTTCTTACCTCTTGGTCTTTGACCAAAAATGTAAACACAAATAGAAGAGGTTGTAGACTTCTGTATAATGATGTTTTAAACTCACTCTTCAGATAAACACCCCCTGAAACAGTAGCAGGTGTATTTCTCTCACTTAGAGCCCTTAATACCCTCACTGCTAACACAATGAATAAAGCTAAAACTACTCATTTCATTACCTACTGCTCTCCAGATTAATCTCCATTCTATTCTGCACAATGACAGGGTCACCATGGGGTTTCAATGCCACTGGGGTTGTGTAAGGAAGTATGTGGACTGTACAAATAAAAGCAGGGGAATTCTTTATTCTTGTTCTTCCTAACCTGGGGTTTAATTCCCTTTCTTTTGTAAAATGAAAACCGGTCTTTCCTCAGAACATAAATGAACAGTGCCAGCTTTCCCAAAGGAAAAATATTACAACTGTGTACAGCTTCTGCCAAAGTTAAAAATCTTTCCTAGAAGGATCTTGGCTTAAAAGTAAGCTCTAAGTGCTCTAAAATAGTCACACATAGTCTAAAAACGAGCAGGTGCCTCATGAAATGAAGATTAAGATTTAGAATCCAAATCTGGTGCCTTTCAGGCAAAGGATTCCCAAGGCAGAAGTTCCTAAAGCGGCTTTTGTTAAGGTTTCATAAAAGTACCGAGAGATCATCAAAGACTAGGTAGTGCAATTGCACCTCTTTATTGTGCTTCAAACTGCACCCACTACTCCTATCTACTCCATGAACCCAGTAGTCCTTCAAGCAAATGCTTATAAAGAAGCCAACACCACTTCACTCATGGGGCGTTTACTCAGAACCCTGAGCAGGGAAATCAGACTGGCTCTGGATACAGCACAGCTAAGCAGCCCAGGGCAGCACAGGGACACAGCCTTCCTCTGCTGGGTCCTGTCAGAGCTGGGCAGTGGTTGACCATACATTCTTGGTGCCAAAGGGATTGTACTGCACAGGCATGTGTCAGAGGTGGTCTTCCCCTTGGCTTCTTCCCACCTGAGTGAGGCAACACATAAGTCCATGATGAGAACACCTCTATGATGTCCATGATGCACACCTCCATTTACTCCATGGCATGCTGGTCAAGATAGAATCTGAGTATGAAAAAAACAGCAGAGTTCAGCATGGTACCCTTTGCCTCTCTCCCACATCTCTGTGTGCACCACTCCCACCTGAAAGAGGATCCCTTGTGGCCCTACCATCTCCTGCTCCAGGGATCTGAGGATGAAAGTATGTCTCATCTTTCATGAGGTCTTGGGTTCCCCAGAACTCCTGTTTTTCAGGGAAAGACAGACCTCCGTATCCCAGAGCATGGGCCGAGTCCCTCTTCCTTCCACCGACAGAAATGGAGGGAAACAGACTCAACTTCCATTCCCACTATGGGAAGTATGAAACCCAGCGCATACAAGCCTCCCCCAGGCTGGGTCCATGAAAGGCACACAGCACTGGGGATTCCGGGCAACACTTCCTGTCCCCACCCTCCAAAAACTGAGCACTGAAAATAAGGCTAATAGCTTAGACCAAGAAGGGCAGCAAGCTGCCCAAAAGGCACTGAAACAGAACAGAGGGAACAGACATGCCACTTTTTTTCTCTCCCTCACTGAAATTTATTGCAGCTAGAACTGAATAAAACAACTGAGATCTGGAAATACAGATAGCATCTGAGATTTCTCACTGTCCCTGTCAACAACTTTCAGAGATTTGAAAGCACAGCTATAAACCCCTTTCATTGCAACAGAGAATATGAGAGTGAAACATGCAGCAGCCATCATTTTTACCAGGAGATAAATTTCTTCCCTCCCAAACCCTCCCTAACCCAGAAAGCAATGCTGGGCAAAACCTAGAGAATTCACTGAGCCAATGAGTCCCATGCCAAGGAAGTGACAATAATTCCTGAGACCACCTTTCTGCTTAAAACACTGGGGAGACTCATGATAAAGCTGATCATGATTCAGAGCAATTCAAACTTAAAAATAAACATAGGCAGACAATTTTATTTCTACCCTCATTAAGTGTTCTAGCATATTTCTAAAATACCCACATGCTCTCATGTTAGCCTTCAGTACATACACTACCTGATCTATAACCCACCAGACCAACCCACTCCCTTAGTAATACAGGTAGCTTGACCTGTGTGCATCCCACCAGACAATCACACCCAAACAGCATGACAAGCCCTGTGCTGTTCTGCTTGGCTTCACCTTGCTCAGCTCTGGCACTGGAGTCAGCCTCCCAACTCCACAACAGCCAGGGACAGGACTGGCAGAGATGCAAGTACATCATGTAGTTTAATGCTTTGTTTCTAGAAGGAACTTCACTTGCCATTACTGGCTTCTTCTCACCAGCAGTTTCTTTTCTGCATCACTGGACGAGTTTAAAGATACTACTACATCATCCAACACCATGAGTTACCACGCTCTTTCCTGTGAAACTGCAAACTGCTCATGGATAAGCCTTCAAGAAAACATGGACAGCAATCAAAAGGTGACAAGTGAGCAGCACCACGATGGCAGAGAGGCAGCTTCTAGAGAGAGACTACACACCTGCATGCACGTTCTCACATTCCTCCTCTAAAGGAGGGACACATTACAACAACCTCACTCATCACAGAGAAACTGCCTCCAAGGAGAAATAAAAACATGTCAACAGAGACCTGTTCAAGTACACACCTACCGTGAAAAGGCTGTCCTGACCTGGCCCCTAGTAAAAATATTCCATCTGCTCAGGCTCTCACCTATTACAGAAAGAAGTCATGGATGTTTTCACTTCAATATCTCTACACTTATCACCACTGGGAGAGAAAAAGGGACAGAGGACTCAACAACATCTCAAGTGTGAGGTTGCTGTGTTTTGATTTTCCAGGGTAGCAGCAAGGTGGCTGAAACAGGCACATCTCCATAGGCAATCAGTGACCCAATGATCATCACGCCTTCTGAATATGTTGTGGCATTTACAGCTCTGTAGAGATTAAAATCCGAGGATGTCAGGTTCTATAGACTGTAACGAAAATATGATAAAAACCACCTCCATAGGCTCCCTTTCAGAAATAGAAGAACTCTCTTTCTTGGGTCCCTCTTATTTATTTTCACTGTCAAACTAAGCACATGCTGAGAGGTAAGAATTGCCCCAACCTCTCACTACATAACCCAGGGGAGTTTTCTCTCATCACCCACAAACTCTTTCTCATGATCCTTGCTATTCAAACACTGAAAACAACTAACGGGAAGCTTCATCTGAGAATTCTTGGCTTTTTCACTTCTGCAGAAAAACCTAGTATGAAGCAAACTGGTTCATCACCTTTTCCCTACAGCATATAAATATTCAACACCCACTGACAGCCCTGGATAGCGTGAAAACCAGTCACATTTTCAGTGCAAGCATCTGTTCTTCCCTGAAGTAAATCTTATTTGAAAAAATTTGGTGCTCATGAAGGAGACCAGAAATGGAAGGCCTGGTTCCTTTTCTTATTGTGTCTGCTGGAACACCTCATGATTTTCCCTTGTGTTTTCCCTAATTAACTTAGCTATATCTTTTTTTCAAGCATTTACGTTTCAGGGTCAAAGTCAGACACCAGTCTCCAGAGTATCACATCTGCAGCCCTTCACTCCAGCCCTCTGGTCCAAAAGCAGTCTCTGTGAGGAATGAAATACCTGTGCAAGAAGGAGTCTCTTTTGTAGGTCTACAAAGTACTGAACAAAACCATAAATCAAAGTCATGGTCCAAATACTGGTATTCCTAGAAAAAGAACAGCCAGAGTTCCCTACATCATCTCACTGCATCATGATGGCCCCAAGAACAACTAAGGAACCACCACCAACATCCCAAAGCTGCCTAAATGCATAAATACTGGAGCATACCTTTTTGGAAAAGAAATAATCAATCCCAGAATGCCAAGCATCTATTACAAATATTTTATTTCCTTCTTCATTAATATAAGCAAAGCAATCAGATTACAGCCACAGGAGGTAATGAAAAACCAACTAAGAGATAAGGGCCTTTTTGCATGTTGTGCTATGCATGTTTAGTTCCTATTTTAAAAGCAGACCTTGAGTCTACTTTTGCAGTTCTTGGAGTGAATGTCAACTACAGAATTTTCAAGGCAGGGAGAACTGCAATCCTGCAGCAGAAATATTGTGATTCCTTAAACAAGCGGACCCCTGACATGATGAGCCTCATTGCCAGGCTAAAGGTGAGGCCAGAAGAATCCTACAGCGAAAGGACAGCATAAAGATTGAAAACAAAGGTCAAAGTATTTGGCAACAGTTTTGATATAACCAGGCAGCTCAGAAGACACAAGGAAAGCTAAGTTTGCAGGGGTGGAGGAGGATCTTATTTGATGAAGGGCTTCTCATTAATTTTTTCCATTTGTGTTATCTAGTCTAATAAAAATGTTATCTCTTCCTACAGACCTTGTGTCTGAACAGCCTCTCTGTGAAAGGGAGCTACATATCCTTAACACAGCACATGATTCTGTAACCTGGTCTGTAAGGAAGGAAACCAGAGGAGACAGTTCTGGGCTGCACGGAGAGACTGGCGAGGAGCAGGCACACTATACTGCCTCCTCCATGTTTGGTTTTCCCCCTAGAAAGATATTAATAGGACTGAATCCAGAACTGTAGGAATGGTTTAAACATGGAGAAACAAACCATTTCACAGAGAGAAGTTCCAGGGTTTCAATCTGTTCACCTTTTCAAAGAGAAAACTGAAAGGTAACCGGATCAAAGTAACTAAATGCCACCACTGAAAGAGAAGCTTGATTAGAATCTAGAGAATGTTAATAGATAAAAGGCTGAAAGGCCAAACTTTTAACAGGTTCATTAACAACTGAAACAATATCCCATGAACTGCAGAGGACTGCATATTGCTGATGATTGTCAAGTTAAGATGGGATGCTTTTCTAAAACATCTTTTCAAGTTCAAACAGGAATTAATCCAGAGAAAGTCTGCATGAGAGATCACTGCTTTCTGACTTTTATAATCTCCAAATGCAGCAGAGCAGCAGCACTGGATTTCAGAAAAGCAAAGCTAAGACAGTTTAGGAAGGAGCACAGGAACAGTTCACTAATACTAACAGGAATATTTGCATGAGCAGGACTCCATTCACATTGCAGAACATACAACGAAGGGGCTTCATGAAAGTGACAAGCATAGAAAATTAGAACCAAGAAACCTACTACCTAATAAAACTAAGGTACAGTAAGATTTTACTTAGGAAGAAAGCTGACATATCTGAAGCAAGAGGTGGCCAATGGGGCTTTCATACAGACCAAGTGAAACAGGAAGAAATAAAGAGGTTATAGCAGAGGTAAAATAAACTCGCTGTTCTGACTGGCAAGTGTCACTGGCTTCTGCTGCAGGCCCTGACAGGAAAGACTGAACCCAGGTGGAGAGCTGGTACAGTGTAATCACTGCTTTGGAGACTGATACTGTAATGCACATTCTTTATTTTAAATAGTCTTTATTTGGTACTGCAAGAGCTTCCCAGTTTGACTTATGAACCGATGAATCTGAAAAATGTTAAGTACCTATATTTGGCCATAGGAAAAATTTAGGCTGATCCTGAAGGAAAAATCCAGGCACTGAGCCCTGTTTGCTTTAAAACCTACCAGAAAAGCTGATTACCAAGCAATCCCTAGGGAACAGTCTGAACTCCAGAGACAAACATCCTAGGAGACCTACAACTGCAGGTATTCCTCCTCCTCATGAGATTTGCAGACCAGATATTTGGCAACGATATTTCCTTCTGCATCCTCTACCTGCTCTGAAAATAAGTGTGGATTTTTCAATTATCTGGGAGTTCATTTGTTGCTTTAAAAGAAGCACCTACTCCATAACTCTGTCTTTTTCACTGTGCTGCAAACATATGCAAGATGTTTATGATAGGAAACAGCAGGAGCATTGAGGAGTCTCACCAGCTCTAATTAAAACAGGCACATCCTACAATTTTACCCATGTAGAACTGAGGTTGCTTATTTGTGGAAGTTCACAGGCTTAGCTTGTGAACACCAAAATACAGGTGTCGATACATGACAACTGTAAGCTGCTGAGAAGGGAGTTTTCTGCTAATCCTTTCTAGCAGATGTGTTGCAGCAGATCAAAGAACATGAGCTCCTGTGGGTTGGACTAGCACATATCCTAGGGACACTGCAGAGAAACACTCATCACTTCCCTTAGGCAGGACAAGACCATTAGGATGAGCACAGTCTCTTCTCACCACCAGTCCAAGTAATTGACTTGTGGGGCACTAGGATAAGGCCCAGAACAACACAGTCAGTGCCCCACAAGGACACTGCACTATTTCAAGGGAGCAGAAGCTACCAGGAGTATTATAAAAGATGCTCCTGTGGGATGCAATGCAAAGGAGGGAGAGAAATTCAGTAAGGCATGGGACAACTCCCTTGCTACTGGTGCTGGGAAAGGAGCAACGGCGTCTCTTCACATAAGTGCGAAAGGTGCAGGGATGAGACAGTTCTGCAGGGATGTGGCAAGGATTATAAACACAATTTCACTTTGTTGCTACAGGTGAACAAACATCGCGCTGGTAGGAGTCCAGCAGCACTGCAGACTACAACTAAGCCTACAGCAGAGAGGCTGCTTCAGCCAATGGCTGCCTTGTCAGCACAAATAACTACCAAAAAGAGACCACCAAGTAAACAAGGCCTTCAAATAAACCACTCACTTTCAGTGTTTTTCAGAAAAAATGTTCCAACAGGGAGATCTCCAAGCCATACCAAAGACATTTTCAGACAGGTGCTCCTTCTGAAACCCAACTACAAAGAAAGCTCAGGATAATGAATCCAGGTCCCATACAAAATAAGAAGCACCAAAGGTGAGTCCTAATATCAGCCTGTGCACTCCCCAGTGCCTCAAAGATCTGAGCCTTCTTTTTGATAGTACTTATGGGAAAGTTGTTTATCTTCCTTTGTACTGACATGGTAGTTTAAGTTGCATTTTAAGCAACCTCTCTCTGGAGTCTCCTGAAGGTCCACAGGATGGCAGCGGACAAATTCCAAAGCTATGACCAGTTGACTCCAGTTGTCTTTAAAATTCTGTAATGGGCAACTTGGACGTTTTGGAGTGGAGAGGCTGAGTCCTGACCGTCTGACTTTCTGCAAAGGACAGACTCTGCAAGTAAAGCAATGCATCTCCTTTCAAACCACACTAAAATTGAGGCCCAGATGAATGTGTTGGCTATGAAGAAACACGGAAAGGACAATACGTATTCCAGTTCAGCTTTTTCAGGTTCTTATGTAGTTCAGTGACTTCTGTACTGAAATTTTTCCAGGGATTTCTCCATCTACTGGAAACATATTTCATGGGTTTTTTTCTCTCTTCCACAGCCAATATGACCTCTGCTTTTCAACCCCCTCTAAATCTTTCTTAAGCCAATAGCCTCTCCCAGTAAGTTGCCAATCTTTAACATTTTTCCAACAATATTTAGACTCAACCATCTTTTTTATTACCCATTGAGAGTTACTGCAGGGAGAGTTTAAGGAATGCAAACAAATGAGACAGAGTATGTGGCAGCCAAAATGACACCTGAATGACAGTCAGGTCTGACACAGAGGCGGAGATGCAGGAAAACATCCATGCTCCCACTCACTGTGCTGAGACCGCACAAGGGGCTTGGTACTGTAGGACAGACAGGCTGCCTTGGCTGTGCTAACCAGCTGTGGGAATGCACCATTTGCACAAGGTAACAAAACTTCTGCAAGATGGTAAAAATCTCCAGAAACCTATAACACCCATCCTTGAAGAAAAGGTAAAGAGTTAGCACATGCCTTATTTTGCTCTGAGCAAGCACAGACATGCTACTCCAGAGTGACAGCCCGTGATGATAGACCTCTTACCAACAGTTTGCTTGGGGCTTTATGGACTTAAATGTGAAGCATTCCTCCTCCTCAGGGTGCTTGAAGCCCAAAGCACGCAAATCATACAGAGAAAATAAAATCAGAACTTGGTGAAAGGCGAGATGTGAGAATGTATCATTTATATGGTCAGCTATGCATCAGCATTGTATTATCAGTAAAGCATAAGGGAGAAAGGAACCAACAGGGCACTCAGGAGCAAGGACTAATGTGAATGCAGGAATTTCCATGGCAGTGAGGTGCAAGCAAGGAGACAGTACACAGGAAGAAAAAAGCTGAATGAACAGCGTAAAAACAAAAAGCCAAAGGACTTACAGATAACTCCCAGTGGCTGTAAAATGCCTGATATAATACAGAAGAGACAGAGAGTGTTGGGAGAGGTTATTTGGCAGGCTCAGAGATGAGTGAGGATAGGCCAGTGCCATAGTACTGTTGCACACATGAAGCCAATCTTTGCGGTAAAAAAGACAAAATCTCCTGCTTTGCAGAAAGATGGCACGGATGGGCAATGAACATTGTGGATGGCTCCCCTAGTCTTAGGACAGCATACCCTGAAGGACCTCACTTACTGCAAGAAATGGCAGTAAGATTTGCAAGCTGCTATTAGGGTTCTGTCAAATTAATGAGTCTTAAGGGTACAAAGTTCTTCTCATGAATACAATAAACTGCTGCTATACTGATATAAGCTCTCTCCAGTTCAAATATTGATAGAGGAGTTGTGATCTACACTGGCATTACAATTTATGTCCAGTCTGGAGACGTCACTTGTTTTATAGACATAAGGCTAACAGGTTGGTTAGAGGTCAAAAATGAAGAAACAATTTTCATCATTCTTGATTATCTTTGAGAGATCCTGAAGCAGATGGAAGCTGCTCAGCCATTCAGCCAGTGTTACATATTTCACTCTGACAAGGCTTTGGCACCATGAGCAGAGGGAAACCTAAGTATTTTCTCCCATTTAACCTTCTTTATTATTAAATCTTTCAGTCATCAGCAGAGCATTTCTTTGGTGAATTGTTTTTTTTTTCTTTTCCTTAAAAGCAAAATGCAAAGTTTAAGGTACCTTCTTTTTACATATGCAGATCAGAGTCTTGAGACACGTTCTGGTTTTAATTATTAAGGCTGCTGGATGCTGTGGATCACTGACTGTAAGACAAAACTAATTCCTCCTCAGCCAAGCACTGTTAGTACATAGACCATATATCCCCAGGTATTTGCTACTGGAATGAAAGCTGGTTACAGCTATTTGGCCCAAAATTAACTGACAGGATCAGTGCAGGTGCAATTCATGACAAGCTCCATCTCTCAAGTCAATAATAACTTGACTAGATTGACTGGTTTGCAAGGCAGCCCACCCTAAGCTACTGCCTCATGTCACAACAGACATTTAAATAATAAATGGTACCTCTATTTCACTCAGTGAGGCACAGTCGAGGATTTGCTAAATTTAACCATCCAATTAGCCCAGCAACATTCAGGATTTCGGAGTTTTCAGAGTTCGCTACTTCTGAGGAGGAAAGCTCAGTTACACCAATTAACATTCTCTCTTCAGAACTGCACAAGCAGCTATTTCCCAGGTCTTTCTGTGGTTTGAGAGGCAATGAGAACAACTGGGAGTCTAGCACCAACTTTTAAGCTTCCCAGACGACAAAGATATTCTTCCAGGTAATGCCAACCCCCTGGCTTGCTCTGGGCTCTCACAAAAATAGACACACTCTACTGCTTTACCAGCTGTGAGAAACTGTAGCTGGCAGAAAATAAAACAAAATAAGTTTCAAAGACAAGTTAATTTTGTATAAAATTAACTATGATGTCTTTGCCCAAACCTTTTCATTAGCTGCAGCACACAAAACAGTTAGCATTTATTTTTAGCCTTAGGCTAATACAAAACACACCTATCTCCTGCTGGCACGACTGCACACATTTCTTCTGCAAACTCAGTGCAAGAGACAGTATGCCCAGAGATGGGCAATGGAAATTCTTCAGGTCACTTCAACCCAACAAAAATACACGTCTACAATATCTGAGCAGCAATCACAGTGAATCCTGTTACATCCAGCTGGCTTTTCCTCTCTATTACACACAAAGCTTCCTTTATAGAAAGAGCTAGCTTGTAGCATCTCTTCTTCAGTTTATGCAGATCACACTGCAGAGCACAAGAGTGCTCTGAATATTAAGATACTGCATCTAACTAATATAGATTAAAAAAATACATAAGCTGAAGAGGAAAACCAGCGGAGACTTGCCAGATGCTACCTGGTTATTTTACTCCAAACCTCTGGTGTATCCTCACGTCTTTGCAAGTAGGACATGAACAAGGCACCCGCCCCGAAGCAGTGGGGTCTGAGCAGACACTTCCTAGCCAACACAGCTGCTACAAACTCAGAGCTTTTGCCTTTCAATTATCTGCCCCCAAGAACAAAAAGACAAAGGAAATCAGACCCCTGAGGCAGTACAGGGAAAGAAAACTTCCCTAAATCCTACTCTAAAATTCTGGGAATTTACCATGGCTTTTAAAACACTCAGCCCCAGATTTCACAAGGACGGATTCTTTTCCGGATCTCTTCAATTTAATCTCCTTAATCCTGGAAGTTAATTCTTCATCTAGAGTGAAAATATTTTACCAATGTAATCTAGTTACGAATATTTATACAATTTGCCCCAAATTCTCTCATTACAGCTGCCATTCTCAATTATTCACAGGTAGCAGTGCATGCAGTTTCCGTGGAAACCTGCAGCTCACCACCAACTGATGTGCAGCCAATTGCGGGCAATGGGCACTCGAGCAGAACTGGTCGGCTGTGTAATTGTGTTGATATTTGACCATTTCAAACCTACAGGTAGCAAAGGACTAGTTTACATTTCAGAGTCTAAATATCAAACATCTTAACTATTCCAGGAAGCAACCAAGACCTTGTCTCTCCCAAAGCATTATAAACTTGATGAGGAGGTTGTAACTTTTATGACATTGCATTTTCAGCATTTCACTATCATTTTCTGTATTTACCATTGAAAGTAAATGTCAGATTACTCTATCATAAAACTGGTCATAAGTGATTCACTCCATTACACTTCAGGACCTTCCTTATTTTTAACTAGTGAATTTCTGCCAGTCATTTCCCTGAGAATGTGCTGCCTCTTTTCTCCTTTCCCTTTTTCCCAGTAGTAATTGTTGTTTTATTTTATCAAAAAAATGGGAATATTGACATGATAAACTTTGTTCCTTTAAGTTTCTTTCAGCATTTAGTACTCAGCATTCTGAATGTCATGGAGCCTCAAAAGCAGCTAGCTTAAAAAGATTTCAGAATCTCCTTGGAAATGCTTTCTGGGTTATACTAATGCACAACAGAATAAAAGTATATCCCTGTCAGGCAGAGCTGTGAAGCCACCCAATATTAAATTGCTGAAGCCTGGCTATATAGTGAGAACTGCTCAGCTATTATCCTGAGCTCTCTAAGACAACAAGACTCCCCCATTTTTCTGTTTGAAAGACTCCTGCTCCTCCCTGATATATAACATTCCACTGAGATGCTGACTCTCACCAGGCACCCGCAATGCTACATCACCCACTCTTCATGTTTTCACACAAGCTCCTTCACATTTTTTTCCCATGCAGTGCCCCAGGCTAAGACAGAGGCCCTTCTGTAGTATATTCACTGAGACACGGGACTCCAAATCCTTCTTTCCCAGTTGGATGTCTTCAGAATTCAAGTAACAATTATGCAGTAACCAGTGATACTCTAGGTGATCATTTGTCTCTGTGTTATCTTGTGCCATACACAGAGGTTTGTCTGTACCCAGCTACTGTTCTGTCTCCTACCTAGGCTTTCAGAACCCAGCACAGAGCTCACTGTAGTAAGCAGTGCCTGCACAGCCATCCTGTTTCAGGAGCTCTTCTATGAGGTTCCACAATCAGAGCCTTCATTACTCTAGCGACACAGTCAGGATGGCACACGATGTTGCTGTGCCCACCCTGTGAGCTGAGCCTTCCTTCTCTGCAGCCATCCAGGAAACAAACTCAAGTTCCACAAGTAAGATGGCGCAAGGCTCATTTTTTTTATTCAAGACTTTTCCACACAGTAATAGTCTCAGAACTGGAACAGCAGAGTACGTTTCTGGTGCAAAACAACTACTGAGTTAAGCCCAAATGAGGAAGAGTCACCTCAGACAGTTACTAAAGCAGCACCGCCCAAACACCTCTAGATGCTAGAGCAAGGAGCCTTACTAGGACTGGTGGAAATACTCACACAAAAATTAAGCTCTAACTAAAGGGAAGAGAATAAAAACATTCATTGCATCTGCATTGTTCAGAATTTAGCGTTTTCCAAATGTAATTTCCACCTTATTCGTTTTGGAAAATACTCAGAGCTCATTTTTAAATAAAGGCAGACTGGTAAAGCACTTGCAAAATATCTTTATGAAAATCAATAGCTTTATTGAGAGAGCAGCAAGTAGAATGCCTACCCTGCACTGCTGCACAGAGCAGCTGACATGGTAACACATAAACATGTCCTGAAAAACAGCACTCAATATGCTTCAGTTTCCCTGAAAACCATCAGCAGATCATATGCAGGCTTTTTTTATAAAAATACTATGGTATAGGAATAAACAAAGGCTGTTATTAATTCTACTGTTGAAGTGGAAGGCTATCATCTAAGACAGCTTATTGGTGGACGGAAGATAAGCACCATCAACCTAAAGACCTGTACTTCTGTTCTAAACAAACTCTGGATTTCGGCATACTTACTCTCTTAAATGGTACTTACTGGAAGGGCAGTAGTACCTCAATTAGAAACAATGTGCACTTCCCTTTCCTTCCTGTGACTGAAAAATAGCCTGGGAAACACACTGGTGATTCGGAGAAACACCTGCAAAACTTCCTGTGCTTTAGCTGAAACTCTATTGAAACCTGTATTTAACTGCAAAGCCTCAATTCTAAAGATCCCAGTCTTCACTGACTATATGTCAAGAGTGCCTTGAAGATAGAATGGCCTTCTCCAAGAAATGCCAAAATAACTTAAAAATTGCTGAAAGGGTCACACTAACAGTAGCACTACAGATTCATTGTTAACTGCATAACTGTGGAACCTGGGCAATTTCTGCTGGTCAATCTTGTGCCTGCACCACTCTGTGTGCTCCTCCAAAGTAGCTGTAAATTAGCAATTAATGCCACAAAGAGAACAAGTTCACACCCTGTTATTTGGTAGTGAGGTCCAGTTCCATGAAATCCAGCACGTCATATCTCAAACTGAAAAGTGCATAAATCACCAGGTTATATTCAGATTCTGCAGACCCATTTTTCAGCCACAGAAAACCAGTACTTGCCAGGCTTAGAATAGCAGCAGTGATCTTAAGGCCAAGAGTGTCGCAATTTAAAAAAAAAAATGTATACCATAAAAGAACAGGTTGAATGATAAGAGAAGGCATATCAATTCTATGCTTCAATGAATATAAGTGACACAGTTGTTAGAGAGGTGGAGGAGATGAGCTGTCAAGTTTTGTGACTTAACTTATGTTTCAGATGGTTTTGTTAAACACGCAGATTTTTTTTATTTTTTTAAGAACTCTTTTTATATATTTGCAATTGGTCAGATGAAGGGACATTACAGCAGCACAGGACTAGATGAGACAAGGGACACACCTGAGGTCTGCCCTCTTTCAGTATATAAAAGAGGAAGAGGAGATCAAAAGGAACAGTTCTGTCTGGCTCAGCTTCCCTCCTCTATTTAATCCAGCGTTGCTTATGACTTGTATAACTCACAAATAATATCTCAGTTGTGTTAGGATTAAATACCATAAGTGAAAATGGGAAGCTGGCTTCACTCAAATCTTGATGGGTGATTGTTATTGACTGTGCTCCATTTGCATCAAGTAGCTCCAAATCTTGAACTGGGGAGCCTGAATCGAGGGCATATCCATTGATCCAGGGCTGAACTTCAGTGAGGTAGGGAGCGGAAAATTGCACTGCTGCTTGACAGCTTTTGAGATTTCCCTTTGCTGGGCAAAAGCCCTTAGTTAAGTCTGGAGATGAGGAACGTGCACGATTCTCCTAAAATTCATGTAAGGAAGACTTGGGTGTAGCCTCCACAGTTGCACAAAATGCCTTAGAGCTTTTCTCCTCACCACAGCCACTGAGACAAACTACACAGCATATCCAGCCACGATGCCTCAAAAACATGGAACATCTTGGACTGTAAATAACAGAGACAGGCTACTGCTACAAACTGTGCAAAATTAAAGAGGCAACATCCAACACATTACATTTGAATAAAAGAAGATTACAATGTAATCTGAATGTAAGGGATTTGAAGAAAAAAAACCCCCACCAAACTGTGAGTCATAGAGGCCAGTTCCCTCCCAGTGCCCATCACAAAACCCATCCTTTCATCTTTTATCTAGTCTGACCCTGTACACTGACTCACCTGGACAAACAGGGCTTCTACAGTTTTCCAGATGTGTTCTTGGTTGCCACAGGAATGAGCAAAACCATGAGTTCAACCTGCAAGTTGGAAGCAGTCCCGGCAACTCAAAGGGCTCATGATAACTGTGTCAGATAAGGTAAAGCAACTCTATGGTACTGCCTAGCCCAGTTTCTACTGAAGACACATGATTTTACTGTTAGAAACAATGTATGTTGCATCACAACTAAACAGACCAGCACTCTTTAGTATGAAGACACAAGGATGGATGCAGTGAAGAGCTATTAAATCCAGAGTCCCTTCTAATAATAGTAACTGTTCCTTCTCCTACAAAGACTGCAAGGCATAAATATTGGCAGTTAACACGGGGTTTTTTCACAGACCATACAGTGATGCTGGGAAACATCTTGCCGTGTGTTATTATACACACACTGAAAGTTAAAGCACAACTTCATTAGTCTGACTAAACCCACTACCTCTAGCTCAAAAACGCCAGAGGCACACATCCAGTAGAGGCTAGAGAAGTGTGTATTTGGAGAAATTGTCACTGTTAAGTATGGTCCTTACACACTTCTTGGGCATTCAGCAACTGGTTCCTGAGGAAAAAAGTAGGATAGACTGACCTTCAGTTTGGCAGCAAAATACAGTGTGAATTGCAATGCATGTATTTCTATAAAAGCACAAAACCAGCACAGAAAATTTTAATATGAGCTAAAAAGCAAGCCAGGAGCTAGAAAAAAGGCCATAAAACAGAGATTTACCCAGCTCAAATGTTCGCCTGTTGAAGAGATTTACAGAAGCTTACGTGGAAAACGGGATCTCAGAGACACAGGGCAAAAAGAGGGTTTACAGCCAGAAAGAGCCAAATGGCTTAGACTGAAGTTGATATTACACAGTTTCAACATTGGAATTATATATTAATTACTGGAATAAACTGACCAGTTGTTGCTGGACCCACAGCTGCTTTACTCTTTTTTTTGGGTGATATAATGTATAATGACGTAAAGATTTCCTTTAATCTACCTTTCAGAAATACTGTATGGCTCAATCAAAGAGGAAGCAAACAAGAGATGCTAGACACAGATCCTCTAACCACAGAGCCTACAATCAAACTGGAAGTGGATACAGAGCCAGGTATGTTGGCTGGTATGTGCTTGAACAGATGCAGTCTGTTCTCCCTGGGTTCTCCTTGAAAGGCTTAAAGCAAGAGTAGTCTTCTGGGTTTGTCTGCACCAGAAAGTGGTGTAAGAGACACAATGTAACCACAAGAAAATGCATTACCTACATAATATGGGCATAACTGTACTATGATTTAATAGTGGGTATAGCTTGCCTCATCAGTGCAAAGCCACACTCTACCAGACAACTCCTCAGATTTCTGCTCCAATCAAATGAAAGTCTCTACTAAGGACCAGTCTGAATAATGGTTTGCATTAGGGGAAGAGGCTAGGGGTAGGTTTAACAATTAAGATGTTTTATGGTGTTGTCACACATTCCTGAAATGCTAGCGCCAATCGGCCTTTAAGTCAACACACAAAGTTTTTGACGTCTTCCGGGACCTGCTAGAATGAGAAACTTTAGACAAACTGAGTTGCTAGCATTAAGCTAGGAACGAAGCCAAAGCCACCTCAGTCAAACTTCAAAAATTAAAATTCAGAATCCTGAGCAAATCAGGAAACCTGTAAATCCTGCTTTAGAGCTTGCTGTGCTCCTCGTGACTCTGTACAGGAAACAACCCCATCTGCTGTAAGCAAACACCAGCAGAAAGCAGGTGACACTGAAAAAGGTGGCAGCCTGCAGAAAGAGACAGCCATTACAACCTGCACCCTGCAAGGCCAAGGTAGCTCGGAAAAATCAAATTCAGCTCCCTGAAATATGTATAAAAGTCACCAAAAAAAAGTACAAGGAGAGCCAAAGACTTTCCCTCTGCCAGCCACAACAAATGGCTCAGTAATACAAAATGCCAGTTGGCACTTGAAGTACAGTGGATGGCCAGAGAGAAAGTACATTTTTAAATCATTAACACATTGGGAACACACAGATGTGCAGTTCAGCCACATCTGTGCATTGTAATTTCTACAGTAGTCACAACTTAATGAATCATCAGTTGTGACAAGATCAATGAACCGAACTGAGCAACAAACTAAAGCTAGTAAATTCATGCCTGGGGCAAGAACTATGGGCTTATTTTATTATTTTTTTTTAGTACTTCCATAATTTTTAGTGTCTAATTAGTAAAAACACGAATTCTCCAGAACTCTCTTATTTTTTTCATCCCTTTTGAAAGTCCTGCTGCAAAAGATTAAGAGTTCATCATGTCTGCTAAATTTGAGTCTGGATACTACTCATCTGATCAGCAATTTCTTCCTCAGGACCACAAGCACATGGCAGGCAGAAGTTACAATGTTAGGACGTGTTCTACATGCCAATCAGGGGGACTCTGATTGAGCCCACCACCTCTAGGCAAAACAACTGCTGTTTTTTCCACAAGGCCAGATTATTCCTGCAGGCAAAGCATCAGCTAAGGTTCTCTGCAATGCTACTTTTTGAAGGGTCAAATTCACATCCAAATCAAGCAATCAAGTCATTTATTTGCAAAGAACACACAATGAGTTTCGTCCTGGCCTCAACCGATGCAACAACTTCAATGCTGGGTTTGCTGATAACATGCATAATCCAGCTAGGTTTCACATCAGTGATACTCTTACAGGAGAATTCTGCCCCAATTAACCTCCTGGCACGAAGCAGAAGACAACACCCCACCTTCTTACAGAGCAAAGCCCGTGCAAGCGAGGGCTCTCCCTACTGACCTCTTCATTCTTCCAGATGAACCATGTTGATCTCTACCATATGTAGGCTTTCAGTGTATTAATTCCTGCCAGGGGTTCAGCTGGGTTCTTGTCTCCCTTCCAGACAGGCTCCAAGGGACAATAAGCCCTCTGCCTAGCCTGGCTTGTTTGTCTCATGTTCAGAGTTACCTCCATCTGGAAGGCACTTCCATGAATTGCAAGCACTGCTGGCATGCACTACCCTTCCCCTGCTGGGACTCAAAGCAAAGGAGATACAGCCTCTCGAGAAGGCTGATTCTGTTCCTCATCCTGACCTTTTTTGTCTGCCCTTCTTTAGGCCAGATGTCTCTCACCTTGGACTGTGCATTCCCCAACTCATTACCTTCCCCTGCAGCAGCTTTTGTTAAAAACACCCTGTGTGCAGCTTATGCATTTTTCATCAATATGTTTATCATTTCTGTTCTCTCTCCAAGGACTTTCTCCTCATTGGGACCAACTGTGGCATTGTCTAAATCAAAAAGATATAGAAAAATAAATTCCAGTTTTGCCTTGCTTGTAAACAAAACACCATTTTGGAGCTGCAGCATCAAAAAATAAGGCTTAGTGTTTTTAAGGTCTCCAACAGGTTAACGTTTCCAGCACCTTTCCAATTGTCTCAAAGTAGGTAAAAGGTCGTAATGCCAGTTCTGTTGCCTGTAGCACTTTGTGCAGCCAGTTTTACTTAAAGCATTCTGCATCCTGTGCTGACAGGCACTCTTACTGCAAGGAAATGTCCCCCAGTTCCACCTTGGGACAGCAACACAACAGTGAACACTCACACACTACAGCTGGATAAAGTTATAGCTCTGGTGCTTATTTAGACTCCTCCACTCAACTCAAACACCAAGAAGTTGGAAAGGTTTCATCCAGGCTGGACCCTTGTGATAAAAGGATTGAAGGAACAGAGTACAGGATTAGCATGACAGATGAATACATTGCAGTGTTTTCCCATGGCACCATCCAACCTGTCTCATCAAGACACTAGATAATCTTGAAAAGACAGATCTTATTATACCTCACACCCGTTGGTTTTCCTTAGGATAAAGGATTTGAAAGAGCTATTCTGGAGCTCTGGGCAGAAAGAATCTGAGCAGGTGGGAGTGCCAGAAAGAGTCACTACTTTATTATCCAACTGAAATAACCACAAGAATAAACAGCTGTTAGAAAACTCTATGGGGAAGGTGGTGTTTTACTACTACAAGACTGGGCTTCTAAGACAGCATGTGGAATGCATGTATTTTAGGTAATCTTTATACCAAACATATTTTAGTCACTAACAGCTCAAGTTACAAATTAACAATGAACATTCACAATAATTACTTCCTTGAATCCAAAATTAGGGCTCATTTTTCTTTTTGCTCATTATCTGGGCACTGCGTTTTAATAATAGTCACAACCGTAGAGCCTTCCTGACACCAGACTGTATAAAAGCACAAGACCAACAAGAGATCCGTAAGAGCTACTACATGAGGGACTTGTGACTATGTGTGACACACAGAAACCAGCTGTCAGAATGACCAATACTACAGGTCTTCAGTGCAAAACCTGCTTTGTTTTGTACCTCTCAGACCGAAAGGCAGTATGTCAGTAGCAGTTACATGACTTTTCTTTTTGTGGAGGAGAGGAAGTTAAAATACTTATGAAATGTTCTCTTCCACAGGTACAGTAAGTAACATATGAAGCACACTACATCCTACACGGACATGTTCTCTTCTGAACAGCTGTTGTTGCTACAAATTTATAAGCATGTATTGATATTCTAGTTTCACATTTTTCTGGCTTTCATTTTAAGAACTTGATTTCTCCAAGAATGATTTAATCAGGGCTGCGATTTCTTCTTTTTATGTGAGAGGGAGAAGATAAGGCACAGAACATAGAATGACCACATAGAAACTTCCTTGTACGCAGAGAATTATGCTTTGGAGCTGTAAGCACTGCATTCCCCACAGTCATGGTTATCACATTCTGTTCTCTCTATGCTCTATTTTCCATTTAAGAACTTACGCTTCAGTTCTATCAAAGGTACATATTCTTCCACTTCTGCACAAGAAGTTGCAGATCACTGTGGTGCTTTGCCTGAAGTGCCTGTGTAAGCCATGGCATGCCAGTAAACGACAACAGGTCACTAAGCTGTGGGAAGAGTCTCCTGGTTATGAGCAGATACGAAAAATAATTTTGCCAAAATAGTTAAGGACTCAGAAAGGCTTTCCAGGACACCTGCTCTTGCCCTTCACTCTACCCTTTGAAAGAAAGTAGGTAATCCATATGGCATTATCAAGCAGCGTTTCCCATTCATTTCCAATAGTTAAACAACGACTTACTAACTCTTTCAGAAGGCTATTCCACAACCTAACAGACTTCAAAGACTCTACAAATACATACCAGCCACTGACCATATTAGTCAGCAGGAGACAGCAGCAGGACTGACATACAAGCTACAGAGAGCACATCTGTCAGTAACAGGTTGCTACAGACGCTCTTGGAACAAGGCATCTTGAAAGAGATCCAGCACTAAGAAAGGTCTTTTTGAAACATCTGATGATAAAGACCTATTATTTTACTTTCTGATGGTCACCAGTAGATGCTAAATCTGATAAGAAACATGGGAGGCTTTATTCTGACAAGGTCTACAGTTACAGCTACATAAATTATCTGAAGGAACCAAGTTCTTATTTGCCTCTTCAAAATGAACCAAATAAACTTCCATTAAAGTGACTTTTAAAATAAGAAAATGAAAAATTTACAATTACAGATTTTCATGTCTGTTTTTCTCCTCCTCTGAAAGACTTCTAGAACCAGGAATACACAATTCATTAAAAAAAAACATAGTATTTTCTTCTGACTGCCAGTCCTCCAAAATCTTTTTATTTTCTGAGAGTCACAAGGTCCAGCCTCAGACTAGCTATTACCAAATAAATATTTTGAGATCCAAATCAGGGCTCACTGACACCTAATCAACTCCACTCTCTTGTTTGCTATTTCTTTATTAGTAGTGCAGTAATGGTCTCCATCAAGTTCCTTGAACACCAGTCTTGAAATTACAAGACGCATTAACAGCCTTTGCACTCAACGTGGATCTTAAATTGACAGTGCTGTGGAGATGCTGCAAATAAAGACGAGTCAAAAAAATAAGTAAGAAGAGCCAAATAACCTTAAGTGACAGGAATAATATGAACAAACATATCAAATAATTAGAATTTTTTCTGTAAGCCTGGCACATATTGCTTGGAAACAAGAAAAGACAAACGTGGGTGCATTAGAAAAATACAGAGAAGCTCTGCTAGCCAGTCATCAACTGAATGAAAAAAAGCAACTGTGATAACTGTGATCCTAGCACACATCTGACAGTAGATCTCCAAAATCCATAGATTCATCAGTGCTTTTGAAAAGGCCCTTACAAGGCACCTCGTGTGCACATCTCTAGTTAGGCATTTTCAATAAAAAGTCGCTGAAACCAAACAGGTACAGGTACAGAATAGGAGACCACTGAGGCCAGGAGAACCAAAGAGAAGACAACTGGCAGATCACCTACGAAACTCTTTTTACTGCAAGGCAAGACTTACTTGGCCATTTTCTGGTAAAGTAGGACCTAAACACTCATTTTCCAAACAAATGCACCTGCTTTGAGATTTACAATCTTTTACATTATACCTATGTTATTTTTGCTTTTTCTTCCTCCACGATATCCAACACAAAAAGTTTATGGGCCACATATCTTCTTGGCATCCTTCACTTTGTTGTTCTAATCTCCTACTGTTTTTAGACTACCACTCTTTTCAGCCTAAGTCTGAGCCAAGGTTTCTGCCCTGGTTTACTGCATATCGACACCATCAAAATCCCAGTCCTGTCTAAGCTGTCTAGACATAGTTGTGGCCACTGGGGTCAGGGCACATGGGAATGCCAGCCTTTCTGCAGTGACGTGAAAGGCAGCACTGGTGGTTGCTGCCTCCCAGCTGGGACCGATGATCTGTTCCAACAGAGAGTCAAAACAGATTAGTTTAAACCACAGACAATTTAATCTAACCTGTCTGATTTCAAACTGGAACAGAGATGCAGAAGCAGTCATCTGGCCATCCTTGGTCTCAGCTGGGATATGGCAACCCACAGGGACACCTCCCCAGCAAGATGGGAACCTGCCTGCATGAGCACATCCCTGCCAGAGAGTTAAACTAATCTGCTGTTGCCTCATTTACCTATTGGAATAGGCTGAACGTTTTGACAGCTGAGCAGTAGTAGAACAGTCTGACACACTTTCCATGACAATCTCCCAGGAAGCTGTAAGGTAACAGAGTGAGAAGCAACCTGTCTCTATACCATGAGCCCAAGAAAAGAGAGAAAACAATGCCCATGACTCAATTATTAATTTTCGTAACAGACAGAAGATATCAGTAGGTTGCCACAAGGCTCTGAATGAATATACATGTTTCTGAGTATCTTCACGAGGAATTCCAGAAATGAAACAAATAGAATGGACACAACTGCTATTGGCAAAAAAATCCTTAGATGAACGTAGTTTCCAGTACCAAAGTCAGCACTTATAAACTGTTAAATAAACTTGGAATAAATCAAATGAGACAAGGAGCTCTGAGAAGTCTTTTAACAGGCTATAACTGCACACTTAATACTACAGCTCAACACTTACAACTTCAAGCTACTTGGCAATAGGAAAATGTGTTAGAACTTTTGCAGAATTCTTAGACTATGCTTCCTTCTTGTTGGTTTGACACTTAAAGCTCCCTTGTTTCTATATGAGCAGTCCTTCCTGAATCGCGGGTGCTGCTTTTGGGCACTGCAATATCATTGATGCTTGTTGATAAGAATGTGACAACGTCCCGTCCCGTTACAGATGTAATCTCATGGGACCTTATTTGAGAGGTAATACGCAGAAACAGCCGTTTACTGTAAAAGAAGAATGTTCTCAACATTAAGAGGTCAGTAGCTTTTCAGACCCAAGGTTTTATAGGAGTGCACAACTCCAAAGGGTTCAGCTTGGCATTAACTATGTGATATTTCATATAAAACTTTTCAAAGGTTGTATTTCTTGCTTCATAAACTTGTGGAATGAACCTGGATGTTAACCTTAGTGTATAGCAGTCTTCTGAGGGAACTTGTTATCATGGATACATTACATGGTTATGTGCCATTAGTTAATCATTTAAACAGAGATAAGAAATGGAAATGATGACATTTGGGCCTGATATGTTCTAAAGACCTGCTGACTCTCTTGTTTGCACGGAGAGACCAACAACAGTTAAAAGTTTTCTTCACCTGACAAAATTACTTCTGTCTTACACTCACAGCCAAGAAACTCTTTCTTGTTACATATTATAAAAGTAAATTATAAGAGCAAGACTAATGTTCTTATTGAATCCAATCTTTGAAAGCAAATAGATATAATGAAGGGAATCAGGAATTTCACACATGGATTAAGATGACAGGTACTCTCCAGATACCAAAACTTCAATAGCTGAAATAGGTACTGTAGCAGTCCAGGGTTTGGCAGCATGGGACATAGTGGAGATACAAGTAAAAGAGTCTTGTAAATTTTCTTGGTCTCATGGAAACAGATAGTCAATTCTACTCAATCTTCTGTACACCATGGGATCAAGAGACCACCTCATCACCCTTGAAGTTTCAGGATTCTTTTAGCCACCAGTCAGTATCTGCTAAATGATCAGAGTTGTTAGCATGATGACAGGGCTCCTAAACTGACCTGACCAATACTAGGCCGCCCACTGCAAAGCAGCAAAATACACTCTTTCCTTGTGAATGCTGTTTATACCGTAACAGCGCAAATCCACGTGAGCTCCGATTTAATTCTTTAAGGCAACAACAACCTAAACTTCTCAATGAGCCTCCCATGAGTAAATGGCTTAGTGTTTCTCTTTTTAATAAGCACGGGACACACCAAGACCCAATGCACAGCAGAGAGACTCAGGCTTCTTCATTTCTCCGTGCATCACCACATATTAGGACATTTCCCTACGCAGTGAAACAGGTGGCGACTCATTGTGCTGGAGCTCTTGGCAGCACAGTAATCACAGAGGTCCATTAACTGCCTGCCTTCTCCAGAAAGGAAGTGTCATTTGGATTGCTTGTGTAGAGAGCTAAGAACAGGAGTAGCACCTCTGCAGTAGGACCACAGCAGTCTTCCTTCCCAGGGAGACACCAAAAAAAATTGGAACACTTAATTAACATGAAATAAGTGGAGGAAAGACCAGTCCTGTCTTGACCAGAGATATGAAGAGAACAGTACCAATCCCAGGAGCAGTAGGGTACAGGGAGCCTTAATTCATTTACACAGTCAGAAGGAGTGCATGCAAATGAATTCAATTTCCATTCTATAATTGTTTCAATTTCATAACACATTGCTAGAAATTCTTCTTGGCAAAAAGATGCAAAAGCAACAAAGATAAACATGAGCCAAAGTACAGGGATTTGACCGATCCTTTTGTAACTAACCAAACATAAACAAGGATTAAACATAGCTAACTTCTGTTTACTATTCCAATGACAAAAAACACTTTTAGATGAATGTTTACAAAAAGGGCATATTGGTTCAGGCCTTCTGAGATCTAGCTCTCTGCAGAAATCATTTGTAACAGTCAAATGTTTACCATTTACAGCATTTCAAACAGGGTAACCCCAGGAACTGGAATTCAGCTGGCAGATGGTGAAAGAAATTAAGCTCATGACATGGCTCAGTAAACAGCAAATTACGATAAGGTAGAAGTGCTTCCTACCCTGGGACAACTGCTTCACTCAGGAACTTTCTAGGTGTGCTGGTTTTGGCTGGGATAGACTTAATTTTCTTCATAGTAGGTTGCATGGGGCTGTGTTTTGGATTTGTGCTGAGCACAGTGTTGATAATAGAGGGATATTTCAGTTATTGCTGAGCAGGGCTTGCACAGCATCAAAACCTTTTCTGCTTCTCAGATCACCCCACCAGAAAGTGGGCTGGAGGTGCACAAGAAGTCAGGAGGGGACATAACCAAGACGGCCGACTAAAGGGATAACCTCTGCCATACAACACCACACTCAGCACATAAACCTGGCAAAGAAGAAGAAAGGGGGACCATGTGCATTTGGAGTGATGGCACTTATCTTCCAAAGTAACCACTACATGTCATGGAGTCCGGCTTTCCTGGAGGTGTCTGAAGTGGTGAATGAATTCGTTGTTTAGCTTTGCTTGTATGCATGGCTTTTGTTTCATCTATATCTCAATCCACAAATTTTCTCACTTTTACTCTCCCAGCTGTCCCCCCATCTCACCAAGGGGGAACACACAAGCAGCTGTAGAGCATTTAGTTACTGGCTAAGGTTAAATCAGGACAGCCATTTTTGGTGCCCAGCGTGGGACTTGAAGGGTTGGAGATAATGACAGATTTGACTGGAATGTACTAAATCAAATTTGTATCTGTTACTACTATTTAGCTATTAATTGACAAGCTCGTGTGCTTGCCATGGAGCTTGCTTGCCCTACTGTGTATTAGAGTCCAGTGCTCATTAGAGGTTGCTTTTTTCACTGCTTGCTGCATTGGCTATCCTCTCAGTCTGCCATGCTTGGAACATTTTGATAACAGCCATGGTGATGTACCTGGGCTGGCAGATGGCCAGGGCATCACTGCTGTTCCTGTGCTGCTGCACTGGACAGACTGGAACTTCAGTGTGAACTTGGAGGGGCTGTGGCCTGGGGATGAGTCCAACCAGGGGCAGGACACTCCAAAGAATCTGTGGCTGTGGACAAGCCTGTGCCAGAGCCGGTACATCTCAAAGCATCAGTGGTCATGGTCATGTCTGTGCCACAGCTGGGAAACCTCAAAGGCGCTGTGGCCAAAGGTTACGCTCATGGTAAAACATGACACTAGGGCTGCAGTTAAACACTTCAAAACTTCCCTGATGTTTGTCAGCACAAAGCCAGCCAGCAAAATTTAACTTGCCAGGTTACCTTGAGACCAAAATCCAACATGCAAGCAAACCTTTCCTGGCATTTCAGCATGTCCTCTTTATGAGAAATTGCTCTCCTGCGGAGCCTGGCAGCACTCTCCAGGCAGATAACTACATGCCACATGATTAGGAGTCTGGGATAGAGGCATAGGGGATTTGCATAGATCTAGAATGGAAATTGGAGATGGTATTTTCATTTTCATTTAACCTACTTAAAAACAAAGGGAAATGAAACTGAATATCCTCAGTGTCACTTGGATATGACTGTATGCTCTGGGTTACTGGGGAGTGAAAGAAGACTGCTTGTAAAGCATTAATGCACCAAGTACAATTAAACAGCTTTTCAGTTCTGGAAATCAAAACTGAATCTCCAAGCTGGAAAGCCATGGGAGAAGAATATTTTGTATTTGAGCCTCTTTTCTTTTCCAATGACCCAATATACTTCTCCCTGTATCTTTTAAGACTTTTTTCCCCCACTACCTTCCCTTATCTTCTTTCTAGGTGGAGACTGCTGGAAACCAGAGACTGAAGACATACTTTGGTGTACAGGCAACTAGAGAGACAAACACTGTTACCATCCTCTTTCCCAATACAGCTGCAATGCTGAACATGCAAGGGGTCTTGTGGAAGGACACCTCACAGACACTCCTGTAACCAGACTGCTGCTAAGTTCTTGCATGCTGGTGTCCTTCCTACTCACATTTCATATAACCTCCCTATTAAAAAAGTTCTGTAATTCTCAACATTACCACTAAATAATATATTTATTAATTTGTTAGTGCCACTAACTGTCCCCAGGGCTTTTCTTGAGAATGCGTGTCAGCTTATTGATTCTAGTTCTCCCCTCCATGCACTGCTTTCCTCCTTTGCCAGGCAGGAACATACTTCTGTGCTGCTTCGGGTCATAATTGGAAAAAAGATAGAAACGTTCAATATGACTCATACATAATTCAGCTTATCAGCTACCCAGGAGAAATGGGAAGAGAAGGTATACCCACATCTATTTCTTCTACTATCAACAGAAGAAATAATTTCCCGTTATATTAAGTATATGCAGTTTGGTCAGAAGAGGATCTGCAGTTAGAAGGGAAAAATAAACAACAAGGAAGCAAAGAATGGAAGAGTAGTAGGGGATTGAACTGTTAAAAGCCATGTACTTATGTGAGAATTCCCAATTCCTCCAGGAGACTGGACTCATGCTTCTTTCTTAATATTCAGAATGGAATAAGCTAGCAATTAGAAAGGATTATCTGTCTCTGATCTGTAAAACATCGTTGAAATCTAAATAAAATAAAGGTCCAGATTAGCTAGCCACAAAGACATCTAATAACAGGCCGCTAAACCCTGACTGTGACTTCCAGATTTAATGCTAAGGCCTATGTTCTAAAGAGCAAACTGTGAAGAAGCATTAAAACTTACTGTTATAAAGGATTTTTAATGTAAAAATCAATACATGCTGTGTATTTAGCAGCTTGTAGCCATGAGGACATCTGTGATAGAGCTTTGTCATGTACCAGGGACCACTGCCATTAGTCAAATTCTTGAAAGGAAGTGCAGAATGCCTGTATCATTCAAACTGCCACCTGAGACCAATTACAGAAATTATTTTAACCCCAGAAGCAGAGGAAAAATCCAGTCCTAGTTGACAGTCTTGAGAGTATCAGGGGTTCCACAAGACGCGTCATTTTCAAATATCTCTACAAAATTCACGTTAGGAAAATGATGGCATAGCAGAGAGGTTGGGCACTCACCACTATTTTTTGGAAGTCATTGAGACTAAACATAACCACAACCAGGGCACTGAGTTGCAATATCCACTTTGCCAACACGAAAGCAAGCAAAGGAATATTAATAATAATAAAAAGAATCATATTCACAAAACGCAGAAACAGCATAATCTATGGCAGACAACACAGAATAATGTAACGTGACTGAGAAAATACAGACCTGCCCACAGAAAGCCTCAGAAAAGAGAAATGTAAAACATGTTTTCTTAAGTACAGATACATCCAAACAGAACTCATCTGCTTGGTCAGTTAAGCCAACATAAAAGGCACATGTAGCTCTTCATCCTCTCAATCAAACTCACAACTCTATATGCATGAGCACATATAACCTGTTAGACAGCAAATGTTTCTTAATTTTGCCCATTACAAGAGTGCCCAGCAAGGGGCCTATACCCTTCAGTTAAAGTGGAAAACATATCCCCCCCAGCCTGCAGATTGTTTTTGACCTTATGGGATCATGTTCAACCGACATTACTATCAATTAAAGGAATTTTCCAATCCAAAAGCAGGCTCTGTGCCTGACTGCTAGTAACTTTTGCTTCTGTGGCTCTTAAATTGTGTGCCCACATGTCTTTTCCTGTCTCTAGTGCTTCCTAACATTCCCTATTTATATGGTGGTCTGCAAGTTTTACCTCATCAGGAAATCAGCAGGGACACTATGGAGCTAAGAAATACTGTTGTGTTCCTTTATGCAATGCATGTCTCTGTGGGCCTTTGAACATTTAACACAGAGCAAATAGATTACTACCATGTGTGTGCATGTGCATACATATCCAAGATACATAAAGTCAAATGCAACCAAAGGAAACAGGAATGTATTTGGAACAGTTGGGTATTCAAGGATCTAGTATCACAAAAATCCAGTTGCAAGAAGCATTTAAAAACAGATCTGCATGTAAACTGCTGAAAGAGCTCCACAAAGCTTTCTGCACTCACATACATGACTGCAAAGGTGAGAAGTAACAAAAAGGATCTGATTTTTTGTCTCCCAATAATTTTCAAGTCTATAGCACCTGTTATCCTATTCTTAATAATACTATTACTGAAGAGCAAGCTGATCTTTAAGATACCCCACCTCTAGAAACAAGATACAGAATCACATCAAGTATTGAATGATTCCTCTGATTCCCATCACCACAGTGCCTCAGCACATTACAGTTGTTTAACGTATCCTTTGTCGCAGAGCAGAGAGGAAAATATGATTATCTCTGTGCTATAAATGGGGATGGGAGAACAAGGAACAATAGGCAACTTGTCATGCATGGCTGGCAGACTAACCAGTCTTCTCTTGTTCAAAATTCTAAAACAATAAACACTTTCACTCTAGGGTTTTTCATTCCTTAGAAGTTTTTACATCAATCCATGAACACCAAGAAATTTGCCTGTGCCTTTTCCTGTTTGTCTGTGTAAACGCAAGGGGTAAAAATCCATTCAGTCAAATGCCCCAGATTTGTAACACCTCAGTAAATTTACAAAATCCTACATAAAAACAAATGATAGAACACATTGATGTGCTGGAAAGCCCTCACACTTCCTTAAAAGTAGACAATAATCCTGATGTTTAAATATAAAAAAAATCAACTGATCAAAAGCCTCTTTAATAAACTGTTCTACCACAAAACATTTCATTTAGCAAGCAAAATAAAACCTGCTTATATAGCAGGTAAGTATGGAAATCTATTCTTTAAAAGGAGAGACAGAATTACAAGTTGAGAGTACAGTGGAAAAAACCCCACAGCTAAATTCCACATCAAATTCAAAATCTGAAGAGTAACTTGAAAATCTATTCAACAAATGTGCAGATCTGGTCCAGAAGGTGCAGCAACATAGATTAAGTTTCTGACTGTCAGATACAATACTTAGATAGCCTGAAAATAGGCATTATAGCAAAGCAAACTGATGAGGAAAGTATACAAATGCCTCTATAGATAATCCACCAAGTCAGAAATGACACGCCTCAATCAGACAACAAAAACACTCAAAGAAAGTTCAGGCTCAGCAATCCTTTCATGATTAACTCAAAAATGAGGTTCTATCACTAAGAAAAACTATAGCAAACGATGCAGGAAAAACTGTAGCAAACAATGCAGGAAAAACACAACTTTTTTAAACCAAGCTGGAATATCACTAAGTCACTTAAAAACAGCATATCAACATGCAGTTGCCATAACCATGTCTCCTGCCACCTAAGGCATGCAAAGATTTCCCTCTTACCTTCTAACACTGTTAATTTGGCACTCGTGTTTATCTCCCCAACACTATTGGTTGCTGTGCACTCGTAGATAGCTTCATCTCGATGAACACGCAGGGGCTGTATCCGCAGAACTGATCCTGATCCATCATCAAACTCAATAACCTTTGAAAACAAAAAGAAAGCACTTCTTTAGTGGTATCTTCCACAACAAACACTGAAAGTCAAAACAATTCAGGGGTTGAAAACCAAAACCCAAAACAAAACAAGCTCTGAAAGCTCTAAAATACCCAGCAATTAGTCAAGTGTTCCAAGTCAAGAAACATAAAAATTTCTGCATCAAAAACATATTTGTCCTCTGAGGAGGCCAGAACAAATGAAGATCCAATGGGGTTCTTTATGGATCAATTAAGGTTTATAAATTATCAATCTGGTAATAAAGATGTGGATCTGATGATTTAAAACATCTGAGCCATATTTCCACTAATGGTTTTACTAATCACACTGATCACAATTTAGTGCTAACTTTCACCTTGATGGAAGAGCAGAATGATATACTCCAGAGGGATTGGCAGGAAAACAGTAACAAAACTTGAATAAAACCTTGAGTACCTACAGCGCATGCTAACTCCAGCAGACAGTGAAGGTTTTTAATGTCCTTCAGCATCGGGTACTTTGCAGCTCTAGCATAATCAACAATGATGAAATTATACTTCCTTCTCCAGCATAATAAATTAAGTCCTTAATAAATCATTGCCTTTCCATCCATCTTGCTAAGCTGTAACATGCATTACTCTGACTTGTACATGGAATGAAGAGGTATTTGCAGCCAGATAACTATATGCCATTCCACAGCAAGGCTGTGAAGGCACTGCCTCAGGCCATTGTTAATGCCAAACTCACCCTCTTCTATTGCTGAACACAGCAAAAGTTGGAAATACTAACTGATCTGCAGATGGTGACAGCACGAGAGAAAGGTACAGCCTCCCCTCCTGACCCTTGGGAATGGAGGAGGAGATGAAGAGACTAAATAATACCTCGGTTCCAGGCAGATAGGTCAGTCTAGGATCTGCATTGCCCACACTCAAAACTTTTACCCTATTTTCAAATGCCTGTTTAGGAGTTCTTCCCAGAGCATAAAGATCAAATGAATGAGAACAGGAAGGAGAAAAACAATGTGCACCACAAGATTCTGCAGTGACAGGAGAAATAGGAAGAAATCAAAAGGTAACCAAGAACACCAAAAAAAAATCTGTTATTTCTCATGCCGGAAGGAATAGCCTTTCTGTTTCAAGTAACAGAAACAGCTTGCAGAAACTTGTAACATGCAGTCAAGTAAAGAAAGAGAAATATGAGTACCACCATAATATATTGTAAGGAATTAAATTTTTTAAATACTCATTTTTAAATTAAATATGAAATTGTGACAAAATGCTAAACCTTTACGAAGGATAGGGCTACTGCCAAATTTTAAAACAAGACAAAGTCAGCTACAGAGATTAATTCACTACAGTGATAAGGACTAAAAAGCTAAGAGATCAAACAGCAGAAAAGCTCTTTTGCCCTTACTACCCTTTGAAAAAACACTGTGTGACAGGAGTGGAGCTACAACTGCTAAGGACTAGACACATGCTAAGACCAAAATGCTGTTCATTTGCTAATGATGAATACCTTCTCTGTGTCACAACTTAGCATGTGTACACTGGCTTTGAGGTTTTTTTTCATTTAACCTAAATTTTCCCCCAGTTAAGACTAGCTCAATAATGAGGTAAAATTAATAGTTATCTATCAAACAAACAAAGAAAAAAAAAAAAAAGAAGAAAAAATATTATTCACTATCTCCTGACACAATAAAAATATCTCAACTATGTATCAAAGCTGATGTGAACAAAGGCATGAAATTGTTCATATAAATGCATATAATATGGCACAGCCCTCTGGTCAGCCAAAATAAGCACCAAATTAACTATAAAGGTTATAGCTACTTACAAATTAGGATGTTTAAATATTTACTACACAACAAAACCTTTACCAGGAAAAAATAACAATGTAAAACAAGATTAAAATTGATTACTTTAATCAAGGTTTTCTGCTCACATACTGAATCATGATTAAAACGGGTGACTTGAATCAATCCATTTTGGGCAGCAAAGTCATCTTGTGTGCCAGTCAGAAAGGCAAAACCATCAAAGACAGGGAATTAGAGGAAAGGCAGCAGAATCGTAGAAGGGTCACATTTCCAAGGGCAGTTTTAGAGAAAGGAGCCCAACACCAAAAAAGGGAAGTGGAGAAAAAGGTGGAGAAAGTCAGTGAAAATGTATTTGCTATTTAAAATAGGAACCAAATTGGACCCTTTTTCAAAGACATTTCTGATACCTGCTCTTCCCCCTTCCTTTCTCTCATACTTTAGTTCACAGAGAACTCAATTCACCCTTCAGGATGACTTCACCATTCCGCTTTCAAGTGCATTTGAGGGAGGGATGATAATAGCCATTGCTTAGAAAGACTTTCAATAGTGTTTTGGCACCTCACTTTTGAATTCCACTGGGAATAGCAGGTCAAAGAGGCGCCTTATAAATTTTCACAAGAAAACCAGAAAATTACTGCTAGAGCCAACTCTTATCTGCCATCCAATTCTGTGTAGGTTCCAGTCACCTCTGTGAAGGAGGATGTCCTGTGTGCTTCCAGCATCATGCTCAAAGGACACCACCTGCTCTACAGATTGCACTGCTGCAGGGAAAGAAACGTACCTTACTCTAAAGCTCTAGACTCTGAACTATTATGATGAAGAGATACCTGGGTTGAAGTGATGATTATTGTGTAATTAACAACTGCAAGGATCAAACTGATTACCAAAATTTTGGTTTGGGGATTTTTTTTATTTTTATTTTTATTTTTATTTTTTCGTAATTACCTCAAACCGCTGAGAACTGACTTTCTTTCCCTTCTTCATCCATGTGATACGAGGTTTGGGCTCTCCTGTTGCCTGACACACAAAAGAGGCCACTCCTCCAGAAATCCCAATCTGATCTTCAGGAGCTTTCATAAACGTTGGCTTGCCTGGAAAAATAACCAAATCACCCCCGTGAGGACATAACATCAGATAAGCAAGGAATGTGTCATGTTAATCTAAAGTGTAAGATAATTGGTGCTCCTACTACAAATGCAGGTTGAATGGCCTTGGCCACACAAATTCAGTGCAGACTGCAATGTGACAAGCAGAGTTTCTGCTTGAGTACCTTTTTATCCTGAAATGAATAAAGTCCATCTGGCTTGCCTAAAAATGAGGGGAATAGAAGGCTCCCCCCAGCCCACTGGGCATTCATTCAGGTATATGACAATTTGGAACCATTTATTTTTTCAAAAAATGGATTTTATCATGGTCATAGCACTGGAAATTACAGAACAGCTGACACGCAAAACCTCTGAAATGTATCATACCTTGACATTAGTTTTACTGAAAGCTGTTAAGATATTCATAAAAATTAACAGATACAGATTTTAAAGGATACAAATAATAGCCCCTAGTTTCACTTTAGATGTGGACTGACATAAAAATCCTACAGTGTAAGTACCTGGAAACCTGCAGAGGTTAGGCTGTGCTTGCTAAGAAACTAATCACTAGAAACCAAAGTCAGCAAAGAAACCAAAGTGACATTCAGGCATGAAAGGCTCAGCAAAAATAACAACAAAAAAGGTATTATATAACATTTTAATAACCAATAAAAAAAATCATGACAATGTAGTTGTGTCTTCTGGATTTACATGACAGATTCAGACGGATAAAACTATGCATCCAGGCTGAACGGTTGTATTTTTCTTCTGCATTCGCTGTATGAGAAAATTCTGCAGTACGTGATCCAAGGATCATTTTGAAACACTGCTTTGTCCAAGTGAGAAGCATTTGATGATCCCATATCCCTGTGAAGCACTAAAACATTTAACTCCACAGGGGGAGTTAACGAAGTCCGCTTATGATGTCATTCCATGCACAGGTTACATTATGGCCACATTTCAAATACAGTTCTGATCAACCACTTCAAAGAGCAACCTGACCTATAAACAGGTCAGGGACAGCTGCTGGCTTGTAGAAAGGAGTATGAGTGAGGGAAGAAACCTGTTTAGCTCAAAGACAATGAACCAATGACCCCAGCAGAGCTATCAGTGGCTCCACACCTTCACATTCCAGACACATCCACGAGCGTGTCCTTGAGGGAGAGGGGGACAACATCTGTCAGCACAGATGCTTTAAACTCTTGACAAACTGAGGGCTGAGGTTCCCCCATCTAGGAAGGATACAATTTCAGCGATCCCAAAAGAAAAGAGCCTTTCCACGCATTTTCCTGATGTGCGAGAGATTTCAATGCAATGGGTGTAGCTGCCAGTTCAGCTGAGCCAGTCCGGCAGCAGCTGCTCCTGCTGAGGGCAGGGGCCGTGCTCTGCTCTTACACTCCTCCCGGCCTCCAGACACACGCACACAAACCCCTACGAGGAGCTCCAGGGTCACCAAAGCCTCTGTGGAGCACATTTGGGCCCCTAACACGGCAGAAAGATGCCTTTTGATTCTTTCCCAAGGAGGGCAGGGAGCGCTGTGGCTCAGGGAAGGATCAGGCAGAGCTCGGTAGCACTGGAAGATGGCACCTCTCCCTCAGAAGACATCGAGTGCAACCTCACCTTTAAACAGCAGACTCCAAAAACTTTGCTTAAACTGTGGCAGCTCCTTGATCCCCATTTGGCCTTCTGGTTTAGCCCGCTCCAATCCTCCCTGCTTTTGACAAAGCCCAGAGAGCAGGCTCTGCCCTGCCCCGGTGACACTTGTGGCTCCGCCCGCGCTGTGCAGGGTGCCGGGGCGTGCTGAGGGAGGCTCTCTGAGGAGAGGGGGCAGCTCCACCTCGGCCCCACAGCAGGGCATGGCCAGGCTCCTCACGGCAGCGCCGCTGTGGTAACACCTTTAGAAGGGGCAAAATCCTTCACGGCTGTGAGGAGTCAGGTAAAAAGTGCAAGAACCAACCCTGTGAGCGCCAGGTCTGAGGGAGGTGAGGAGCTCGGGGTGCTTGAGCAGTGTGGAGACACCACAGCAGAGCAGGTATTTCCCTGCCCTCTGGTATCAGAGTGAAGGACAAGGCCAGACCACTTGTCACCACCTGGAGAACCATCCGGCAGCTGAGGACACACTCCACAGAGAAGGGCTGGTGGCACGGCGCTGCAGAGGCAGCAGAGCCCTTCCAGACCTGCAACAGCAGGTGTTCCACATGGACTGTGCTCGGGTGCTGGGAGCCCACCAAGCACCCACAGGGGGATATGCCAGCCCTGAGCCCCACTGAGAGGGAGGCCTGGACCTCTGCTATTGCCGCTGGCCCAGCTTGGCTTCCAAAAGGCCTTTGCAGATGGTGGATCCAAGAGGGTCAGCACTGCCCATGCACAAGTGGATGCACATGCTCTGTTCCTCAATAAACTTCTGGGGAGGAATATTCCAGAGCCGGCCTGCCCACAGAAATCCCTCATGCAGGCGTACTGAATTTTGGCATCCTTGGCGAAGGAGCCCCAGGACTGCGCTCAAAAACCCACAGAATGCCTTTTAAGACATGATGGCTGCTGTCTGAAGACTTTGGCACATTGTCCTCACATGGACAGCAAGCAATTATTAGGCGTGCTTGCTTAACTGATGCTGATTTCACATATTTACTCATCTATAATCATGTCTATTTCTACTTCCTTTGTATTTACATATATCTGTGTTTATTCACTTCTCATCTATTGCAGTGGAATGTTAATTTACCATTCAGGCTGCTAGTGACGGCAATGTGATTGACTGTTTAGCTATGCAGTGTACTCAACTGATGTCTTGTAGTGCAGCTCATTTGGTTTTTTGATTTTCTGTTATTTTCTTCTGATCTTAGTAAAACACTAATTTTTTTTTCAAATGGCAAATACAGCAGAATCCAAAAACTTTTGCCCCTGAAGAATACAATGCAATTAAATCTCTGCCTGTATACTTACTCCTCAGTTCACACACTGAGGACTTACTTTACTTTTGTGCATTTTAAAAAAAATCAATACTATTAAAAACCAGAACAAAAGGAAACTGAATGTTCACCTGTAGTAAAACCTAAAAAACCTGCTGCCTTGAATTTACATTGTTGCAATGAATCTTTTTCCCCTGCACATTTAATTGAGCAACACCGATTTCTTGAAACCATCTAAATCCTCCGAGACTGGTCACAGAAGTATACATATATATAAACCAAATTCTCAGTCTGGGAAAGAGTATTTCTACAAAGCCATTTTAAACGTTTGTATGCCCTGAAGTTTTGAAATGGAAGGAAAGGACTAATTAAGCAAACCTATAATCCTGAGTCCTGGCCCCAGGACAATAGAGTTGGGCGTGGGCATACATACTTTTATACTGAGTGGTAACCGTTACAGCAAATCCCAAATCATATCTCAGTGAGAGCTAACACAAGTGTGACAGACCATCTGCTAAACTCTTGGTGTCTGTGAAAAATTCATGTTAAGTGGACTAGACAACCTCCACATCTCCCCTCCACCAACAACTCTAACTCTACTGCCCAGAGGAAGCTGCTTTGAGATGTATCACTAGTTACCTCCAAGGGGCAATGCCAAGGGTAGGGCCAGGTCATGGTACAAGCTGTCTTTTTTAGCTTGTTTTGAGCATTTGCACTCTTAGGGTAGCCCTAGAAAAACAATCAGAAAAAATAAGGATGAACTGAAAATACAGAAGCAACCCATGTGTAGTCTTTTGGCTCTCCTTAAATTCAAAGTGACCGGAGTTTCCACAAAGGATTATGGATGTACCAAGTTTTAATTCAACTCTTGTTGCTCAAACATGCTATAGATAAATACAAGGAACTGAAGCATCTTTTGCAGTGAAATCTTGTCCTGCCATCAATTCCCTGATGACCTACAGACCAAAGCTGAGGATTTTCTACTGAAAGCTTTAAAAAAACCCAAAACACCAATACACAAACCCAGAGGAAAAAAAAGAGCGATTGTATTTCAAAGACAAATCAAATACTAGTCTGAGAGGGAAACTCATGAGCAAGTCTTGGATGACAGCAGGGAGAGGTGCTGGATGGCTGGGCGCCCATCACACCCACTTTCACTTACTCCATTGCGTGGAGTAACAACTCCAGGCTGGCATAGTTCCCACAAGTCCAGACTACTCCAGCCTTTCTCTCCCTAGCCTCTCTGCTCAGTGACAGATCCCTGGAGCACATTCAGTCCTCACGCTCTAAACTAATTCTTGCTCCTCACTTCAAAACCAAGTTCCTGCTACACCAACAGTGGAAGTCACTCTCATCATTTCTCTTCACCCATAAGCTTCAGGCAGGAGAATGGGAACACTTTCAACTTCTGGGCTGAAATTTCCCTGTTTGGTCTTTGCTCAAAACTAAATTATTCTGGAGAGCTTATGGGAACAACACAGTTCTGAGGAGGAAGACTGTAAAAAATAAAAGTATTTTCTTTCTCTTGTAAGAAACCAGCTTCATCTTACTTGGCTGGGGGCGGGAAAATAACAACTTGCTCAGATATGCTCTCCATTGAGAAATTTAAAAAAAAAGGACTTTCCTTTCACAGTTGGTAGTGTTGAAAAAGCCATTTGCCGAGCAAGCACAGATTCCCAGATAGTCCTATAAAGTGAATCACAAGGAGGGCCTCTTGGTGTGGAAGAGATGCTAGCAGAGATTCAGCCACAAGTGAGTCTACTTCTGCACGCTGGAAAACAGCAGAAAACTCTGCAGTGTCCTGAGCTGGGTGCGTGACACTTTCTAAAGCAATGCTCCTTCCAATTATATTTTAAAAGGTCTGCAAGAACCTGGGCACAGAAAGCCAGAGACAGTTAGGTATAGACAGTTAGGTATGTGCTAACCAATACGGCTGTTGTCTGCCCCCCCCCCCCACCCCCAGCAAGTGAGAGGGGTCAGGGAAGGGAACCTGAAGCCCTCAAAGACAGAACCTCAGGCCTCCTGGAGAGCCACTGACAGCCTTTCTGCCAGGCAGCTCAGAACAAGGGAGAGCCAGCCATGAAGATGCCTCTCTCACCTGTACTTTAAATATAAAATCACTGTTGCTCTCTGCTATTCTAGACAGTTTGTTTATGAAACAATTCTTATAAATCAGAAAACCACTTCAGCACCTATTTTAAAATTTGCCCTACCAAACATCTATAGCAGAAAAGTAACATTTCAGTTCTCTTTTTCAGGTTTTCCTTTCTTTACCAGTGTATTTCAAAGACATTTCATCACAGGTGTTGTTTTTAGGCTGTGCGGCTTCTCAGCAAACCCAAAGGACTTTTCCAGGGAGAAAAATATCTTTTGCCAGATTTCCTTCATAGCTGAGCACAGAGGTGTAGCCTCCCTCTAACTTGGCAAGGTGTCTTTTATGTGAACCGTGGCCTCCGAGAAGTTACATATGATCTGCATTACCTGACTTCATCAGTCAGATCCTTGAAAAATGATGCTGGGTCCTGGATATTTAGCACAGATCCTTGCATTTTGATACACATTAAGCACGCACCAGTCACATAAAAGAAGTTTCCTTGTAATTTTTTAAGAGTCAAAAATTTCAAGTGGCTGAAACATAATATATTCCAACATAAATATGCCTCATATACCCAAATATTAACTTGTTTTATTTCAAAAACCCATCATTTTCTTAAAATAAAATGAAAAAATAAACAATCCTGGTGCTTTTTCAGTATTTAGAATCCACATCAAATATTCCTCATCCAAAAACTGGCAATATACTGCAACTCCTGTTCTTGTGGATGCTATTTTTCCAAAGGGTTGCACATAGGTTTGAGAAAAATAAATTATTAAACATGTCTGCAATTAAGTGTTCTATGAACACTCACCTGCTGTGAGAGATTTTAAAGAAAAATACCTTTGTCCTCATCCTACAAGTACTCACTACTCTAAATAGAAGGGCAGCCAAAAATAAGACCAGTGTTGTAGGAGACGGGAGTTTGTATTTTTATTCAAAAGCTTTTATGGCTTGAGCTAAATTAAGATTGAAAGTAGTCTCCTTTGTGAAGAAAAAATTACAGTTGTGATATAAGATGAACTAGATAAGCACATACAATAGGGATAAATGGGTAACCTTATTTAGGCGCCTGGGTTAAATGAATTAGAAGAAATTACTGACACAAGCACGACGAGATCATAATGAAAAGAGGTTTTGAGCCTGGAAATTGTGAAATTCAGGTTTAGATCCCTGCCTTTAACCTTCCCTGTCACATATGCAAAGGCATAACTGTGCCTCACCTTCCACTGTAAAACTTACCTGCTGTTCTCACATGGCTGCTGTCAGGACAAATACGCAAAACATGATGATGTGGCTCACTTGTAACGCTGGGAAGAAACCAGCAATGACACAAGACCTTCTCATGTTTACGACTGACTTTGAAGTGGAAATAAAGTGGCCTAGAAGACAGAGGTGGCCCATGCTTTTATATACAGCAAGGGTATTTCTCTTTCTCTGTTTCCTTTATGATCCTGGATGACTGGTATCTGTGCATGGATGGATGCCTGCTGGAAAGATACTCCGGTGAAAGCTCATCTATGGTTCTTCTCCTAAGCATCTGTTGCAGGGCAGGAGGCAAGCCAGTGGGCTCTCCAGCTATCCTTATGTTTAGTATTCTTATGCTTCCCTTTCAATATAGCCACCACTGTTTAAATGTAGTTCCTGTCCCTTCGTGATTATTAGGAATCCTGTTTGGCAAAATACAATTTTTCAAACCTGCATTTTTTTATTCTTGGATAATTTATGCATAGGAAGAGCCTGTTTGAGCCTTGTCATAACATTTGTTTCCCAACAGCTTACTAAAGAATCTGTGGGCCTTGGTGAGCGCAATGCTAATTCATTCCTTATTTCTCCTATTTTGGTTTAATGGTGACAGCATTTTGTAAATGCAATTTTTGTCCTTTACTGCTTGGCGCAAGGTACTTATTAAATAAATGCAAATGTATATAGTGGGGTGTTGCATGCTCAGATACATACACAATTTTCTTTTTATCCAGGGAATGGATCATAACCCTTTCTCACATTCATTTTAAAACACTTAGCTGGATCCCAATCACAGAAAACGGCATTCTGAATTCAACAAATTCCTCAGATCACTCTGAATTACAGGTTACCTAATCTTACCTGCATATCCTTCTCTTTTGTTTTATCATTTTATTAAGTTCTAATGCTTAAGAGATTCCCAAAAGCTACAACAAATGATTCTGCTATTTCAATCTAATTTTACTGGTTGAGTTTTCCAGCTTCTAGTGTGGATGACTGTGATAATAAAATCTAGTAACATTATCTCAGAGCAAGCTGCATTTCTGCTCACCTTCATGTCCTGACTTCCATGAAGTTACTCACAGAACTTTTGAATGTGTAAAAAACTAAATCAAATAAAGTGAATGATTAATATCCAGATTCCAAGAAGTGGATCTTTTAGTCTTCAATGACCTCTGTAATTGTCAGTAGAAAAATTACATTACAAAAATAACAAAAGCAGTCATCCAGCAGAGGCTGTGCTTTCCCCCTAAACACTAGCAGGAAATCCTGTGAACTAAGATTCAAGGCACTCACTTCAGCAGGCAAGACCCACTGTCCTTTGTTTATCTACAGTCAGCTTAACTGAGGAGAATGCAAGGGTACATGTTAGGTCAAACATATAATTTTATCAGTATTTGTAATGGGTTAAGCTCAGAAACTCTTACCATTTTCAATTCCTGCTTCTTCACCATCTTGGCAAAGGACTTCTCCTTACCATTTCTATAGGTTCTTTTCTTACCATAAGCCCAGTCTAAAGGCAAAGTCTTCCACAGGGCTGAGGTGTCTCTGCATACACACTGTGGGAACCTTCCCACCCAGACTGCCATTTTCAAGCCCCCTCTTCTCTTTTGCCAGCATAGGATTTATACTTACTAATTTAAGTCCAAATCAAGTATTTTTAAATTTCTTCTTGAAGAAACATATTAAAACTTCCTGTGTACTTCTAGTTTGTGTCTGGATGGTTATACACAGACCAATTCACCACCAGTAGAAACTGGGCATTCACTGTTAAATATTGATGTTTGGATAAACCTGCTTATTCCACAGCAGTACAGGTTAAAAGTCATTAACTCACTCAAGTGTTAAGGCCATGATTACTGGATATTAATAAGCTACAGCAACAGCCTGTCATCATAGGATTGCACTTGAGTAAATTTCTAATTCTGTCTCTTCATGAATCATGGAAATAGTTGACAAAGTTTAAACGCCTAAAATTAACTGACATGATACTGAACCCGAATTATCTCAGGCAGCCATCACACCAGGATGCTGCGCAAGTCACTCGGCAGTGCTGAACATTCTGGGTGCTGATTTATTTGTGGAGTTTTATGCAGACAACTTAGACCTTAACGCAACAGGGAAGTGGTTTCTCTTCATATCACATCTGCAGGGGGCCTACAGATTTTGCACACAGAGTGGCAAATTTTCTCCATTATTTTTCCAGGCTGTTGTAATTGCAATGTCTTTCTCAAAGTGCCTGGCTGGCTATCAGTGTGAGCTGCTTTACATATTAGTAAGAAAATCCCTAACTCTGGCTAATCCCTGTGCTGTGACTGAGTCTCAGCCATGGGGCTTTTTATGTTTTTTTTGTGTGTCAGGGAAGGGGATAGGGGGGAATAAATCAGTCTCTCTACTATGACACCATTCTTACATTTGCTTCCAATAACTGAAATAACATGTAACTAGAAAAAGAAAAATATACCAAGAGGCGTAAAGCAGTCCTGCATACAACTGAAGAATACTGATTAAAAACAAAGCAGAAAAACAGTCCAGTAAAACATCCTTCTGGAACCTGAGGTCGTCTTCATTTCCCATCCTCTGCTTCTACATTTCCCTAGAGCACTTGCAGCTTATGTGTGTAGCCTGTTATGTATTTTGGGGAAAAGTCAGAGCCCTACATATGGGTTCAGCTTTCAATTCCCAGCATTTATAGTAAGCATTACACAGAGTAGAAAAACAAAGGAGAGCAGAGAAGAGCTGCTTTAACTGCAGACCTTCCAGCAGCCTCACAGAATAGTTTTCTGCTTTAATTTAGAATTGAAACCTGAAGTCAAATTTCCACCTGGTAATAGCTTAAAGGCACTTCCAATTAACTCGGTAATACACACTTTCTGAGTTAATAAATTTTTCAGCCTCTGTGTTTAATACAATTAAGCATTTGGGCCTTTGGCCTTAGACCTTATTTAGCTTGAGAAAGGATTGCAGGGAGACAGTCTACAATTATCACCATTTACACAACATTCCCTTAAGGGCTTTCAAATGCATACATATAGAACATTCATTTAATCATACACAAAATTCAGTACCTGAATTTAGGCTGCCTCTCTCTTGCACACAATACATACAAGGAACAAGAGAATAAAAACTCCATCTACTGGGCTCTGAAAGCAGTCATCACCACACTGTCTGATGCAGCACAGAACAGCTGTGCCTGCTCCAAGCAACTTACTTTTCCTTCCAAATGGGCATTTTGTTATTTGCAAATTTCTCCAAAATTTCAAAGTTAATAAAGTGTATTACATAGTGTAAAGAATCTGCTAAGATACGCAGGACCAGGAAACAAAGACAGAACTGAAATCTTGTGCTTGAAAAAACATGAAAATTAATTTTGCCAGCATGCCTACCACATTAAACACCAAATTTTTTTTTCACACAAAAGGATTAAAATATTTTAATCCCTCTTTCCAAGCAGCTAGTTCTTGATTCAGCAGTTCAAAATGCTTTGCCAAGTTCAGGTTTTTCCTCTGCTTTTAAGAATTAAAAGCGACTGTAAACCTTATTTTGTAAACAGAGTGCACAGTGCAATGATTTTAGCAGAACAGGGAGCCAGAGTAAGTGACCTCTTCAGAATATTAGTTACTGGAGCAAAGGCATCCCAGGCTTTCAAGAGGGGATCTGCATTTCATTTTAATGCCACTGTATGTTGCTCTGTCCTCCTCCTAGTAATGAACCAAATTTCTACCTCATCTACCTGGTCAAGAGAAAGATTTTTCTGCTTACTGATACCAAGTGCATGCTGGCACTTCTGTAACACCAGTGATTTTTTTTTTTTTTTCTACTTGTGTCAACTGTTTTATCATGCAGCAGCTGTGGTACAGTCTGCAGAAAACCAAGAAATATAATTTCCACATTGAAATATTTACCAGAGCAGGTAATTAGGTAACCAAGCAAACTACTCTCAAGTGAGGGAAAAGAAGAAAGAAAAAAAGGTAATTAATAATTTTAACCCAGTCTTTCTTGACACTCCCCCAAAAAACAGGACTATTTCCCCACTAAAAGGCTTCCTCCAAGTCAGACTCCTTGGTAAGCTTGGATGAAGAGGTTCAACACTTCTGGGAGATACCACTGAGCATTTTTTACCCTGTAACAACGTATTTTTGCAGTGGCTAAACAAAGGCACAGAGTCCCACATAGCTCAAAAGCCCTTTGAGCGGAGTTTGGATGGCAGGGCTACTACCTCCCCCGGGCAGCCAGACTGTGCTGGCAGGGGGCTGCTGGGCAACTCTGACCCTCCACAGCAGAAGGACAAGAACCCCATGGAGCGCCACGGCCACACCGTGCAGTGCCCAGCCACACGCTGACCGCAGTGCAATCATGGGGAGAGCCAGGGAAACTCCAGGAGCCACCACCTCCTGTCCACAAATCACCCGAGTTCTCCCAAATTGGCTGTGTACGTATGTGGAAAACATCTGACTCCACACAACGCGATTGATGCCCAAACTCAACAGTAAAGAGAACAAGTGACACAAGCCAGAGACTTAAGAGTTTTATAGCCATCACAACTCAGCCTGGCCCTGTGCACAGAGAAGGGCAGGCGCTTCATCCCAAGAGGTGCCTGGTACCCTCCTCTGCCACCCAGGACTTTCTGGATCAGCAAGGGCTAACTTCTAGAAAAAAACATCAAATTTAATCACCTTCATGGTTGCTGCATTCTTGATTTAATTTTTTCTAGCATCCATTCCTTGCTGTGTTATGAATTTAGCAGATAAAATGAAAACCTCTTTTCACTTTAATAACTTTTCTCTGTGTAGACAATCAGGTTGGCCTCTGTTTCTAAACTGAAGTCCTTAAATCTCCAGCTACCAGGCATGGTTCCAGATTTTTTTTCAGCCTTTTCTGTGCACCAAACTTTTACTTGATTTCACCCAATTATGTGCAGAGTTGCAAGAAACACAGAAGGCCAAGGCCCATGTGGAGAAGTCACCATTTGTCATGCTCACAATGTTGCTACAGCCACCAGGTTTATTCTGAAGCCCAGCAGATAATGTGCTTGGACCAGAAGGTGCTGAGTTTGAATTTCCAGAGCTGGCCTGGGATGTGTGTACAGGGACTGGGGAGCCACCCCAGTGGATGGCACAGGGGCTGCTGGGGAACCCAGCACCACAGTACACCACAGGCTGCGTAACATTATGTGGCTCTGAAGGGTCCGGAATGTCTAAATGAGAAAAATCTTCTATGTCATGAATTATCTCTTTTTCAGCACCTCTGACAGTATCTGTATCTCTGGGAATGGGGAAAACCAGTTAACATCACCACTGCAGTAGGTATCGTGGCAAGGCAGCCCATATATTCCACCAAGGAGGTGGTATTTGAGACAGCGTACTTTATCCTCACAAATCTAGAACACTGCCTGCTACCCAGAAAAAAAAACATCTCTAGTTAAAAACACCAAAAGTATATTCCACACTGATTTAGGAGTACATGTTCCTTGCTCACCAGGACGTCCTGCTGCAGGCCATGGACCTTACTGTGACATCAACTCCTGCAGTACCTGGTGGGACATTACCAGACCAAAATACAACAAAGTGGTGGCAGCATATGACTAAACCCAAAGAAACTGTCACTCCTGCCATGGGCTTTCAGGCCAGGCACTCTTCAGCAGTTGCTTTCCCTGAGGAGACCTTACTGCTCAGATCACACTCAGAGCCAAGAGCCGTGTCAGATGGCTTAGTGCCTGAAGAGTAACATTTACCAAGCAGGAGCTCAGTACAAAGACTGGGAATGTGTATGAACAATGAAAAGCATCCAGCAGCTCTTGTAATTTTTTGGTCTGTATTTTCTCATGTGCCATAACTCATCTTTGTATTTCTAGCCATGATTGCACTGTCCCTCAACCCAGACCTCCAGCATCTTCTTCCACATTTCTCCTCATGTCAGCAGCGAGACCCAGTTTCACACAAGATTCACATGATCACAGAGGGTTGCAAGGCACTGTGAGTGGCTGACTGCTTGTCATACATTTGCCAGGGTAAGTCCATCGGGGAGAACTCAGAACTGGCAATACCAGCTCTCATGTTGACTTTTAGGGATGAACATCTTTCCAGCCTGCAAAGCTGAGACTCACAAATGCATGGAAGGTTGCACATACCACAAGAGCAGAAAATAAGTATGCTGTCTACAGAGAGTTGCCATACCACTATTTGCCTGCACCCCTTATTTCCATTATCACAGCCAGACAAAATTATCCCATGCTACAAGCTTAAGGGGTAGACACACAGATGTCAAAGCTGCAAGGTTCAACTTGCTTTTAAGCTCTTTATGGAGACTACAGAGGAAATACCCAGAAAACCAACTTGTCTTCCAGAGTACTGCGTCTGTCTCCCTCACCTACTCCTGCTTTGCTGACTGAGTCCCAAGGTTCCTGGCTTGACATTTAATTTGCTGAACTAAAATTGAGATGGGCAAAGAGGATGACAAGCTACCTCAGAGAAACTTAACTGCACCTATAAGAGTGCACACACATGAGAAAGAAGGCACTGTTTCCACCTTGCGGATATGACATCCCAGTATATTTTGTGAAGGACACACACCAAGGTGAAACACAAATCTGTATGTGAATCTGAGGCTTGAAAGAATATCAGGCTTCCTTACCTACTGCAGGTCAGTGCATTGCTAAACTGTAATGCAGCCTAGAAAGAATTGGATGAAACAAAAGAGCCTGTTGAATTATGCCTGCCTCAAGTGAATTTTATTAGTTGCTCAGGTCTACTAACAGTGAGGATTGCATACTGGTATATAGGCAAATAGATCTTGCTTAAGAATTACCCATGCAGGAATAATCACCTGCCTATCACCAATCTTTGGTTTTCATGTTGTGTTTTAAAGACTGACTTGAAGGCAGGTGCCTGCCAGCTCCGCTTGTGTTCTCCAAGAATAAATGTTTATCAAAGGGGGGGGGTTCCCATTTGCTAAGCTGGAATTAGTTACACCAACAGGCTATCAAACGGGTTGTTGCCTGTCACTGTTATCAAAGAGGAATTTGAAGTACAAAAACTAAGCAGCAGCAACTGAGCACTGAAACTTGTCAGAGCAAGCATGGCATGGGACAGCCAAAATATATGTGCCCAGAGGGCTGGAAGGTGCTCTCTGAAGTAGAGTCCTGTCCCACGGCCTCACCAGGGCTGCACTGCACAGCCTCTTCTGTAAAGGGATAATGCTCTAGCTTAAAATAGGTTTGAGTTTCAGCCACACTTCTTGCTGGGAAAAAAGCATTCCCAAATTATGTTCATGGAAACATTGTAGGGAAACAGATTCTGGTTTTAAAAAGTCATTCATTGTCACTTATACCCACTTGTTTGTGTGCTAAACAAGATCCTTTAGCTGAAAAGGGTTCCATTCCATCTCTGTGCCTTTTCTCTCTTTCCCCCAGAATGTAACTCAGATCCATTTTATCCCCTTCTTAATAACAGTAAAATGTTCTCTGTCTTACATAACCCCTGTAAGACTCCAAAGACTAAAGATCTCATCTAAAAAAACCCAACAAAAACAAAAAGGGAAAAAGTGGTACTGTGTGTTGAGTCTCACAGAATTCTCTGAATTCACTTCATACTCTCTTTAGTAGAATCCATAATACTTTATCACCATCATCTTACTGAAAACCAAGCACGCGTTTGGGTTTGGGCATCTTTAGATTACCAATCATCCTCTTACCATCACCTTT